>CAHIKZ030004235.1:0-35473 GCA_903632075.3 Acanthosepion pharaonis
TAAAATTTAAAAAACTTTTAATTTTTTAAAAAAGGGTACAAATTTTTGGGCATATTTTAAATTCTTTCAAAAAGGGGAAAAAAAACCCATTTTTTTCAAAAAAATTTTTTTTTTTTAAATTTTGGGGGGAAACCCCCTTTTTTAAAAATTTTTTTTTTTTTTGTAAAAGGGGGAAAAATACCTTTTTTTTTATTTTTTTTCTTTTTAAAGGAGACCCCAAAAATTATTTTAAAAATTTTTTTTTTTTTGGGGAAAAAATTTTTTTAAAATGTGTTATTTTTTTTTAATTGAAAGGGAAAAGGGAAACACTAAAACTTTTGTTAATTTTTTTAAATTCATTTGGGAGGAAAACTGTTAAAAAGAATTCTTTCTAAAATTGGGAAGTGGTTAAAAGGATATTCCCTCAAAATGCTTAAATTTTCCTTTTTTATGTGCCTTGGGAAAAAACTTCTAAAACTTGGAAAAAATTTTTAAATTTTTGAGGGAAAACTTACCAGCGGATATTTACCTTCCTTCTTTAATGTGCCATTATGGAAAGGCAAAACCTCATCTAAAACTTGTTCGAAATTATTTTTCATTAGAATTCATTGAGGCAGCGTAGGAAGCACTGCATTCAAATCCAGCGAATTGCGATTTCCACTAAAAAATGCGGTGGACGCAAAGTGGTGATCACTGTATATTTCCCTTCTCGGTAAGTTTATATTTACCTTTCCTTCTTTAATGTGCCATTATGGAAAGGCAAACCCTCATCTAAAACTTGTTCGAAATTATTTTTTCATTAGAATTCATTGAGGCAGCGTAGAAGCACTGCATTCAACTCAGCGAATTGCGATTTCCACTAAAAATGCGGTGGACGCAAAGTCGGTGATCACTGTATATTTCCTTTCTCGGTGCATTATATTTACCTTTTCCCCTTCTTTAATGTGCCATTATGGAAAGGCAAAACCTCATCTAAAACTTGTTCGAAATTATTTTTCATTAGAATTCATTATAAGCAGCGTAGGAAGCACTGCATTCAACTCAGCGAATTGCGATTTCCACTAAAAATGCGGTGGACGCAAAGTCGGTGATCACTGTATATTTCCTTCTCTTGCTTTATATTTACCTTTCCCTTCTTTAATGTGCCATTATGGAAAGGCAAAACCTCATCTAAAAACTTGTTTGAAATTATTTTTCATTAGAATTCATTGAGGCAGCGTAGGAAGCACTGCATTCAACTCAGCGAATTGCGATTTCCACAAAAATGCGGTGGACGCAAAGTGGGTGATCACTGTATATTTCCTTCTCTCGGTGCTTTATATTTACCTTTCCTTCTTTAATGTGCCATTATGGAAAGGCAAAACCTCATCTAAAACTTGTTCGAAATTATTTTCATTAGAATTCATTGAGGCAGCGTAGGAAGCACTGCATTCAACTCAGCGAATTGCGATTTCACTAAAAATGCGGTGGACGCAAAGTGGTGATCACTGTATATTTCCTTCTCTCGGTGCTTTATATTTACCTTCCCTTTTTTTATCGTGCCATTAGGGAAAGGCAAAACCCTCATCTAAAACTTGTTTGAAATTATTTTTCATTAGAATTCATTGAGGCAGCGTAGGAAGCACAGCATTCAACTCAGCGAATTGAATTTCACTAAAAAAATGCGGTGGACGCAAAGTGGGTGATCACTGTATATTTCCTTCTCTCGGTGCTTTATATTTACCTTTCCCTTCTTTAATGTGCCATTATGGAAAGGCAAAAACCCTCATCTAAAACTTGTTCGAAATTATTTTCATTAGAATTCATTGAGGCAGCGTAGGAAGCACTGCATTCAACTCCAGCGAATTGCGATTTCCACTAAAAAATGCGGTGGACGCAAAGTGGGTGATCACTGTATATTTCCCTTCTCTCGGTGCTTTATATTTACCTTTCCCTTCTTTAATGTGCCATTATGGAAAGGCAAAACCCTCATCTAAAACTTGTTCGAAATTATTTTTCATTAGAATTCATTGAGGCAGCGTAGGAAGCACTGCATTCAACTCAGCGAATTGCGATTTCCACTAAAAATGCGGTGGACGCAAAGTGGGTGATCACTGTATATTTCCTTCTCTCGGTGCTTTTATATTTACCTTTTCCTTCTTTAATGTGCCATTATGGAAAGGCAAAACCCTCATCTAAAACTTGTTCGAAATTATTTTTCATTAGAATTCATTGAGGCAGCGTAGGAAGCACTGCATTCAACTCAGCGAATTGTGATTTCCACTAAAATGCGGTGGACGCAAAGTGGGTGATCACTGTATATTTCCCTTCTCTCGGTGCTTTTATATTTACCTTTCCTTCTTTAATGTGCCATTATGGAAAGGCAAAACCCTCATCTAAAACTTGTTCGAAATTATTTTCATTAGAATTCATTGAGGCAGCGTAGGAAGCACTGCATTCAACTCAGCGAATTGCGATTTCCACAAAAAAATGCGGTGGACGCAAAGTGGTGATCACTGTATATTTCCCTTCTCTCGGTGCTTTATATTTACCTTTCCCTTCTTTTAATGTGCCATTATGGAAAGGCAAAACCTCATCTAAAACTTGTTCGAAATTATTTTCATTAGAATTCATTGAGGCAGCGTAGGAAGCACTGCATTCAACTCAGCGAATTGCGATTTCCACTAAAAATGCGGTGGACGCAAAGTGGGTGATCACTGTATATTTCCCTTCTCGGTGCTTTATATTTACCTTTCCCTTCTTTAATGTGCCATTATGGAAAGGCAAAACCCTCATCTAAAACTTGTTCGAAATTATTTTTCATTAGAATTCATTGAGGCAGCGTAGGAAGCACTGCATTCAACTCAGCGAATTGCGATTTCCACTAAAAAAATGCGGTGGACGCAAAGTGGGTGATCACTGTATATTTCCCTTCTCTCGGTGCTTTATATTTACCTTTTCCTTCTTTAATGTGCCATTAGGGAAAGGCAAAACCCTCATCTAAAACTTGTTCGAAATTATTTTTCATTAGAATTCATTGAGGCAGCGTAGGAAGCACTGCATTCAACTCAGCGAATTGCGATTTCCACTAAAAATGCGGTGGACGCAAAGTGGGTGATCACTGTATATTTCCTTCTCTCGGTGCTTTATATTTACCTTTTCCTTCTTTAATGTGCCATTATGGAAAGGCAAAACCCTCATCTAAAACTTGTTCGAAATTATTTTTTCATTAGAATTCATTGAGGCAGCGTAGGAAGCACTGCATTCAACTCAGCGAATTGCGATTTCCACAAAAAAATGCGGTGGACGCAAAGTGGGTGATCACTGTATATTTCCCTTCTCTCGGTGCTTTATATTTACCTTTCCTTCTTTAATGTGCCATTATGGAAAGGCAAAACCCTCATCTAAAACTTGTTCGAAATTATTTTCATTAGAATTCATTGAGGCAGCGTAGGAAGCACTGCATTCAACTCAGCGAATTGCGATTTCCACTAAAAATGCGGTGGACGAAAAGTGGGTGATCACTGTATATTTCCCTTCTCTCGGTGCTTTATATTTACCTTTCCTTCTTTAATGTGCCATTATGGAAAGGCAAAACCCTCATCTAAAACTTGTTCGAAATTATTTTTCATTAGAATTCATTGAGGCAGCGTAGGAAGCACTGCATTCAACTCAGCGAATTGCGATTTCCACTAAAAATGCGGTGGACGCAAAGTGGGTGATCACTGTATATTTCCCTTCTCTCGGTGCTTTATATTTACCTTTCCCTTCTTTAATGTGCCATTATGGAAAGGCAAAACCCTCATCTAAAACTTGTTCGAAATTATTTTTCATTAGAATTCATTGAGGCAGCGTAGGGAAGCACTGCATTCAACTCAGCGAATTGCGATTTCCACTAAAATGCGGTGGACGCAAAGTGGGTGATCACTGTATATTTCCCTTCTCTCGGTGCTTTATATTTACCTTTCCCTTCTTTAATGTGCCATTATGGAAAGGCAAAACCCTCATCTAAAACTTGTTCGAAATTATTTTTCATTAGAATTCATTGAGGCAGCGTAGGAAGCACTGCATTCAACTCAGCGAATTGCGATTTCCACTAAAAAATGCGGTGGACGCAAAGTGGGTGATCACTGTATATTTCCCTTCTCTCGGTGCTTTATATTTACCTTTCCTTCTTTAATGTGCCATTATGGAAAGGCAAAACCCTCATCTAAAACTTGTTCGAAATTATTTTTCATTAGAATTCATTGAGGCAGCGTAGGAAGCACTGCATTCAACTCAGCGAATTGCGATTTCCACTAAAAATGCGGTGGACGCAAAGTGGGTGATCACTGTATATTTCCTTCTCTCGGTGCTTTATATTTACCTTTCCCTTCTTTAATGTGCCATTATGGAAAGGCAAAACCCTCATCTAAAACTTGTTCGAAATTATTTTTCATTAGAATTCATTGAGGCAGCGTAGGAAGCACTGCATTCAACTCAGCGAATTGCGATTTCCACTAAAAATGCGGTGGACGCAAAGTGGGTGATCACTGTATATTTTTCCCTTCTCTCGGTGCTTTATATTTACCTTTCCCTTCTTTAATGTGCCATTATGGAAAGGCAAAAAAACCCTCATCTAAAACTTGTTCGAAATTATTTTTCATTAGAATTCATTGAGGCAGCGTAGGAAGCACTGCATTCAACTCAGCGAATTGCGATTTCCACTAAAAATGCGGTGGACGCAAAAGTGGGTGATCACTGTATATTTCCTTCTCTCGGTGCTTTATATTTACCTTTCCCTTCTTTAATGTGCCATTATGGAAAGGCAAAACCCTCATCTAAAACTTGTTCGAAATTATTTTTCATTAGAATTCATTGAGGCAGCGTAGGAAGCACTGCATTCAACTCAGCGAATTGCGATTTCCACTAAAAATGCGGTGGACGCAAAGTGGGTGATCACTGTATATTTCCCTTCTCTCGGTGCTTTATATTTACCTTTCCCTTCTTTAATGTGCCATTATGGAAAGGCAAAACCCTCATCTAAAACTTGTTCGAAATTATTTTTCATTAGAATTCATTGAGGCAGCGTAGGAAGCACTGCATTCAACTCAGCGAATTGCGATTTCCACTAAAAATGCGGTGGACGCAAAGTGGGTGATCACTGTATATTTCCCTTCTCTCGGTGCTTTATATTTACCTTTCCCTTCTTTAATGTGCCATTATGGAAAGGCAAAACCCTCATCTAAAACTTGTTCGAAATTATTTTCATTAGAATTCATTGAGGCAGCGTAGGAAGCACTGCATTCAACTCAGCGAATTGCGATTTCCACTAAAAATGCGGTGGACGCAAAAGTGGGTGATCACTGTATATTTCCCTTCTCTCGGTGCTTTATATTTACCTTTCCCTTCTTTAATGTGCCATTATGGAAAGGCAAAACCCTCATCTAAAACTTGTTCGAAATTATTTTTCATTAGAATTCATTGAGGCAGCGTAGGAAGCACTGCATTCAACTCAGCGAATTGCGATTTCCACTAAAAATGCGGTGGACGCAAAGTGGGTGATCACTGTATATTTCCCTTCTCTCGGTGCTTTATATTTACCTTTCCCTTCTTTAATGTGCCATTATGGAAAGGCAAAACCCTCATCTAAAACTTGTTCGAAATTATTTTTCATTAGAATTCATTGAGGCAGCGTAGGAAGCACTGCATTCAACTCAGCGAATTGCGATTTCCACTAAAAATGCGGTGGACGCAAAGTGGGTGATCACTGTATATTTCCTTCTCTCGGTGCTTTATATTTACCTTTCCCTTCTTTAATGTGCCATTATGGAAAGGCAAAACCCTCATCTAAAACTTGTTCGAAATTATTTTTCATTAGAATTCATTGAGGCAGCGTAGGGAAGCACTGCATTCAACTCAGCGAATTGCGATTTCCACTAAAAATGCGGTGGACGCAAAGTGGGTGATCACTGTATATTTCCCTTCTCTCGGTGCTTTATATTTACCTTTCCCTTCTTTAATGTGCCATTATGGAAAGGCAAAACCCTCATCTAAAACTTGTTCGAAATTATTTTTCATTAGAATTCATTGAGGCAGCGTAGGAAGCACTGCATTCAACTCAGCGAATTGCGATTTCCACTAAAAAATGCGGTGGACGCAAAGTGGGTGATCACTGTATATTTCCCTTCTCTCGGTGCTTTATATTTACCTTTCCCTTCTTTAATGTGCCATTATGGAAAGGCAAAACCCTCATCTAAAACTTGTTCGAAATTATTTTTCATTAGAATTCATTGAGGCAGCGTAGGAAGCACTGCATTCAACTCAGCGAATTGCGATTTCCACTAAAAATGCGGTGGACGCAAAGTGGGTGATCACTGTATATTTCCCTTCTCTCGGTGCTTTATATTTACCTTTCCCTTCTTTAATGTGCCATTATGGAAAGGCAAAACCCTCATCTAAAACTTGTTCGAAATTATTTTTCATTAGAATTCATTGAGGCAGCGTAGGAAGCACTGCATTCAACTCAGCGAATTGCGATTTCCACTAAAAATGCGGTGGACGCAAAGTGGGTGATCACTGTATATTTCCCTTCTCTCGGTGCTTTATATTTACCTTTCCCTTTTTTAATGTGCCATTATGGAAAGGCAAAACCCTCATCTAAAACTTGTTCGAAATTATTTTTCATTAGAATTCATTGAGGCAGCGTAGGAAGCACTGCATTCAACTCAGCGAATTGCAATTTCCACTAAAAATGCGGTGGACGCAAAGTGGGTGATCACTGTATATTTCCCTTCTCTCGGTGCTTTATATTTACCTTTCCTTCTTTAATGTGCCATTATGGAAAGGCAAAACCCTCATCTAAAACTTGTTCGAAATTATTTTTCATTAGAATTCATTGAGGCAGCGTAGGAAGCACTGCATTCAACTCAGCGAATTGCGATTTCCACTAAAAATGCGGTGGACGCAAAGTGGGTGATCACTGTATATTTCCCTTCTCTCGGTGCTTTATATTTACCTTTTCCTTCTTTAATGTGCCATTATGGAAAGGCAAAACCCTCATCTAAAACTTGTTCGAAATTATTTTTCATTAGAATTCATTGAGGCAGCGTAGGAAGCACTGCATTCAACTCAGCGAATTGCGATTTCCACTAAAAATGCGGTGGACGCAAAGTGGGTGATCACTGTATATTTCCCTTCTCTCGGTGCTTTATATTTACCTTTCCCTTCTTTAATGTGCCATTATGGAAAGGCAAAACCCTCATCTAAAACTTGTTCGAAATTATTTTTCATTAGAATTCATTGAGGCAGCGTAGGAAGCACTGCATTCAACTCAGCGAATTGCGATTTCCACTAAAAATGCGGTGGACGCAAAGTGGGTGATCACTGTATATTTCCCTTCTCTCGGTGCTTTATATTTACCTTTCCCTTCTTTAATGTGCCATTATGGAAAGGCAAAACCCTCATCTAAAACTTGTTCGAAATTATTTTTCATTAGAATTCATTGAGGCAGCGTAGGAAGCACTGCATTCAACTCAGCGAATTGCGATTTCCACTAAAAATGCGGTGGACGCAAAGTGGGTGATCACTGTATATTTCCCTTCTCTCGGTGCTTTATATTTACCTTTCCCTTCTTTAATGTGCCATTATGGAAAGGCAAAACCCTCATCTAAAACTTGTTCGAAATTATTTTTCATTAGAATTCATTGAGGCAGCGTAGGAAGCACTGCATTCAACTCAGCGAATTGCGATTTCCACTAAAAAATGCGGTGGACGCAAAGTGGGTGATCACTGTATATTTCCCTTCTCTCGGTGCTTTATATTTACCTTTCCCTTCTTTAATGTGCCATTATGGAAAGGCAAAACCCTCATCTAAAACTTGTTCGAAATTATTTTTCATTAGAATTCATTGAGGCAGCGTAGGAAGCACTGCATTCAACTCAGCGAATTGCGATTTCCACTAAAAATGCGGTGGACGCAAAGTGGGTGATCACTGTATATTTCCCTTCTCTCGGTGCTTTATATTTACCTTTCCTTCTTTTAATGTGCCATTATGGAAAAGGCAAAACCCTCATCTAAAACTTGTTCGAAATTATTTTCATTAGAATTCATTGAGGCAGCGTAGGAAGCACTGCATTCAACTCAGCGAATTGCGATTTCCACTAAAAATGCGGTGGACGCAAAGTGGGTGATCACTGTATATTTCCTTCTCTCGGTGCTTTATATTTACCTTTCCCTTCTTTAATGTGCCATTATGGAAAGGCAAAACCCTCATCTAAAACTTGTTCGAAATTATTTTTCATTAGAATTCATTGAGGCAGCGTAGGAAGCACTGCATTCAACTCAGCGAATTGCGATTTCCACTAAAAATGCGGTGGACGCAAAGTGGGTGATCACTGTATATTTCCTTCTCTCGGTGCTTTATATTTACCTTTCCCTTCTTTAATGTGCCATTATGGAAAGGCAAAACCCTCATCTAAAACTTGTTCGAAATTATTTTTCATTAGAATTCATTGAGGCAGCGTAGGAAGCACTGCATTCAACTCAGCGAATTGCGATTTCCACTAAAAATGCGGTGGACGCAAAGTGGGTGATCACTGTATATTTCCCTTCTCTGGTGCTTTATATTTACCTTTCCCTTCTTTAATGTGCCATTATGGAAAGGCAAAACCCATCATCTAAAACTTGTTCGAAATTATTTTTCATTAGAATTCATTGAGGCAGCGTAGGAAGCACTGCATTCAACTCAGCGAATTGCGATTTCCACTAAAAATGCGGTGGACGCAAAGTGGGTGATCACTGTATATTTCCCTTCTCTCGGTGCTTTATATTTACCTTTTTCCTTCTTTAATGTGCCATTATGGAAAGGCAAAACCCTCATCTAAAACTTGTTCGAAATTATTTTTCATTAGAATTCATTGAGGCAGCGTAGGAAGCACTGCATTCAACTCAGCGAATTGCGATTTCCACTAAAAATGCGGTGGACGCAAAGTGGGTGATCACTGTATATTTCCCTTCTCTCGGTGCTTTATATTTACCTTTCCTTCTTTAATGTGCCATTATGGAAAGGCAAAACCCTCATCTAAAACTTGTTCGAAATTATTTTTCATTAGAATTCATTGAGGCAGCGTAGGAAGCACTGCATTCAACTCAGCGAATTGCGATTTCCACTAAAAAATGCGGTGGACGCAAAGTGGGTGATCACTGTATATTTCCCTTCTCTCGGTGCTTTATATTTACCTTTCCCTTCTTTAATGTGCCATTAGGGAAAGGCAAAACCCTCATCTAAAACTTGTTCGAAATTATTTTTCATTAGAATTCATTGAGGCAGCGTAGGAAGCACTGCATTCAACTCAGCGAATTGCGATTTCCACTAAAAATGCGGTGGACGCAAAGTGGGTGATCACTGTATATTTCCTTCTCTCGGTGCTTTATATTTACCTTTCCCTTCTTTAATGTGCCATTATGGAAAGGCAAAACCCTCATCTAAAACTTGTTCGAAATTATTTTTCATTAGAATTCATTGAGGCAGCGTAGGAAGCACTGCATTCAACTCAGCGAATTGCGATTTCCACTAAAAAATGCGGTGGACGCAAAGTGGGTGATCACTGTATATTTCCCTTCTCTCGGTGCTTTATATTTACCTTTTTCCTTCTTTAATGTGCCATTATGGAAAGGCAAAACCCTCATCTAAAACTTGTTCGAAATTATTTTTCATTAGAATTCATTGAGGCAGCGTAGGAAGCACTGCATTCAACTCAGCGAATTGCGATTTCCACTAAAAATGCGGTGGACGCAAAGTGGGTGATCACTGTATATTTCCCTTCTCTCGGTGCTTTATATTTACCTTTCCCTTCTTTAATGTGCCATTATGGAAAGGCAAAACCCTCATCTAAAACTTGTTCGAAATTATTTTTCATTAGAATTCATTGAGGCAGCGTAGGAAGCACTGCATTCAACTCAGCGAATTGCGATTTCCACTAAAAATGCGGTGGACGCAAAGTGGGTGATCACTGTATATTTCCCTTCTCTCGGTGCTTTATATTTACCTTTCCCTTCTTTAATGTGCCATTATGGAAAGGCAAAACCCTCATCTAAAACTTGTTCGAAATTATTTTTCATTAGAATTCATTGAGGCAGCGTAGGAAGCACTGCATTCAACTCAGCGAATTGCGATTTCCACTAAAAATGCGGTGGACGCAAAGTGGGTGATCACTGTATATTTCCCTTCTCTCGGTGCTTTATATTTACCTTTCCCTTCTTTAATGTGCCATTATGGAAAGGCAAAACCCTCATCTAAAACTTGTTCGAAATTATTTTTCATTAGAATTCATTGAGGCAGCGTAGGAAGCACTGCATTCAACTCAGCGAATTGCGATTTCCACTAAAAAATGCGGTGGACGCAAAGTGGGTGATCACTGTATATTTCCCTTCTCTCGGTGCTTTATATTTACCTTTTTCCTTCTTTAATGTGCCATTATGGAAAGGCAAAACCCTCATCTAAAACTTGTTCGAAATTATTTTTCATTAGAATTCATTGAGGCAGCGTAGGAAGCACTGCATTCAACTCAGCGAATTGCGATTTCCACTAAAAATGCGGTGGACGCAAAGTGGGTGATCACTGTATATTTCCCTTCTCTCGGTGCTTTATATTTACCTATTCCTTCTTTCATGTGCCATTATGGAAAGGCAAAACCCTCATCTAAAAATTGTTCGAAATATTTTTCATTAGAATTCATTGAGGCAGCGTAGGAAGCACTGCATTCAACTCAGCGAATTGCGATTTCCACTAAAAATGCGGTGGACGCAAAGTGGGTGATCACTGTATATTTCCCTTCTCTCGGTGCTTTATATTTACCTTTCCCTTCTTTAATGTGCCATTATGGAAAGGCAAAACCTCATCTAAAACTTGTTCGAAATTATTTTTCATTAGAATTCATTGAGGCAGCGTAGGAAGCACTGCATTCAACTCAGCGAATTGCGATTTCCACTAAAAATGCGGTGGACGCAAAGTGGGTGATCACTGTATATTTCCCTTCTCTCGGTGCTTTATATTTACCTTTCCCCTTTTAATGTGCCATTATGGAAAGGCAAAACCCTCATCTAAAACTTGTTCGAAATTATTTTTCATTAGAATTCATTGAGGCATTCATTGAGGCAGCGTAGGAAGCACTGCATTCAACTCAGCGAATTGCGATTTCCACTAAAAATGCGGTGGACGCAAAGTGGGTGATCACTGTATATTTCCCTTCTCTCGGTGCTTTATATTTACCTTTCCCTTATTTAATGTGCCATTATGGAAAGGCAAACCCTCATCTAAAACTTGTTCGAAATTATTTTCCTTAGAATTCATTGAGGCAGCGTAGGAAGCACTGCATTCAACTCAGCGAATTGCCATTTCCACTAAAAATGCGGTGGACGCAAAGTGGGTGATCAGTGTATATTTCCATTCTCTCTGTGCTTTATATTTACCTTTCCCTTCTTTAATGTGCCATTATGGAAAGGCAAAACCCTCATCTAAATCTTGTTCGAAATTATTTTTCATTAGAATTCATTGAGGCAGCGTAGGAAGCACTGCATTCAACTCAGCGAATTGCGATTTCCACTAAAAATGCGGTGGACGCAAAGTGGGTGATCACTGTATATTTCCCTTCTCTCGGTGCTTTATATTTACCTTTCCTTCTTTAATGTGCCATTATGGAAAGGCAAAACCCTCATCTAAAACTTGTTCGAAATTATTTTTCATTAGAATTCATTGAGGCAGCGTAGGAAGCACTGCATTCAACTCAGCGAATTGCGATTTCCACTAAAAATGCGGTGGACGCAAAGTGGGTGATCACTGTATATTTCCCTTCTCTCGGTGCTTTATATTTACCTTTCCTTCTTTAATGTGCCATTATGGAAAGGCAAAACCCTCATCTAAAACTTGTTCGAAATTATTTTTCATTAGAATTCATTGAGGCAGCGTAGGAAGCACTGCATTCAACTCAGCGAATTGCGATTTCCACTAAAAATGCGGTGGACGCAAAGTGGGTGATCACTGTATATTTCCCTTCTCTCGGTGCTTTATATTTACCTTTCCCTTCTTTAATGTGCCATTATGGAAAGGCAAAACCCTCATCTAAAACTTGTTCGAAATTATTTTTCATTAGAATTCATTGAGGCAGCGTAGGAAGCACTGCATTCAACTCAGCGAATTGCGATTTCCACTAAAAATGCGGTGGACGCAAAGTGGGTGATCACTGTATATTTCCCTTCTCTCGGTGCTTTATATTTACCTTTCCTTCTTTAATGTGCCATTATGGAAAGGCAAAACCCTCATCTAAAACTTGTTCGAAATTATTTTTCATTAGAATTCATTGAGGCAGCGTAGGAAGCACTGCATTCAACTCAGCGAATTGCGATTTCCACTAAAAATGCGGTGGACGCAAAGTGGGTGATCACTGTATATTTCCCTTCTCTCGGTGCTTTATATTTACCTTTCCCTTCTTTAATGTGCCATTATGGAAAGGCAAAACCCTCATCTAAAACTTGTTCGAAATTATTTTTCATTAGAATTCATTGAGGCAGCGTAGGAAGCACTGCATTCAACTCAGCGAATTGCGATTTCCACTAAAAAATGCGGTGGACGCAAGGTGATCACTGTATATTTCCTTCTCTCGGTGCTTTATATTTACCTTTCCCTTCTTTAATGTGCCATTATGGAAAGGCAAAACCCTCATCTAAAACTTGTTCGAAATTATTTTTCATTAGAATTCATTGAGGCAGCGTAGGAAGCACTGCATTCAACTCAGCGAATTGCGATTTCCACTAAAAATGCGGTGGACGCAAAGTGGGTGATCACTGTATATTTCCCTTCTCTCGGTGCTTTATATTTACCTTTCCCTTCTTTAATGTGCCATTATGGAAAGGCAAAACCCTCATCTAAAACTTGTTCGAAATTATTTTTCATTAGAATTCATTGAGGCAGCGTAGGAAGCACTGCATTCAACTCAGCGAATTGCGATTTCCACTAAAAATGCGGTGGACGCAAAGTGGGTGATCACTGTATATTTCCCTTCTCTCGGTGCTTTATATTTACCTTTCCCTTCTTTAATGTGCCATTATGGAAAGGCAAAACCCTCATCTAAAACTTGTTCGAAATTATTTTTCATTAGAATTCATTGAGGCAGCGTAGGAAGCACTGCATTCAACTCAGCGAATTGCGATTTCCACTAAAAAATGCGGTGGACGCAAAGTGGGTGATCACTGTATATTTCCCTTCTCTCGGTGCTTTATATTTACCTTTCCCTTCTTTAATGTGCCATTATGGAAAGGCAAAACCCTCATCTAAAACTTGTTCGAAATTATTTTTCATTAGAATTCATTGAGGCAGCGTAGGAAGCACTGCATTCAACTCAGCGAATTGCGATTTCCACTAAAAATGCGGTGGACGCAAAGTGGGTGATCACTGTATATTTCCCTTCTCTCGGTGCTTTATATTTACCTTTCCCTTCTTTAATGTGCCATTATGGAAAGGCAAAACCCTCATCTAAAACTTGTTCGAAATTATTTTTCATTAGAATTCATTGAGGCAGCGTAGGAAGCACTGCATTCAACTCAGCGAATTGCGATTTTCACTAAAAATGCGGTGGACGCAAACAGTGGGTGATCACTGTATATTTCCCTTCTCTCGGTGCTTTATATTTACCTTTCCTTCTTTAATGTGCCATTATGGAAAGGCAAAACCCTCATCTAAAACTTGTTCGAAATTATTTTTCATTAGAATTCATTGAGGCAGCGTAGGAAGCACTGCATTCAACTCAGCGAATTGCGATTTCCACTAAAAATGCGGTGGACGCAAAGTGGGTGATCACTGTATATTTCCCTTCTCTCGGTGCTTTATATTTACCTTTCCCTTCTTTAATGTGCCATTATGGAAAGGCAAAACCCTCATCTAAAACTTGTTCGAAATTATTTTTTCATTAGAATTCATTGAGGCAGCGTAGGAAGCACTGCATTCAACTCAGCGAATTGCGATTTCCACTAAAAAATGCGGTGGACGCAAAGTGGGTGATCACTGTATATTTCCCTTCTCTCGGTGCTTTATATTTACCTTTCCCTTCTTTAATGTGCCATTATGGAAAGGCAAAACCCTCATCTAAAACTTGTTCGAAATTATTTTTCATTAGAATTCATTGAGGCAGCGTAGGAAGCACTGCATTCAACTCAGCGAATTGCGATTTCCACTAAAAATGCGGTGGACGCAAAGTGGGTGATCACTGTATATTTCCCTTCTCTCGGTGCTTTATATTTACCTTTCCTTCTTTAATGTGCCATTATGGAAAGGCAAAACCCTCATCTAAAACTTGTTCGAAATTATTTTTCATTAGAATTCATTGAGGCAGCGTAGGAAGCACTGCATTCAACTCAGCGAATTGCGATTTCCACTAAAAATGCGGTGGACGCAAAGTGGGTGATCACTGTATATTTCCTTCTCTCGGTGCTTTATATTTACCTTTTCCTTCTTTAATGTGCCATTATGGAAAGGCAAAACCCTCATCTAAAACTTGTTCGAAATTATTTTTCATTAGAATTCATTGAGGCAGCGTAGGAAGCACTGCATTCAACTCAGCGAATTGCGATTTCCACTAAAAATGCGGTGGGTGGACGCAAAGTGGGCTTTATATTTGATCACTTTATATTTCCTTGTTCGAAATTATTTTTCTCATCGGTGCATTCAACTCAGCGAATTGCGATTTCCACTAAAAAAATTTACCTTTCCTTGCTTTATATTTACCTTTCCCTTCTTTAATGTGCCATTATGGAAAGGCAAAACCCTCATCTAAAACTTGTTCGAAATTATTTTTCATTAGAATTCATTGAGGCAGCGTAGGAAGCACTGCATTCAACTCAGCGAATTGCGATTTCCACTAAAAAATGCGGTGGACGCAAAGTGGGTGATCACTGTATATTTCCCTTCTCTCGGTGCTTTATATTTACCTTTCCCTTCTTTAATGTGCCATTATGGAAAGGCAAAACCCTCATCTAAAACTTGTTCGAAATTATTTTTCATTAGAATTCATTGAGGCAGCGTAGGAAGCACTGCATTCAACTCAGCGAATTGCGATTTCCACTAAAAATGCGGTGGACGCAAAGTGGGTGATCACTGTATATTTCCCTTCTCTCGGTGCTTTATATTTACCTTTCCCTTCTTTAATGTGCCATTATGGAAAGGCAAAACCCTCATCTAAAACTTGTTCGAAATTATTTTTCATTAGAATTCATTGAGGCAGCGTAGGAAGCACTGCATTCAACTCAGCGAATTGCGATTTCCACTAAAAAAATGCGGTGGACGCAAAGTGGGTGATCACTGTATATTTCCCTTCTCTCGGTGCTTTATATTTACCTTTCCCTTCTTTAATGTGCCATTATGGAAAGGCAAAACCCTCATCTAAAACTTGTTCGAAATTATTTTTCATTAGAATTCATTGAGGCAGCGTAGGAAGCACTGCATTCAACTCAGCGAATTGCGATTTCCACTAAAAATGCGGTGGACGCAAAGTGGGTGATCACTGTATATTTCCTTCTCTCGGTGCTTTATATTTACCTTTCCCTTCTTTAATGTGCCATTATGGAAAGGCAAAACCCTCATCTAAAACTTGTTCGAAATTATTTTTCATTAGAATTCATTGAGGCAGCGTAGGAAGCACTGCATTCAACTCAGCGAATTGCGATTTCCACTAAAAATGCGGTGGACGCAAAGTGGGTGATCACTGTATATTTCCCTTCTCTCGGTGCTTTATATTTACCTTTCCTTTTTTAATGTGCCATTATGGAAAGGCAAAACCCTCATCTAAAACTTGTTCGAAATTATTTTTCATTAGAATTCATTGAGGCAGCGTAGGAAGCACTGCATTCAACTCAGCGAATTGCGATTTCCACTAAAAATGCGGTGGACGCAAAGTGGGTGATCACTGTATATTTCCCTTCTCTCGGTGCTTTATATTTACCTTTCCCTTCTTTAATGTGCCATTATGGAAAGGCAAAACCCTCATCTAAAACTTGTTCGAAATTATTTTCATTAGAATTCATTGAGGCAGCGTAGGAAGCACTGCATTCAACTCAGCGAATTGCGATTTCCACTAAAAATGCGGTGGACGCAAAGTGGGTGATCACTGTATATTTCCTTCTCTCGGTGCTTTATATTTACCTTTCCCTTCTTTAATGTGCCATTATGGAAAGGCAAAACCCTCATCTAAAACTTGTTCGAAATTATTTTTCATTAGAATTCATTGAGGCAGCGTAGGAAGCACTGCATTCAACTCTCAGCGAATTGCGATTTCCACTAAAAATGCGGTGGACGCAAAGTGGGTGATCACTGTATATTTCCCTTCTCTCGGTGCTTTATATTTACCTTTCCCTTCTTTTAATGTGCCATTAGGGAAAGGCAAAACCCTCATCTAAAACTTGTTCGAAATTATTTTTCATTAGAATTCATTGAGGCAGCGTAGGAAGCACTGCATTCAACTCAGCGAATTGCGATTTCCACTAAAAATGCGGTGGACGCAAAGTGGGTGATCACTGTATATTTCCCTTCTCTCGGTGCTTTATATTTACTTTCCCTTCTTTAATGTGCCATTATGGAAAGGCAAAACCCTCATCTAAAACTTGTTCGAAATTATTTTTCATTAGAATTCATTGAGGCAGCGTAGGAAGCACTGCATTCAACTCAGCGAATTGCGATTTCCACTAAAAAATGCGGTGGACGCAAAGTGGGTGATCACTGTATATTTCCCTTCTCTCGGTGCTTTATATTTACCTTTCCCTTCTTTAATGTGCCATTATGGAAAGGCAAAACCCTCATCTAAAACTTGTTCGAAATTATTTTTCATTAGAATTCATTGAGGCAGCGTAGGAAGCACTGCATTCAACTCAGCGAATTGCGATTTCCACTAAAAATGCGGTGGACGCAAAGTGGGTGATCACTGTATATTTCCCTTCTCTCGGTGCTTTATATTTACCTTTCCCTTCTTAATGTGCCATTATGGAAAGGCAAAACCCTCATCTAAAACTTGTTCGAAATTATTTTTCATTAGAATTCATTGAGGCAGCGTAGGAAGCACTGCATTCAACTCAGCGAATTGCGATTTCCACTAAAAATGCGGTGGACGCAAAGTGGGTGATCACTGTATATTTCCCTTCTCTCGGTGCTTTATATTTACCTTTCCCTTCTTTAATGTGCCATTATGGAAAGGCAAAACCCTCATCTAAAACTTGTTCGAAATTATTTTTCATTAGAATTCATTGAGGCAGCGTAGGAAGCACTGCATTCAACTCAGCGAATTGCGATTTCCACTAAAAATGCGGTGGACGCAAAGTGGGTGATCACTGTATATTTCCCTTCTTCTCGGTGCTTTATATTTACCTTTCCCTTCTTTAATGTGCCATTATGGAAAGGCAAAACCCTCATCTAAAACTTGTTCGAAATTATTTTTCATTAGAATTCATTGAGGCAGCGTAGGAAGCACTGCATTCAACTCAGCGAATTGCGATTTCCACTAAAAATGCGGTGGACGCAAAGTGGGTGATCACTGTATATTTCCCTTCTCTCGGTGCTTTATATTTACCTTTCCTTCTTTAATGTGCCATTATGGAAAGGCAAAACCCTCATCTAAAACTTGTTCGAAATTATTTTTCATTAGAATTCATTGAGGCAGCGTAGGAAGCACTGCATTCAACTCAGCGAATTGCGATTTCCACTAAAAATGCGGTGGACGCAAAGTGGGTGATCACTGTATATTTCCCTTCTCTCGGTGCTTTATATTTACCTTTCCTTCTTTAATGTGCCATTATGGAAAGGCAAAACCCTCATCTAAAACTTGTTCGAAATTATTTTTCATTAGAATTCATTGAGGCAGCGTAGGAAGCACTGCATTCAACTCAGCGAATTGCGATTTCCACTAAAAATGCGGTGGACGCAAAGTGGGTGATCACTGTATATTTCCCTTCTCTCGGTGCTTTATATTTACCTTTCCTTCTTTAATGTGCCATTATGGAAAGGCAAAACCCTCATCTAAAACTTGTTCGAAATTATTTTTCATTAGAATTCATTGAGGCAGCGTAGGAAGCACTGCATTCAACTCAGCGAATTGCGATTTCCACTAAAAATGCGGTGGACGCAAAGTGGGTGATCACTGTATATTTCCCTTCTCTCGGTGCTTTATATTTACCTTTCCCTTCTTTAATGTGCCATTATGGAAAGGCAAAACCCTCATCTAAAACTTGTTCGAAATTATTTTTCATTAGAATTCATTGAGGCAGCGTAGGAAGCACTGCATTCAACTCAGCGAATTGCGATTTCCACTAAAAATGCGGTGGACGCAAAGTGGGTGATCACTGTATATTTCCCTTCTCTCGGTGCTTTATATTTACCTTTCCCTTCTTTAATGTGCCATTATGGAAAGGCAAAACCCTCATCTAAAACTTGTTCGAAATTATTTTTCATTAGAATTCATTGAGGCAGCGTAGGAAGCACTGCATTCAACTCAGCGAATTGCGATTTCCACTAAAAATGCGGTGGACGCAAAGTGGGTGATCACTGTATATTTCCCTTCTCTCGGTGCTTTATATTTACCTTTCCCTTCTTTAATGTGCCATTATGGAAAGGCAAAACCCTCATCTAAAACTTGTTCGAAATTATTTTTCATTAGAATTCATTGAGGCAGCGTAGGAAGCACTGCATTCAACTCAGCGAATTGCGATTTCCACTAAAAATGCGGTGGACGCAAAGTGGGTGATCACTGTATATTTCCCTTTCTCTCGGTGCTTTATATTTACCTTTCCCTTCTTTAATGTGCCATTATGGAAAGGCAAAACCCTCATCTAAAACTTGTTCGAAATTATTTTTCATTAGAATTCATTGAGGCAGCGTAGGAAGCACTGCATTCAACTCAGCGAATTGCGATTTCCACTAAAAATGCGGTGGACGCAAAGTGGGTGATCACTGTATATTTCCCTTCTCTCGGTGCTTTTTATATTTACCTTTCCTTTCCCTTCTTTAATGTGCCATTATGGAAAGGCAAAACCCTCATCTAAAACTTGTTCGAAATTATTTTTCATTAGAATTCATTGAGGCAGCGTAGGAAGCACTGCATTCAACTCAGCGAATTGCGATTTCCACTAAAAATGCGGTGGACGCAAAGTGGGTGATCACTGTATATTTCCTTCTCTCGGTGCTTTATATTTACCTTTCCCTTCTTTAATGTGCCATTATGGAAAGGCAAAACCCTCATCTAAAACTTGTTCGAAATTATTTTTCATTAGAATTCATTGAGGCAGCGTAGGAAGCACTGCATTCAACTCTCAGCGAATTGCGATTTCCACTAAAAATGCGGTGGACGCAAAGTGGGTGATCACTGTATATTTCCCTTCTCTCGGTGCTTTATATTTACCTTTCCTTCTTTAATGTGCCATTATGGAAAGGCAAAACCCTCATCTAAAACTTGTTCGAAATTATTTTTCATTAGAATTCATTGAGGCAGCGTAGGAAGCACTGCATTCAACTCAGCGAATTGCGATTTCCACTAAAAATGCGGTGGACGCAAAGTGGGTGATCACTGTATATTTCCCTTCTCTCGGTGCTTTATATTTACCTTTCCCTTCTTTAATGTGCCATTATGGAAAGGCAAAACCCTCATCTAAAACTTGTTCGAAATTATTTTTCATTAGAATTCATTGAGGCAGCGTAGGAAGCACTGCATTCAACTCAGCGAATTGCGATTTCCACTAAAAATGCGGTGGACGCAAAGTGGGTGATCACTGTATATTTCCCTTCTCTCGGTGCTTTATATTTACCTTTCCCTTCTTTAATGTGCCATTATGGAAAGGCAAAACCCTCATCTAAAACTTGTTCGAAATTATTTTTCATTAGAATTCATTGAGGCAGCGTAGGAAGCACTGCATTCAACTCAGCGAATTGCGATTTCCACTAAAAATGCGGTGGACGCAAAGTGGGTGATCACTGTATATTTCCCTTCTCTCGGTGCTTTATATTTACCTTTCCCTTCTTTAATGTGCCATTATGGAAAGGCAAAACCCTCATCTAAAACTTGTTCGAAATTATTTTTCATTAGAATTCATTGAGGCAGCGTAGGAAGCACTGCATTCAACTCAGCGAATTGCGATTTCCACTAAAAATGCGGTGGACGCAAAGTGGGTGATCACTGTATATTTCCCTTCTCTCGGTGCTTTATATTTACCTTTCCCTTCTTTAATGTGCCATTATGGAAAGGCAAAACCCTCATCTAAAACTTGTTCGAAATTATTTTTCATTAGAATTCATTGAGGCAGCGTAGGAAGCACTGCATTCAACTCAGCGAATTGCGATTTCCACTAAAAATGCGGTGGACGCAAAGTGGGTGATCACTGTATATTTCCCTTCTCTCGGTGCTTTATATTTACCTTTCCCTTCTTTAATGTGCCATTATGGAAAGGCAAAACCCTCATCTAAAACTTGTTCGAAATTATTTTTCATTAGAATTCATTGAGGCAGCGTAGGAAGCACTGCATTCAACTCAGCGAATTGCGATTTCCACTAAAAAATGCGGTGGACGCAAAGTGGGTGATCACTGTATATTTCCCTTCTCTCGGTGCTTTATATTTACCTTTCCCTTCTTTAATGTGCCATTATGGAAAGGCAAAACCCTCATCTAAAACTTGTTCGAAATTATTTTTCATTAGAATTCATTGAGGCAGCGTAGGAAGCACTGCATTCAACTCAGCGAATTGCGATTTCCACTAAAAATGCGGTGGACGCAAAGTGGGTGATCACTGTATATTTCCCTTCTCTCGGTGCTTTATATTTACCTTTCCCTTCTTTAATGTGCCATTATGGAAAGGCAAAACCCTCATCTAAAACTTGTTCGAAATTATTTTTCATTAGAATTCATTGAGGCAGCGTAGGAAGCACTGCATTCAACTCAGCGAATTGCGATTTCCACTAAAAATGCGGTGGACGCAAAGTGGGTGATCACTGTATATTTCCTTCTCTCGGTGCTTTATATTTACCTTTCCCTTCTTTAATGTGCCATTATGGAAAGGCAAAACCCTCATCTAAAACTTGTTCGAAATTATTTTTCATTAGAATTCATTGAGGCAGCGTAGGAAGCACTGCATTCAACTCAGCGAATTGCGATTTCCACTAAAAAAATGCGGTGGACGCAAAGTGGGTGATCACTGTATATTTTCCCTTCTCTCGGTGCTTTATATTTACCTTTCCCTTCTTTAATGTGCCATTATGGAAAGGCAAAACCCTCATCTAAAACTTGTTCGAAATTATTTTTCATTAGAATTCATTGAGGCAGCGTAGGAAGCACTGCATTCAACTCAGCGAATTGCGATTTCCACTAAAAATGCGGTGGACGCAAAGTGGGTGATCACTGTATATTTCCCTTCTCTCGGTGCTTTATATTTACCTTTCCTTCTTTAATGTGCCATTATGGAAAGGCAAAACCCTCATCTAAAACTTGTTCGAAATTATTTTCATTAGAATTCATTGAGGCAGCGTAGGAAGCACTGCATTCAACTCAGCGAATTGCGATTTCCACTAAAAATGCGGTGGACGCAAAGTGGGTGATCACTGTATATTTCCCTTCTCTCGGTGCTTTATATTTACCTTTCCCTTCTTTAATGTGCCATTATGGAAAGGCAAAACCCTCATCTAAAACTTGTTCGAAATTATTTTTCATTAGAATTCATTGAGGCAGCGTAGGAAGCACTGCATTCAACTCAGCGAATTGCGATTTCCACTAAAAATGCGGTGGACGCAAAGTGGGTGATCACTGTATATTTCCCTTCTCTCGGTGCTTTATATTTACCTTTCCCTTCTTTAATGTGCCATTATGGAAAGGCAAAACCCTCATCTAAAACTTGTTCGAAATTATTTTTTCATTAGAATACATTGAGGCAGCGTAGGAAGCACTGCATTCAACTCAGCGAATTGCGATTTCCACTAAAAAATGCGGTGGACGCAAAGTGGGTGATCACTGTATATTTCCCTTCTCTCGGTGCTTTATATTTACCTTTCCTTCTTTAATGTGCCATTATGGAAAGGCAAAACCCTCATCTAAAACTTGTTCGAAATTATTTTTCATTAGAATACATTGAGGCAGCGTAGGAAGCACTGCATTCAACTCAGCGAATTGCGATTTCCACTAAAAATGCGGTGGACGCAAAGTGGGTGATCACTGTATATTTCCCTTCTCTCGGTGCTTTATATTTACCTTTCCCTTCTTTAATGTGCCATTATGGAAAGGCAAAACCCTCATCTAAAACTTGTTCGAAATTATTTTTCATTAGAATACATTGAGGCAGCGTAGGAAGCACTGCATTCAACTCAGCGAATTGCGATTTCCACTAAAAATGCGGTGGACGCAAAGTGGGTGATCACTGTATATTTCCCTTCTCTCGGTGCTTTATATTTACCTTTCCCTTCTTTAATGTGCCATTATGGAAAGGCAAAACCCTCATCTAAATCTTGTTCGAAATTATTTTTTAATTAGAATACATTGAGGCAGCGTAGGAAGCACTGCATTCAACTCAGCGAATTGCGATTTCCACTAAAAATGCGGTGGACGCAAAGTGGGTGATCACTGTATATTTCCCTTCTCTCGGTGCTTTATATTTACCTTTCCTTCTTTAATGTGCCATTATGGAAAGGCAAAACCCTCATCTAAAACTTGTTCGAAATTATTTTTCATTAGAATACATTGAGGCAGCGTAGGAAGCACTGCATTCAACTCAGCGAATTGCGATTTCCACTAAAAATGCGGTGGACGCAAAGTGGGTGATCACTGTATATTTCCCTTCTCTCGGTGCTTTATATTTACCTTTCCCTTCTTTAATGTGCCATTATGGAAAGGCAAAACCCTCATCTAAAACTTGTTCGAAATTATTTTTCATTAGAATACATTGAGGCAGCGTAGGAAGCACTGCATTCAACTCAGCGAATTGCGATTTCCACTAAAAATGCGGTGGACGCAAAGTGGGTGATCACTGTATATTTCCCTTCTCTCGGTGCTTTATATTTACCTTTCCTTCTTTAATGTGCCATTATGGAAAGGCAAAACCCTCATCTAAAACTTGTTCGAAATTATTTTTCATTAGAATACATTGAGGCAGCGTAGGAAGCACTGCATTCAACTCAGCGAATTGCGATTTCCACTAAAAATGCGGTGGACGCAAAGTGGGTGATCACTGTATATTTCCCTTCTCTCGGTGCTTTATATTTACCTTTCCCTTCTTTAATGTGCCATTATGGAAAGGCAAAACCCTCATCTAAAACTTGTTCGAAATTATTTTTCATTAGAATACATTGAGGCAGCGTAGGAAGCACTGCATTCAACTCAGAGAATTGCGATTTCCACTAAAAATGCGGTGGACGCAAAGTGGGTGATCACTGTATATTTCCCTTCTCTCGGTGCTTTATATTTACCTTTCCCTTCTTTAATGTGCCATTATGGAAAGGCAAAACCCTCATCTAAAACTTGTTCGAAATTATTTTTCATTAGAATACATTGAGGCAGCGTAGGAAGCACTGCATTCAACTCAGCGAATTGCGATTTCCACTAAAAATGCGGTGGACGCAAAGTGGGTGATCACTGTATATTTCCCTTCTCTCGGTGCTTTATATTTACCTTTCCCTTCTTTAATGTGCCATTATGGAAAGGCAAAACCCTCATCTAAAACTTGTTCGAAATTATTTTTCATTAGAATACATTGAGGCAGCGTAGGAAGCACTGCATTCAACTCAGCGAATTGCGATTTCCACTAAAAATGCGGTGGACGCAAAGTGGGTGATCACTGTATATTTCCCTTCTCTCGGCTTTTTATATTTACCTTTCCCTTCTTTAATGTGCCATTATGGAAAGGCAAAACCCTCATCTAAAACTTGTTCGAAATTATTTTTCATTAGAATACATTGAGGCAGCGTAGGAAGCACTGCATTCAACTCAGCGAATTGCGATTTCCACTAAAAATGCGGTGGACGCAAAGTGGGTGATCACTGTATATTTCCCTTCTCTCGGTGCTTTATATTTACCTTTCCCTTCTTTAATGTGCCATTATGGAAAGGCAAAACCCTCATCTAAAACTTGTTCGAAATTATTTTTCATTAGAATACATTGAGGCAGCGTAGGAAGCACTGCATTCAACTCAGCGAATTGCGATTTCCACTAAAAAATGCGGTGGACGCAAAGTGGGTGATCACTGTATATTTCCCTTCTCTCGGTGCTTTATATTTACCTTTCCCTTCTTTAATGTGCCATTATGGAAAGGCAAAACCCTCATCTAAAACTTGTTCGAAATTATTTTTCATTAGAATACATTGAGGCAGCGTAGGAAGCACTGCATTCAACTCAGCGAATTGCGATTTCCACTAAAAATGCGGTGGACGCAAAGTGGGTGATCACTGTATATTTCCCTTCTCTCGGTGCTTTATATTTACCTTTCCTTCTTTAATGTGCCATTATGGAAAGGCAAAACCCTCATCTAAAACTTGTTCGAAATTATTTTTCATTAGAATACATTGAGGCAGCGTAGGAAGCACTGCATTCAACTCAGAGAATTGCGATTTCCACTAAAAATGCGGTGGACGCAAAGTGGGTGATCACTGTATATTTCCCTTCTCTCGGTGCTTTATATTTACCTTTCCCTTCTTTAATGTGCCATTATGGAAAGGCAAAACCCTCATCTAAAACTTGTTCGAAATTATTTTTCATTAGAATACATTGAGGCAGCGTAGGAAGCACTGCATTCAACTCAGAGAATTGCGATTTCCACACTAAAAATGCGGTGGACGCAAAGTGGGTGATCACTGTATATTTCCCTTCTCTCGGTGCTTTATATTTACCTTTCCCTTCTTTAATGTGCCATTATGGAAAGGCAAAACCCTCATCTAAAACTTGTTCGAAATTATTTTTCATTAGAATACATTGAGGCAGCGTAGGAAGCACTGCATTCAACTCAGAGAATTGCGATTTCCACTAAAAATGCGGTGGACGCAAAGTGGGTGATCACTGTATATTTCCCTTCTCTCGGTGCTTTATATTTACCTTTCCCTTCTTTAATGTGCCATTATGGAAAGGCAAAACCCTCATCTAAAACTTGTTCGAAATTATTTTTCATTAGAATACATTGAGGCAGCGTAGGAAGCACTGCATTCAACTCAGAGAATTGCGATTTCCACTAAAAATGCGGTGGACGCAAAGTGGGTGATCACTGTATATTTCCCTTCTCTCGGTGCTTTATATTTACCTTTCCCTTCTTTAATGTGCCATTATGGAAAGGCAAAACCCTCATCTAAAACTTGTTCGAAATTATTTTTCATTAGAATACATTGAGGCAGCGTAGGAAGCACTGCATTCAACTCAGAGAATTGCGATTTCCACTAAAAATGCGGTGGACGCAAAGTGGGTGATCACTGTATATTTCCCTTCTCTCGGTGCTTTATATTTACCTTTCCCTTCTTTAATGTGCCATTATGGAAAGGCAAAACCCTCATCTAAAACTTGTTCGAAATTATTTTTCATTAGAATACATTGAGGCAGCGTAGGAAGCACTGCATTCAACTCAGCGAATTGCGATTTCCACTAAAAATGCGGTGGACGCAAAGTGGGTGATCACTGTATATTTCCCTTCTCTCGGTGCTTTATATTTACCTTTCCCTTCTTTAATGTGCCATTATGGAAAGGCAAAACCCTCATCTAAAACTTGTTCGAAATTATTTTTCATTAGAATACATTGAGGCAGCGTAGGAAGCACTGCATTCAACTCAGCGAATTGCGATTTCCACTAAAAATGCGGTGGACGCAAAGTGGGTGATCACTGTATATTTCCCTTCTCTCGGTGCTTTATATTTACCTTTCCTTCTTTAATGTGCCATTATGGAAAGGCAAAACCCTCATCTAAAACTTGTTCGAAATTATTTTTCATTAGAATACATTGAGGCAGCGTAGGAAGCACTGCATTCAACTCAGCGAATTGCGATTTCCACTAAAAATGCGGT
Organism: Acanthosepion pharaonis; assembly: GCA_903632075.3. Lineage (NCBI taxonomy): Eukaryota > Metazoa > Mollusca > Cephalopoda > Sepiida > Sepiidae > Acanthosepion > Acanthosepion pharaonis. The sequence continues at coordinate 25,982 of CAHIKZ030004235.1, forward strand.
GGACGCAAAGTGGGTGATCACTGTATATTTCCCTTCTCTCGGTGCTTTATATTTACCTTTCCCTTCTTTAATGTGCCATTATGGAAAGGCAAAACCCTCATCTAAAACTTGTTCGAAATTATTTTTCATTAGAATACATTGAGGCAGCGTAGGAAGCACTGCATTCAACTCAGCGAATTGCGATTTCCACTAAAAATGCGGTGGACGCAAAGTGGGTGATCACTGTATATTTCCCTTCTCTCGGTGCTTTATATTTACCTTTCCCTTCTTTAATGTGCCATTATGGAAAGGCAAAACCCTCATCTAAAACTTGTTCGAAATTATTTTTCATTAGAATACATTGAGGTAGCTTAGGAAGCACTGCATTCAACTCAGAGAATTGCGATTTCCACTAAAAATGCGGTGGACGCAAAGTGGGTGATCACTGTATATTTCCCTTCTCTCGGTGCTTTATATTTACCTTTCCCTTCTTTAATGTGCCATTATGGAAAGGCAAAACCCTCATCTATGGAAAAAACCCTAAAACTTGTTCGAAATTATTTTTCATTAGAATACATTGAGGCAGCGTAGGAAGCACTGCATTCAACTCAGAGAATTGCGATTTCCACTAAAAATGCGGTGGACGCAAAGTGGGTGATCACTGTATATTTCCCTTCTCTCGGTGCTTTATATTTACCTTTCCTTCTTTAATGTGCCATTATGGAAAGGCAAAACCCTCATCTAAAACTTGTTCGAAATTATTTTTCATTAGAATACATTGAGGCAGCGTAGGAAGCACTGCATTCAACTCAGAGAATTGCGATTTCCACTAAAAATGCGGTGGACGCAAAGTGGGTGATCACTGTATATTTCCCTTCTCTCGGTGCTTTATATTTACCTTTCCCTTCTTTAATGTGCCATTATGGAAAGGCAAAACCCTCATCTAAAACTTGTTCGAAATTATTTTTCATTAGAATACATTGAGGCAGCGTAGGAAGCACTGCATTCAACTCAGAGAATTGCGATTTCCACTAAAAATGCGGTGGACGCAAAGTGGGTGATCACTGTATATTTCCCTTCTCTCGGTGCTTTATATTTACCTTTCCCTTTTTTAATGTGCCATTATGGAAAGGCAAATCCCTCATCTAAAACTTGTTCGAAATTATTTTTCATTAGAATACATTGAGGCAGCGTAGGAAGCACTGCATTCAACTCAGAGAATTGCGATTTCCACTAAAAATGCGGTGGACGCAAAGTGGGTGATCACTGTATATTTCCCTTCTCTCGGTGCTTTATATTTACCTTTCCCTTCTTTAATGTGCCATTATGGAAAGGCAAAACCCTCATCTAAAACTTGTTCGAAATTATTTTTCATTAGAATACATTGAGGCAGCGTAGGAAGCACTGCATTCAACTCAGAGAATTGCGATTTCCACTAAAAAATGCGGTGGACGCAAAGTGGGTGATCACTGTATATTTCCCTTCTCTCGGTGCTTTATATTTACCTTTCCCTTCTTAATGTGCCATTATGGAAAGGCAAAACCCTCATCTAAAACTTGTTCGAAATTATTTTTCATTAGAATACATTGAGGCAGCGTAGGAAGCACTGCATTCAACTCAGAGAATTGCGATTTCCACTAAAAATGCGGTGGACGCAAAGTGGGTGATCACTGTATATTTCCCTTCTCTCGGTGCTTTATATTTACCTTTCCCTTCTTTAATGTGCCATTATGGAAAGGCAAAACCCTCATCTAAAACTTGTTCGAAATTATTTTTCATTAGAATACATTGAGGCAGCGTAGGAAGCACTGCATTCAACTCAGCGAATTGCGATTTCCACTAAAAATGCGGTGGACGCAAAGTGGGTGATCACTGTATATTTCCCTTCTCTCGGTGCTTTATATTTACCTTTCCCTTCTTTAATGTGCCATTATGGAAAGGCAAAACCCTCATCTAAAACTTGTTCGAAATTATTTTTCATTAGAATACATTGAGGCAGCGTAGGAAGCACTGCATTCAACTCAGAGAATTGCGATTTCCACTAAAAATGCGGTGGACGCAAAGTGGGTGATCACTGTATATTTCCCTTCTCTCGGTGCTTTATATTTACCTTTCCCTTCTTTAATGTGCCATTATGGAAAGGCAAAACCCTCATCTAAAACTTGTTCGAAATTATTTTTCATTAGAATACATTGAGGCAGCGTAGGAAGCACTGCATTCAACTCAGCGAATTGCGATTTCCACTAAAAATGCGGTGGACGCAAAGTGGGTGATCACTGTATATTTCCCTTCTCTCGGTGCTTTATATTTACCTTTCCCTTCTTTAATGTGCCATTATGGAAAGGCAAAACCCTCATCTAAAACTTGTTCGAAATTATTTTTTTCATTAGAATACATTGAGGCAGCGTAGGAAGCACTGCATTCAACTCAGCGAATTGCGATTTCCACTAAAAATGCGGTGGACGCAAAGTGGGTGATCACTGTATATTTCCCTTCTCTCGGTGCTTTATATTTACCTTTTTCCCTTCTTTAATGTGCCATTATGGAAAGGCAAAACCCTCATCTAAAACTTGTTCGAAATTATTTTTCATTAGAATACATTGAGGTAGCGTAGGAAGCACTGCATTCAACTCAGAGAATTGCGATTTCCACTAAAAATGCGGTGGACGCAAAGTGGGTGATCACTGTATATTTCCCTTCTCTCGGTGCTTTATATTTACCTTTTCCTTCTTTAATGTGCCATTATGGAAAGGCAAAACCCTCATCTAAAACTTGTTCGAAATTATTTTTCATTAGAATACATTGAGGCAGCGTAGGAAGCACTGCATTCAACTCAGAGAATTGCGATTTCCACTAAAAATGCGGTGGACGCAAAGTGGGTGATCACTGTATATTTCCCTTCTCTCGGTGCTTTATATTTACCTTTCCCTTCTTTAATGTGCCATTATGGAAAGGCAAAACCCTCATCTAAAACTTGTTCGAAATTATTTTTCATTAGAATACATTGAGGCAGCGTAGGAAGCACTGCATTCAACTCAGCGAATTGCGATTTCCACTAAAAATGCGGTGGACGCAAAGTGGGTGATCACTGTATATTTCCCTTCTCTCGGTGCTTTATATTTACCTTTCCCTTCTTTAATGTGCCATTATGGAAAGGCAAAACCCTCATCTAAAACTTGTTCGAAATTATTTTTCATTAGAATACATTGAGGCAGCGTAGGAAGCACTGCATTCAACTCAGCGAATTGCGATTTCCACTAAAAATGCGGTGGACGCAAAGTGGGTGATCACTGTATATTTCCCTTCTCTCGGTGCTTTATATTTACCTTTCCCTTCTTTAATGTGCCATTATGGAAAGGCAAAACCCTCATCTAAAACTTGTTCGAAATTATTTTTCATTAGAATACATTGAGGCAGCGTAGGAAGCACTGCATTCAACTCAGAGAATTGCGATTTCCACTAAAAAAAAATGCGGTGGACGCAAAGTGGGTGATCACTGTATATTTCCCTTCTCTCGGTGCTTTATATTTACCTTTCCCTTCTTTAATGTGCCATTATGGAAAGGCAAAACCCTCATCTAAAACTTGTTCGAAATTATTTTTCATTAGAATACATTGAGGCAGCGTAGGAAGCACTGCATTCAACTCAGCGAATTGCGATTTCCACTAAAAAAATGCGGTGGACGCAAAGTGGGTGATCACTGTATATTTCCCTTCTCTCGGTGCTTTATATTTACCTTTCCCTTCTTTAATGTGCCATTATGGAAAGGCAAAACCCTCATCTAAAACTTGTTCGAAATTATTTTTCATTAGAATACATTGAGGCAGCGTAGGAAGCACTGCATTCAACTCAGCGAATTGCGATTTCCACTAAAAATGCGGTGGACGCAAAGTGGGTGATCACTGTATATTTCCCTTCTCTCGGTGCTTTATATTTACCTTTCCCTTCTTTAATGTGCCATTATGGAAAGGCAAAACCCTCATCTAAAACTTGTTCGAAATTATTTTTCATTAGAATACATTGAGGCAGCGTAGGAAGCACTGCATTCAACTCAGCGAATTGCGATTTCCACTAAAAATGCGGTGGACGCAAAGTGGGTGATCACTGTATATTTCCCTTCTCTCGGTGCTTTATATTTACCTTTCCCTTCTTTAATGTGCCATTATGGAAAGGCAAAACCCTCATCTAAAACTTGTTCGAAATTATTTTTCATTAGAATACATTGAGGCAGCGTAGGAAGCACTGCATTCAACTCAGAGAATTGCGATTTCCACTAAAAATGCGGTGGACGCAAAGTGGGTGATCACTGTATATTTCCCTTCTCTCGGTGCTTTATATTTACCTTTCCCTTCTTTAATGTGCCATTATGGAAAGGCAAAACCCTCATCTAAAACTTGTTCGAAATTATTTTTCATTAGAATACATTGAGGCAGCGTAGGAAGCACTGCATTCAACTCAGCGAATTGCGATTTCCACTAAAAATGCGGTGGACGCAAAGTGGGTGATCACTGTATATTTCCCTTCTCTCGGTGCTTTATATTTACCTTTCCCTTCTTTAATGTGCCATTATGGAAAGGCAAAACCCTCATCTAAAACTTGTTCGAAATTATTTTTCATTAGAATACATTGAGGCAGCGTAGGAAGCACTGCATTCAACTCAGCGAATTGCGATTTCCACTAAAAATGCGGTGGACGCAAAGTGGGTGATCACTGTATATTTCCCTTCTCTCGGTGCTTTATATTTACCTTTCCCTTCTTTAATGTGCCATTATGGAAAGGCAAAACCCTCATCTAAAACTTGTTCGAAATTATTTTTCATTAGAATACATTGAGGCAGCGTAGGAAGCACTGCATTCAACTCAGAGAATTGCGATTTCCACTAAAAATGCGGTGGACGCAAAGTGGGTGATCACTGTATATTTCCCTTCTCTCGGTGCTTTATATTTACCTTTCCCTTCTTTAATGTGCCATTATGGAAAGGCAAAACCCTCATCTAAAACTTGTTCGAAATTATTTTTCATTAGAATACATTGAGGTAGCTTAGGAAGCACTGCATTCAACTCAGAGAATTGCGATTTCCACTAAAAATGCGGTGGACGCAAAGTGGGTGATCACTGTATATTTCCCTTCTCTCGGTGCTTTATATTTACCTTTCCCTTCTTTAATGTGCCATTATGGAAAGGCAAAACCCTCATCTAAAACTTGTTCGAAATTATTTTTCATTAGAATACATTGAGGCAGCGTAGGAAGCACTGCATTCAACTCAGAGAATTGCGATTTCCACTAAAAATGCGGTGGACGCAAAGTGGGTGATCACTGTATATTTCCCTTCTCTCGGTGCTTTATATTTACCTTTCCCTTCTTTAATGTGCCATTATGGAAAGGCAAAACCCTCATCTAAAACTTGTTCGAAATTATTTTTCATTAGAATACATTGAGGCAGCGTAGGAAGCACTGCATTCAACTCAGCGAATTGCGATTTCCACTAAAAATGCGGTGGACGCAAAGTGGGTGATCACTGTATATTTCCCTTCTCTCGGCTTTTTATTTACCTTTCCCTTCTTTAATGTGCCATTATGGAAAGGCAAAACCCTCATCTAAAACTTGTTCGAAATTATTTTTCATTAGAATACATTGAGGCAGCGTAGGAAGCACTGCATTCAACTCAGAGAATTGCGATTTCCACTAAAAATGCGGTGGACGCAAAGTGGGTGATCACTGTATATTTCCCTTCTCTCGGTGCTTTATATTTACCTTTCCCTTCTTTAATGTGCCATTATGGAAAGGCAAAACCCTCATCTAAAACTTGTTCGAAATTATTTTTCATTAGAATACATTGAGGCAGCGTAGGAAGCACTGCATTCAACTCAGCGAATTGCGATTTCCACTAAAAAATGCGGTGGACGCAAAGTGGGTGATCACTGTATATTTCCCTTCTCTCGGTGCTTTATATTTACCTTTTCCTTCTTTAATGTGCCATTATGGAAAGGCAAAACCCTCATCTAAAACTTGTTCGAAATTATTTTTCATTAGAATACATTGAGATTACATTGAGGCAGCGTAGGAAGCACTGCATTCAACTCAGAATTGCGATTTCCACTAAAAATGCGGTGGACGCAAAGTGGGTGATCACTGTATATTTCCCTTCTCTCGGTGCTTTATATTTACCTTTCCCTTCTTTAATGTGCCATTATGGAAAGGCAAAACCCTCATCTAAAACTTGTTCGAAATTATTTTTCATTAGAATACATTGAGGCAGCGTAGGAAGCACTGCATTCAACTCAGCGAATTGCGATTTCCACTAAAAATGCGGTGGACGCAAAGTGGGTGATCACTGTATATTTCCCTTCTCTCGGTGCTTTATATTTACCTTTCCCTTCTTTAATGTGCCATTATGGAAAGGCAAAACCCTCATCTAAAACTTGTTCGAAATTATTTTTCATTAGAATACATTGAGGCAGCGTAGGAAGCACTGCATTCAACTCAGAGAATTGCGATTTCCACTAAAAATGCGGTGGACGCAAAGTGGGTGATCACTGTATATTTCCTTCTCTCGGTGCTTTATATTTACCTTTCCTTCTTTAATGTGCCATTATGGAAAGGCAAAACCCTCATCTAAAACTTGTTCGAAATTATTTTTCATTAGAATACATTGAGGCAGCGTAGGAAGCACTGCATTCAACTCAGAGAATTGCGATTTCCACTAAAAATGCGGTGGACGCAAAGTGGGTGATCACTGTATATTTCCCTTCTCTCGGTGCTTTATATTTACCTTTCCCTTCTTTAATGTGCCATTATGGAAAGGCAAAACCCTCATCTAAAACTTGTTCGAAATTATTTTTCATTAGAATACATTGAGGCAGCGTAGGAAGCACTGCATTCAACTCAGCGAATTGCGATTTCCACTAAAAATGCGGTGGACGCAAAGTGGGTGATCACTGTATATTTCCCTTCTCTCGGTGCTTTATATTTACCTTTCCCTTCTTTAATGTGCCATTATGGAAAGGCAAAACCCTCATCTAAAACTTGTTCGAAATTATTTTCATTAGAATACATTGAGGCAGCGTAGGAAGCACTGCATTCAACTCAGCGAATTGCGATTTCCACTAAAAATGCGGTGGACGCAAAGTGGGTGATCACTGTATATTTCCCTTCTCTCGGTGCTTTATATTTACCTTTCCCTTCTTTAATGTGCCATTATGGAAAGGCAAAACCCTCATCTAAAACTTGTTCGAAATTATTTTTCATTAGAATACATTGAGGCAGCGTAGGAAGCACTGCATTCAACTCAGCGAATTGCGATTTCCACTAAAAATGCGGTGGACGCAAAGTGGGTGATCACTGTATATTTCCCTTCTCTCGGTGCTTTATATTTACCTTTCCCTTCTTTAATGTGCCATTATGGAAAGGCAAAACCCTCATCTAAAACTTGTTCGAAATTATTTTTCATTAGAATACATTGAGGCAGCGTAGGAAGCACTGCATTCAACTCAGCGAATTGCGATTTCCACTAAAAATGCGGTGGACGCAAAGTGGGTGATCACTGTATATTTCCCTTCTCTCGGTGCTTTATATTTACCTTTCCCTTCTTTAATGTGCCATTATGGAAAGGCAAAACCCTCATCTAAAACTTGTTCGAAATTATTTTTCATTAGAATACATTGAGGCAGCGTAGGAAGCACTGCATTCAACTCAGCGAATTGCGATTTCCACTAAAAATGCGGTGGACGCAAAGTGGGTGATCACTGTATATTTCCCTTCTCTCGGTGCTTTATATTTACCTTTCCTTCTTTAATGTGCCATTATGGAAAGGCAAAACCCTCATCTAAAACTTGTTCGAAATTATTTTTCATTAGAATACATTGAGGCAGCGTAGGAAGCACTGCATTCAACTCAGCGAATTGCGATTTCCACTAAAAATGCGGTGGACGCAAAGTGGGTGATCACTGTATATTTCCCTTCTCTCGGTGCTTTATATTTACCTTTCCCTTCTTTAATGTGCCATTATGGAAAGGCAAAACCCTCATCTAAAACTTGTTCGAAATTATTTTTCATTAGAATACATTGAGGCAGCGTAGGAAGCACTGCATTCAACTCAGCGAATTGCGATTTCCACTAAAAATGCGGTGGACGCAAAGTCGGTGATCACTGTATATTTCCCTTCTCTCGGTGCTTTATATTTACCTTTCCCTTCTTTAATGTGCCATTATGGAAAGGCAAAACCCTCATCTAAAACTTGTTCGAAATTATTTTTCATTAGAATACATTGAGGCAGCGTAGGAAGCACTGCATTCAACTCAGAGAATTGCGATTTCCACTAAAAATGCGGTGGACGCAAAGTGGGTGATCACTGTATATTTCCCTTCTCTCGGTGCTTTATATTTACCTTTCCTTCTTTAATGTGCCATTATGGAAAGGCAAAACCCTCATCTAAAACTTGTTCGAAATTATTTTTCATTAGAATACATTGAGGCAGCGTAGGAAGCACTGCATTCAACTCAGAGAATTGCGATTTCCACTAAAAAATGCGGTGGACGCAAAGTGGGTGATCACTGTATATTTCCCTTCTCTCGGTGCTTTATATTTACCTTTCCCTTCTTTAATGTGCCATTATGGAAAGGCAAAACCCTCATCTAAAACTTGTTCGAAATTATTTTTCATTAGAATACATTGAGGCAGCGTAGGAAGCACTGCATTCAACTCAGAGAATTGCGATTTCCACTAAAAATGCGGTGGACGCAAAGTCGGTGATCACTGTATATTTCCCTTCTCTCGGTGCTTTATATTTACCTTTCCTTCTTTAATGTGCCATTATGGAAAGGCAAAACCCTCATCTAAAACTTGTTCGAAATTATTTTTCATTAGAATACATTGAGGCAGCGTAGGAAGCACTGCATTCAACTCAGAGAATTGCGATTTCCACTAAAAATGCGGTGGACGCAAAGTGGGTGATCACTGTATATTTCCCTTCTCTCGGTGCTTTATATTTACCTTTCCCTTCTTTAATGTGCCATTATGGAAAGGCAAAACCCTCATCTAAAACTTGTTCGAAATTATTTTTCATTAGAATACATTGAGGTAGCTTAGGAAGCACTGCATTCAACTCAGCGAATTGCGATTTCCACTAAAAATGCGGTGGACGCAAAGTCGGTGATCACTGTATATTTCGAAATTATTTTTCTCTCGGTGCTTTATATTTACCTTTCCCTTCTTTAATGTGCCATTATGGAAAGGCAAAACCCTCATCTAAAACTTGTTCGAAATTATTTTTCATTAGAATACATTGAGGCAGCGTAGGAAGCACTGCATTCAACTCAGAGAATTGCGATTTCCACTAAAAATGCGGTGGACGCAAAGTGGGTGATCACTGTATATTTCCCTTCTCTCGGTGCTTTATATTTACCTTTCCCTTCTTTAATGTGCCATTATGGAAAGGCAAAACCCTCATCTAAAACTTGTTCGAAATTATTTTTCATTAGAATACATTGAGACGCAAAGTCGGTGATCACTGTA
>CAHIKZ030004236.1:0-37210 GCA_903632075.3 Acanthosepion pharaonis
TACACATGTGTATATATTTATATGCGTGTCTATATCTATACACATGTGTATATATTTATATGTTCTTCATTTTTTTTTTCAACATGTGGAACATACGTTTATATATATGTCTTTTTTTTATACACATGTGTATATATTTATATGCGTGTTATATCATATACATGTGTATATATGTTATGTCTATATCTATACACATGTATATATTATATGTGTGTCTATTTTCACATGTGTATATATTTATATGCGTGTCTATATCTATACACATGTGTATATATTTATATGCGTGTCTATATCTATACACATGTGTATATATTTATATGCGTGTCTATATCTATACACATGTGTATATATATGGTATCATATATTTTCATATACATATATATGTATTTTTATATATATATATATATACACACTAGCTTATTGTATATATATATTATTATCTATATATATATCTATATTTGTATGTATATATATTTATATGTATATTTGAATAATTGTGTGTATATATATATATATATATATATATATATGTGAATTGTATATATATATGTATCTGTATATATATATATATATATTGACAACTTTTATGTGTGCATATATATATATTATATGTTTTGTGTATATATGTATATTGTGTGTATAATTATATGTGTATATAATGCTGTATATATGTATATGTGTGTGTATATATATGTATATGTGTTATATATATATAAATGTGTATATATATAATATGAAAAATTATATATGTTGTGTATATATATGTGTTTGTGCATATATATATATATATATATATATATGTGTGTATATGTGTGCATATATATCTTTATATATATATATGTTTATTTCTCTTGTATTTTGTATATGTTGTGTATATATATATTTATATATATGTGTTTTATATAGTATATGTGTGTATATATATATATATATATATATATATATATATATTGCATATATATATATATATATATAGGGGAAATAAATATTCGTACACTTGAAAAATTGTATTTTTATAAATGTAAAACCTTAAATAAAAACAAATCTCGTCACATTTTTGTGTATAAAGACACATTTTATTAAAAAATAATAATAAACTTAATTAATTTTATTCTAACAGAAATTAATGCATTTTTAAAATTTTAACTGGTGAAAAAGTATTCGTACAAATGAATTATTAGAATAAAATAATCAATTAATTATGAAAAAGTATATTCTAGAATGTTCAGTAATGTTATCAGTAATTATAGTTAAATAGCCATTATCAGAGCATTCTGCAATTTCTAGTCTCATTGAGAGAAGGTTTTAATAATGCATAAAGTTAAAGAATTGACTATCAAAAAAAAAACAACACATTTTGTCTCTTTTGGAAAGATGGGAACAGTTACAGAACGATTTCTAACAACCTGAATATTCCTTTTACTACAATTGCTTCGTTCATTGCAAAGGTTTAAAACTCGTAACAGCGTCGAAAACCAAAGACGAACAGGTTGGAAAGAGGAAGATTTCTCTAAGATCAGCAAGGATATTAGGACGCTAGATCCAACAAAATCCACAGGTTACCCGAGAAGATATTAGGAACATCTGCGTGCATTAGGGATTAAAGTAACCAATTACAATAAGTAATGAACTACACAAAACAGTCTGAAATCACGCAGGAAAGGAAGACTCCACTCCTCTTGAAACGACACAGAGATGCTAGGCTAAAATTCGTTAGATAGCATAAGGATAAAGAATATTCGTTTTGGGAAAAAGTACTATGGACAGATGAAACGAAAATAGAGTTGTTTGGTCATAATTATCGAAATCATGTGTGGAGAAGGACGGTGAAGCCCTACTTACCAAAGAACACGTTGCCAACTGTAAAGTTTGGTGGTGGCAGTATCATGATCTGGGGCTGTTTTTCTGCAAAAGGTGTTGGCAGAATATCAATAATAGATGGCAAGATGAATGCCGAAAGATACCAGAAAATCCTGCAAGACAATTTAATGCGTTCTATTGAGAGACTTCGGCTACCTCCTGATTGGGTTTTCCAACTGGATAATGATCCTAAGCATACCGCTAGATCTACAGGGAAATGGTTAGCTGAAAGTAACATTGATGTCTTGCAATGGTCAAGTCAGTCCCCAGACTTGAACCCAATCGAGAATTTATGGCGATATTTGAAAATTCAAATTGGGAAAAGAGCACCAACATATATCAAGAATTTGAAGACAATATGCCAAGAAGAATGGGACAAAATACAACTCAATGTGTGCAAATCATTAGTTGAGGCGTACAGGAATAGACTGGTAGCTGTTGAACGCAATAAAGGATATTCCACAAAGTATTAAATTAAGTTAATATGCTTTTTTTGTTTTGTACGAATACTTTTTCATCAGTTAAAATGAAAAAAAAATGCATTAATTTCTGTTAGAATAAGAATTAATTAAGTTTATTACTATTTTTTAATAAATGTATCTTTTATACATAAAATGTGTCAAAATTTGTTTTATTTAAGGCTTTTACATTTATAAAAATACTCTTTTCAAAATGTATGAATATTTATTTTCCCCCGTATATATATATATATATATATATATATATATATATATATATATTATGTTTTATTTATTTTTATGGATTGCTTATTTTATAATTACTTTGTTTTAAGTAAATAGTATTAATTATTTTATTGGCCTGAATTTTTTAGCCAATAGAAAATATATTTTGAGACAAGAATCGAATATTTATCCCATAAGGAAACGTATATAGACTGAAGTTGCTAACCATTCATTTTAAAGAGAACTTTATTCATTAGGCAATTATAAAGTATTATATATAAATATAAAAATAATGATATAAACAGAAATAATATTATGATATTTTTAATTCATTTATAAAATGTTTTTTTGTATATTTTAACTTTATCATTTATATCTATAATATATATTAAACAAACTATCTATATATATATAGTTTTCCTATCTTTTATATAATATATATATATATTTATATAAAAATAAATTTGCAAAAAAAAAGAGACCACAGTTCATTGAATAGTTTTAATTTTTTTTTATAAAAAATTTTTTCGGTTGAAACTAATATGCTTGTAATAGGGCGGTTAAAATCGTGGACAGTATAATGGCAGTTTTCCTTTGCCATGGAAGTTTTAAAGTAACGTACATATTTCAAGGTAGGAATATGACAATATAGACAATACAATATATACAACAATGTAAAGATTAAATAAACTGGGTTTGTGTTCAATCCTCGAAATCTGAAGAAGAATTGAGAATGCCTATTGGGTTGTCAAGTTGAATATGTGACTGTGAGAACATGAACAACAATACGAACAATGTAAGGAATATTCTGCATTTTATTTTCATTAATTGTTAGTATTTTGTTTACAAGGGATTCCCTTGCATCTTATTGGCTTTATGTTCATTATCACTTGCGAATATTATAAAAAGTTTTATTAAAATTTGTTAATTTTCACTAACGCTTTTAATTTTTTAACCTGATTTTGAAAGTTTCGAGGGTGCTCCCATGCATTAAAAAAATTTCAATGATTTTTTAAATTTTTTATTTTTATTTTTTTTTTTTTTTTTTAACAAAAAAGAAGCAACTTTTTAAATTTAGAAATAACCTGTTGATTCTGATAATTTATACAAATAATATATCTATACCTGACTTTTCCCATTCTTTAGGCTTTCGATTAAAAAAAATAAAGTTATAAAAATTTACAAAAATAAACTTTTTATTAGATTTTTCGTAGCTCAAATTTGAAATTTTCAAATAGGAGAAACGTGAAAGCATTTTCCTGTCCAGACTTTATTAATACTAGAAGAAGAAAAAATTATCGTTTTGCAATCGAACAATAACAATTCTTAATTCGAAATAGATTTCTGTTTAAAAGAGAGTAACTCTGATAAAAAACAGTTTAAAAGAAAACCTTCTCCCAGGTCCAATGGCTATTCACATCAAATTTGAGGGCCTTCACATGAAAGGGTTTCATAAAAGCCTCTTCAAAACAAAAAAAAGAAAACTTATATATATTATAAAGGGGCGTTGAAACCAAACAGATGAAAGCAAAATACATAACTTCTAGGTTCTTTCGCCATGATAAAAACAATGTTCCGGTCTCGATGTCGACTGGAGTCGATTAACAACAGCAGGAACACCGCTGAGTGTGAGCGGCTTGTGCCTGTTTCATCTCGGAATTTCGTTGCCAATTGAGTTGACATTCGGAACTTGACAGTCAACCATAAAAATAAATTTAGTGGCCTATTACGTCACTTGATTTCGGCTACATGACAAAGTACACGCTTTTTTTCTTTCTCTTTTTTCTCCTTCTTTTCTTTACTTTCTTTCTAATTTTTCTTTCTTTTTTGTTTCTTTTTCTTTCTTTTTTTTTATTTTTATTTTTTTTTTTATTCCTTTTTATTTTTTTTTTTCTCTCTTTTTTTTTAAACAATTTAATTGAATTATTCTTTTCTTTTTTTCTTTTTTTCTTTTTTTTCATTTTCATTGTTTTTTTAGAATTTTTTTTTTTTTTTTTTTACCAGAAAAAGATTTTTTTTTTTTTTTTTTTTTTTTTTTGCTTTTCTTTTTTTTTTTTTCGACTGGACAAATCCAGTATTTTCATAAAATTTCTTTCCCTCTTTTTTCCTTCCTTTAATTTTCTTTTTCTTTTTTTTCTTTCTTTTCTTTTTTTTTCGTTCGTTCGAAAATTTGTTCGTTCTTTGTTTCTGGAATAGTTCTTTCGTTCTTTATCTTCGCCCTTCTTTCTTTCTTTCGTTCTTTATCTTCGCCCTTCTTTCGTTCTTTCTTTCTTCAAAGCCCTTCAAAATATTTTTTTTCTCGTTCCCTCCTCCCCCCTCATCTCTATATTTAGGAAAATAATTTGTTTTATTCAAAAAAAACCTTCCTTTAAAAGTTTACTTATTTTCTTAGTCTAATTTCCCCTCCCTGTAATATCCACCCCGTCTTTAAATCAACATTCCTTCCCCTTTTTCACAAACCACCCACTGTCTCTTCTGCGCCTCCCCTCACCTCCCCCTTAGACAAATAATTCTGTTAGTCACGTGCTTGTGATAATAAATACAAACGAAAGGACACTCGATAAACAAAAAGTCATTCAATTTACATATATACCCACCCATCCAATATATACGTACAAAACAATATATCCTGTCCAATCCCCGCTTTTCGACCAAACTTTTCAGGAATGCAGATTTTTTTTTTCTGTCCGACACTGGCAGGTGCACGTCGAACAGCGACCTACGATATATAGGAATGTATGGAGAGCTTGTTAGATTGGATTTTCAAAATCAATGTGAACAAACGCTTGACACAGTAACGGAAGAATTGGCCGAAACCTGCGCTTCGAATCAACAATATATACACGGCATTTTGAGTTAGTGTCGCATTTTCCGTCCTCTATTAGAACACTGAGATCCGAAGACGTATTGTGGTGATCAAAGATGTCTTCCAAAAGCTAAGCAGAGTATTAAGAGACAGAAAAAAACTTCGTTAGAAACAAAGAAAAGTAATCGTTATTTACATTTAGACTACTGTCGTCATCTTTGTTTGCATTATCACGTTTCATCGATTGTTCATCCGGCCTTCTTCAGGCGTCTGTCGATACAGATAACCTCCAGGGAATCTCGAATTGGTTATACGGTTTCATTTTGATTTAGTGGGAAAATTTTTTGTGATTGTCAGTCAAGTGAATACATGGTAGAATATTAAAAAATCTGTCGCTTTCGATTCAGGACTGAATAGACAGAAGATTTTCCCGCAGTAGGTTGCCTTTTTTAAAATTTGCATATTTATTAAAAACTTTAAGTCTATAGGACCCATTCTGTAGATGTTATGCAAATCATATTAAAGGGAAGAAGATATAAATTTGTAAAGTGCCATACGTGATACACATTTTGGGCGATCATGTTCTCTTTCGATTCATGACTGACTAGGCAGAAGATTTTCCCACAGTAGGTTGCCATTTCTTTCTGTGGTAGACTTGTTGCCATCAAGGCTATAGGACCCATTCTGTCCTGTTATGCAAATGATAAGCCGAGGGATTCATAAGAGATAAAGCATCAGCACATAAGTGAATGTAATGGATTGATACACAATTCGAACGATCTTCCAATTCTTTCAATTCATGACTGATAGGCAGAAGATTTTTCCCTTTATAGGTACTTATTTCTTTCATATTTAGAATTGTAAAATCCATTGGCATATAGGACCCATTCTGTCCTGTTATTCAAAAATCATAGCCTTTCAAAAGAAGAGAAAAAGACCACATAAAATGCCATATTGTACACATGGGTATATAATCTTTCGATTCATGATTGAGGAATCAGAATATCCTGCAGTCATTTGCAAAATTACATTTCTTGTGGTCGACTTGTTGCCAATCGAGGCTATTGAACCTATTATTCAAACCATAATTTGATAAAAGATGTTAAACCGGGTTCCAAATTTTTTTTTTGGCTGGTAAACTGAATACAATGAACGCTACTTAATTCGAACTCTGCTTCATCAATTTATCATTCCGAATCGTTAAAGATTATTGCCCATTGTGTGTATCATTCATTCAACTCAATGATTGAAAGAAATCATTTGATCTTGCGTCTACTTGTTCGCGATTTTCTTATAGAAATGTGAAACAAAATTTGGTGAAATATCACTGAAAAAGAATATTATTAGCTAATTGACATATTTGAGAAGTATATTAAAATAACCAAGAACCTTTTTTGTAATTAAAACCACCTGCATAACAGAAAATGGCTCAAATATAAATAAAGAAACTGTTAAAGAGAAAGGTTGCATCTTTTCACCGGACATTTTTCCGCCTATCGTGATTGATCCTCATGATTTATGAAGAACTACCAATTTTCATTATTGACAGCCACAATCTTAACATCATAGGATATGCAGATTACACAGTGTTGATAGCGGACACAGAAAAGATAACGACAAAAAGCTCTTACAGAAAGTAGTGAAGGAAAGCGAGAAGAAAGGATTAAATATCAATTACAAGAAGACAGAATACATAGTTGTTAGCAAAATGGAGAGCTCAAAATAAAAATTACAAATTGGGGATAACAAAACCAAACAAGTACAACTGTTTAAATATTTAGGAAATGTTTTAACAAAGGACGGAAATAATTGACACTGAAAGGGGAACAAATTGGGAATCTGAAAGAAAATGAATTGAAAAGCTAAAAAATATAAAAGAGACAGAAAAACTGTCATTATTTGCCTGATTATTCGGACTATTGTTCTAAAAATCTTTATCGCCATATTCATTACACAATTTTAATAACATACTGTTGATATCTTCTTTCTTGGTTGGAATGTCCAACTGAACCCTTTATTTCGCTCACTGGAGTATTACTGTAATACAAAACATGTTTGGATGCCAGTTATCAGTTAGACAGAGAATATTCTGTCAAAAGTTCTCAACTGCCTTAACCATGATTGAACATCACATTCTTTTGGGTCCTCTCACCAAAGAATTTTTTTATCCATTTGATTGAGGTTTTCTAATATGTAATTTTTGGGTATTAAAACCTAATCTCTAAAAATAATTTTTTACCAGTAAAGATAATAAATATTCAAAATTTTTGTTTTTATTATTATCTTCTTAATGGCATTAAAATTTTATTTGGTCATGATCCAGTGAAGGATTAATGTTCTGTAATTTCAATTACCCGGTTACCTTAAGACATCAGAATTTTTGTGACAAATTAACGGAATAAAATGATAAGTGAACATCCATTAAACATCCTACATGGAACTAGAAAAGTCTATAGGGATCGAATTTTTTTTTCAACTAGGAATTCCAATGTATTGAATTTAACAAAAGAAGCAGTCAACATGAAACGTTTAGACCGACAGGAGACAAAGATTAAGCAAGACCAAATATTCAAATAATAAATCATCTCAAGAAACAGAGGCTTTTAGCAGCATGACCCAGCGTTGCCTGTGCTTGATTCAAAAATCGTACGAAAGGTGTACAGCAATCGCTAATCAAAATACTTAAAATATTTTTGCCCTTTTTTGCCTTTAAAAAAAGTGCCCTTTGAATTGCTGATGTAGGATTACATGCTCTTACTTGACTTGCCTATCTCACACTTGAATTTTTTCTAAGCTCTATACTAAACATTAAATCTGTTACGAAAAAAAGAACTAAACAAAATGAACACAAAACGATCAGCTTTAAAAAAGGACTCGTAACAAAAAAAAAAAAAATGAAAAAGAATGTTAACAACAAAACTTTTTCACACCCAACCCAGTTCTGCGGAATCAGAATCAACGTTGAGTTTAAAAAAGCGAATGAGCCAATTAATTAAAGTTGATGCAGATTTAAATTTTTCTGAAACTTAATGACGAATGCAGCTATAAATATTTTTTTTTTTAGCATGCTAGTTAACATTCGTGTCAGTCAGCTGTTGCTCTCACGCTGGCCAATAGAATCTTCCTGCCTAATTCACTTAAAGGCAATCAGCTATGAAGGCTCTTTCACTCTGGCCAGTAGAAAATGGCCGCAAACTACATGAAAACTGCCGTAGAAGCATGAAAAAAATCGATTATTTTTTTATCGATGGGAGTTGGGAAATGCAACGTCGGTCTTGGCCTTCCTGCTAAACTTGGAGCATGTGCATATAAATTAAGTGCAAATCCGTCGAAAATTGGATCTTTGCATTCACACACACACACACACACACACACACACACACACAACACACACACACACACACACACATCCATTTTTAGATAGAAATAATTTAATGAAAATGTCTAGAAAATAAAAAAAATATTTGTAATAATAAAAAGTTTAATCGATAGAAAAAAGATAATTTTATTTTCAGAATAAATTTTCAGATTTCATCACTCAGTTTTTCATTGGAACTGATTCCATTTGACAAATATATACAGGTTTGTTATCCGTTTGAAGAATTAAATTTTTTTGTTATGAACGGATATGGAATCATTAACATTTTTGAAACAATAATTAGAAAACAGTTACATTTTCAAAAATTGAGAAAATATCTATTTATCTATTATCTAGAAATATCTATCCTATTATTATATATCTATCCACTAAAAAATTGGATTTGACAAAAACAACTCAAGATTTACAGCAGATCATTCTGTGCAGAATGAAGATAGCTCCCAGTGGCAAGGAAAGTATCAGTTTGGTCTAAATCAAAATTATATATATATATATAAAAAAAAATAGTCTTATATATTGCTATATAAATGGTATAAAGATTCAATATCAGAGATATTAGTAGATATCAAGAAAAGTTTTTTAAAGTCAATATTTAATCTGACAATTTGTTAAATCTCTTGATATGGATGACATAATATATATATATATATAATCACATTCAATGATTTGTAAATACCTGAATTCAATTTCTCCAAGGATATCAAAGGGAAAATTCTGTTAATAACTAATCTAACTACCTAGGACGGAGAAAAATGATATATTTTGATATATATGTTTGTATATATATAAAGTCCTATAAATAAAAAAAAAATGACAAATAAATTTTTTTTTGTTTTTATAAATGCCTTTTAAATAAGAATATTTGTGTTAAATAAGATCAAATGATGAATATCGTGACAAAGGTGTTTGAGTTCATTGTTCGAATAGCCAATTTTGTTTCAGTGTTCAATGAAGAATATGGTATCGCTATGTTCAGTGTTCAAATATCTAAGAATTCAGATTATTTTGTTTTCAATGTTAAAAAGAAGAATATGAGACAAGTGTATAGTGTTCAAATATATATATATATATATAATATATATAGTATTCAAAGTTGATGAATAGAATACAAGTGTTCAATGTTCAAAATTGTGAATATAGACAAATGTTCATATGTTTATTTCATGTCAAACCAATTAACAAATTAAAGTCTAATGAAGTCCTAAATTCGAAACATCAAATAATGAATGTTTTTATAGGTCTTTGAATTTTACATTTCTTTAAATATATATATATATATATATATATATATATATATATATATATATATATATATATAGAATATTTAAATATTAGTATTATGGTATAAATTTATTCCATTATTTATAAATACAATCACATCATCAGAAATATTTTAAAAATATATATTTACTTTGCATAAACATTTACATTTATATTTTTTGTACATATATATGTGTATACCAGTATGTGTATGTATTGTATATGTATATATATGGATTCATGTAGATGGATTTATATATATGTGTATGTATGGATGTATATATATATGTATATATATATATATAAATATGTATATTTATGTATATATGTATGTATGTATGTTTAATGATAGTAGATATGTAGGGATGTGTTTGATTTTATTTGTTTATGTTTTTTATGTATGTACTCATATAAAAATACCATATTTTATATATGTATTTATATGCATATATATGTATGTTAGAATATAGATATACTAAAATGTTTAATATTGAATGAGTGATGTAATTGTATGCAGATGTATTTATTTATGTGTATATGTTTATATGCACGATATGTATGTCTGTATATATATATATATGTATGTGTATATATATTTAATATGTAGGTGTATGGATGTATTTATATATGTATTTATGAGAATTTATGTATGTATAGAGTATAGAGTATAACATATTGAACATAGAGATATGTATATATATATATATATAAATATATATATATATATAAATATATATATGGATATATGGATATATGTGTAAATGGGTATATATATGTATGTATGTAGGTACACACCTATATGTATGTATATATGTGTATATGTTATTGTGTATGTGTGTATACATGTGTTTTTGAACATAAAAATATAGGTCCTTGCTAGATTAGATAATCGTTATATTTATTTTTTATATGTTTATATTTGATTTGTAACCTGTAGTCGATATTAATTTTGTCAAATTTTCTCAATTACACAGCGGCCCTTTCAGTAAATGTCCTTCAATTTTAGTTTCCCCCGCCCCATCTCTCTCCCCACCACCTCTTTTTTTTTTTTTTCTCTCTCTCCCTCTTATTCTGATCTTTAACATTAGATCGTCTATGGTGTGTGTATGTCACCACAAAATTTAATTTAGTTACATCTTTAATGTATTAGACATCCGACAACATTCATATTTCTCAAAATTTAAACCACTTCAACTCACCTCTAAAAAAATTCTCTCTGTTAAGTTTTAATCTCCCACCTTCTCTCGTCTGTTACCCACCTCTTTAGCTCTAACATTCGTCCCACACTCTCATACTTACACTCTCTCTAAATTCTATTTTTATTTCCGGAGTTGTTTTTTTTTTTTTTTGAATTTGTAGGTCTGATGAATTGGATCGTATTTACGATTCCAATGGAATAAATTATGACCATGGAATATTAGTGTTTAAGCTTTTTTTTATATATATATATATATATATATATATATATATATATATATATAGGATATGTATAAAAAATTAAACAAAAATTTCTGAATCGAAGTTTTTAAGAAAATGTTGATTTTAAAATCTGAATTATGTATCTAAACCTATGAGTTGGCATAAAATATTTTCGTTACTGAAATTCATTTTTAAGATCATTTTTTTCCTCCGAGTGCTAATTACGTAAATAAAATATGAAAAACGAATTTGAATTTACAAAGGTCTTGTTTTTTTTCATTTATTAATTTATGAAATTTTTTTGAAAATGATAAACCAAACATTCACAAACATTGAATGGGAAGGAACATTTTGAAATTTTTGATTCAATGTCAGTAATTAAATATGAAAAAAAAAATATTCTGGGTTTTTGATCATTTAAGACAAAATAAAAAAAAAAAATGTCTGTCATGCCAAAGGACATGAATGCAGAATATATTTATAACTGTCATGGGATATTTACAGTTCAAAACAGAATTTCCATTTTCATCATGTTGTAAACAAATCATCATTTTTTATATTAAATTATTTTTTTAAAGGATTCGTCCATTTTATTTCTAAAATTAAAACAAGAATATATATTTATAAATTCAGTAATTTATTTTTTTTTGGATTGAAAAATTGATAAATTGAAGAATCTATCCTATAATATAAAATTTATGACAGCATAATTTTATTACTATATATTTTTCATTCCTTATTTAATAATAACGAAAAAAATTTTTCCATTTTCAAGTAAGAAAAAATAAATTACAGAATAATTCTAAAAAATAAATATGTCAATTAGAATAAAATATATTGATTATGAATATATTTATTCAAGGAATATAGAAAAAGATTTAAAAATATAATTATCATTCTTGAAAGTGTGTGTGTGTTTTCAACCCAATTTCGTGCATTGTTTGTTTTATTTTACGGCTACATCAACACGCAACATAAATTTATTTAACAATGATTTTTTTTTTTAATAATAAATAATTTTCTAAAAAAAGTATTGTTTGCTTTTAAAACTACTTTTTAAATTGGGTAATAGAATAATTTTTAGGTTTGGTAAATATATTTTTTTCACGTTATAATCTTTTTTCAATGCATTTATTTAACATTCGCCGAAAATATTTAGATTAAAAAATAATGAATAGAATAAATTCTATTTGGCTTAGATTTGGTTATGGTTTATTTTTTTTACGGCAGAATAAATAAACTCAAAGAAATTTCTAATTTAGAAAAATTTAATTTTAGGATCAATCATGAAAGGAATAATGATTCTTGAGTTTGAATATTTATTAGTTAAATTCAAACATATCAATTTCAATGGGTTATTTAAAACAAAGACAAGATTTTATTTTTTTAAAAAAAAACATTTGTAAAATTTTTTCCAAATGTGAAATTAATTTGTATTGTAAAAATTATAAAAATGGATTTGTAAATATATTTATATATAAAATGTTTCATTGTTTTTTAATTTAAGTATAACATATCAATGTCAAAATTACGGAAAATTATTATATGCTTTATATTTTAAAAAAATAATATTTTTTTTGGTAAAATATTAAAAAAAATAAGTTTTTTTTTTTTTCAAACATTTTACTGTTAAAAAAAAAATATTAATTTTACTTTAAAAAATATAAGCAATATCTTTGCCAAAATTTATAATTGGTTTTATTTTTTCAAAAATTTTATTGATTTTAAAACTTATTTTGGAATTCTTTCATGGTCTTTCGAATAAACTGTTTTCTTTTAAATTTTTGCCCATAGCTCCATAAATATATATATAGCTGGACAAATGGTACCATGTAAAATATTAAAACACCATAATTAATAATTAATATATTTTTTCAATTTTCCATTTTCAAATTTTAAATATTGCTGTTTGAAAATCTTTTTATCGTCTTTATTACAAAACATTTTATAATTTAAATTTATAAGGAATGATTTGTGGTATTAAATATATATTTATATATATATAATATAAATATATCAATATAATTTAAATATATATATTAGACAGATTCAGAAGGATAATGTGTTATATCCAATATGTATTTAAAAAAAAGAAATTTGTTTTCAGCATTTTGGATTTTGTTATGTTTTATAATTTGAAAATTAAAACATATCAATGAAAAAAAATAGATTTATATTTAAAAATTAAATATAAATATTTTATATGAATATTTTGTCAAGGCAAAAAAAATCAGTTTGACAGATCAGGTTTGAAATCTTTTTTTTTATGACATCTCAATTAATCAATAATTTTATTTAATATTTTGTTTTTTTGAATAATTTTTATTTTACCAAAATTTAAATATGAATGTTTTTTTAATAATCACAAAAAATAAAATATTAAGAAGAACAATAGCAAAAGGACAAAAATAAATTTTGAAGCGAAAAAGAAAAAAAATTGCAAAGAAGAAGATTGTTAAAGTTCAAATGTTTCCAATTAAAAATGTTTTTTTTGGCATTTTGTTTAACTGAAAATAATTTGTACAAGTAAAAATGCATGTTCTGATGAAAAATAGATTCAGAATGAGTCATCCATTAATAAAAGTGGACATAATATTTATTAAGTTATTAAAACAAAATTTATTTATGTTTAAAATAATCATTTTTTTGGGAATAAATTATCTTTAAATTTTTAAAATTTTTATTGTCTGATAATATTTTTTTTCAATTGTTAATTCTTGGGATTAGGAGACCCAGTGTTAATTGGAACCATAATTATTTAAAAAGAATGGAAATTTGCAGAAAAAAAAAAGGACAAAGGTAACATCCGAACAAGACGCCCTTGAAAGATTTTCATTTTAACCTGAAAATAATCATCTCAGTGAAGAACCTGAAAATGATAAAAAATTTCAGAAAAATCATCTTTAAATATTGAATTTATTTCAAAATTTACCACAATTATAAAAAAGAATTCGTTTGATAATTTGGTAGAGACATATCAAATGCTCAATGGACAAATTTAAAAATTTAAAATTTTTTCTAAACAAACAATATTTGAGGAAAAAAAATAAATTTTGATAGAATTTTTTCCAATTTCGGTTTATTTATGATAAATATTTTATATTTAAAATGTTTTGCTGATTATTAAAACCTATTTTTAAGACGTTTTTGACACCAATTTTTAGTAAATAAAATAGACCCTAAAAATGTACCATCAGTTCATTACTTTCAGGACCTTGGGATTTTGATCAATTTAAAGTGGTTTCATTTCTCAAAATAATCCCGATCAGAGGACTTTGCTGTACAAATTTTTTATCGTCAAATAAGGATGAATAAATAGTTTATCAAATAAAAAAAAACAGAATAAATAAAGGTGCAAAAAGATCACGGATTTATAATTTTAAAAATTTATTTCATTTTATAAGGCACAACAATAGGATCCAAATATATAAATCAACATATATATATAAATCTTAAATATAAATATTTTTTTTTTTTTCAAAAAAAAATTTTTTCTATTTTAAATCCCTTTTTTTTCTTTTTTTTCTTCTTTTTTGCTCTTTTTAAAAAGAAGACCTTTTTTTTTTTTCTTTTTAATAAATTTTTTTACCATCTTTTTTATTTTTTTATTAAAAATGTTCATTTTTTTTTAAATTTTCTATTAATTTAAAGAATGAAAAGAAACAAGATTTTTTTTTTTTAAAGGACCGCATGTTTTTTAAATATTTTTTAATTAGGAATATTTTTGTTTTTGATATTTTTAGAATGTTTTTTTAAAAAATAATTCTCAGTTTTTTTTGTTGAGATAAATACCCTTTGTTTTATATTTTTTATAAACTTTTTGCTTATATATTGATTATATATTTTTTTTTTTTTTCTTTTTTCTATTTCATTCATTTCATTTTTTTTGTACTAAAAAGAAATCATTTTTAGAATTTTTTTTTTTAATAGAATTTGAAAATTTCATATAATATATATATTCTTTTATTTTTTTTTTTAACCTTTTTGATTCTTCCTTTTTTTTTTTCAAAAAAAAAAATAGAATTTTCAAAAAAAATTAGTTTTTGATGAACAAAATTCCACAATACAAATTTTGTAAATAAATACATTTTCATGAGAATTTCATATTCAATTTTAAAAAAATTTATCTTATATATACATACAAATAAAAAAAAGCAACATATCATCCATAAAGTCAGTATGGGAGGGAAGGAAAAAAAAAAAATAAAAACAAAAAGAAAAAAAAAATTTATTAAAATGAAAATTTTTTACATTAAAATAACACAACGATTTTATGCCTGCAATTTTTTTTTTATTTTTATATTTATTTTTTTAATTATATTTATTTATAAATAATAAGTTTGTCTTTTAAAGCATGTTTGTCAAAACAGGAGGTATTTACTGTAATATGTCCAGATGCATTTTGTAGGGTTATTTTCTATTTTCTATTTAAAATAACCAATAAATTTAGTTTCAGTATTATATTTTTAGAAAGACTCATTTCCTGATTATTGATAGATGAAACATTAATCTTTTATTAAAAAACAAATCAATATTTAGAAAAATTTTTGATTATTTTTATAATATGAAAAGTTTTATTTGTTTTATTTTAAGAGTTTTATTAACAATAAATTTAGAATTAAAAAATATATACATTTTATTTATAATATAATGAATGGTAAATTGAAAGACATGGAAAAAAAAACAATTGTTGGAAATGTGTTGTAGAGTAGTTTTCACAGTGGAGGCTTGTATTTCACTAAGTCGGTCCTAAAAAAGGTTCGACGTACAAAACGTTAGGAACTTGAAATAATAGTTAATGACGCAGCAATCTAGTTGTGGTGGTTGATACTTTAATGTCCGACATCGACTGACTCACCAACACCACTGAGCCCAACTGGCGACTGCTACTACTACTACTACTACTTATTATATGTGGGAGAGTCTATTTACAATAGAATAGGTATGTTCCGGTATAAAAGAAATGGTAATCTTTATAACATAAAAAGGAAAATTGGTTCCATGATATTTAATGATTTCAAATAAACCAAGGCCGTGGTGAAAAATTTTTTTTTTTTTTTTACTCTAACACTTAGTGTCCAAAAAAATGAGGAAGTTAATTAGTGTTCTTTAGACAGGTGTATTCTGAACATTCAGGCAAGACAATAAAACCGCCATTTTGGTCTTATCTGGTCCCTTTTAAAGAAGAATCTGCATTTATCAATCCTGACCTGGCACATTTTCTCCAGTGAACATTATTCTTTACAGTTTAATATACATCGTCCCTGAAAAATTCCTATAAAACTGAAGTGTAAAATAAATTATGTCAAATCCAACATTTTTAAATTTTATATATTTAAAGTTCTCCAAAATAGTAATTAAAAAAGACACACAGGAACCATGCTTGATCGTCGTCAGCATAGCTGAAAATAAACTTTTGGTTCCATCATCACTTCTTCATCTCGTTTTTATTGCCGGGATTGAAGTAGAGACAATCAAATTTCCATTAAATTTTTTTACTTTCCCCAATTTCATTTAAATTATTTTGCAAAATAATTTTTTTAAGGAGTCCATCTTGAAATTTTTTTTGTATTCATTCGTTTTATCGATAGAGCATTTCATCGATATGGTGATAAAATTCATTTCGAGGTATTTTGATTTATATAATTGAACGGATTTTTGATATATACTGTTATTTCTCATTTTTATATTTAATTTCTCTGTTCCCAAATATTCTGTTTGTCAACTGCTGAAATAAGCTTTTTTATTTTCTGGTCCACAGGAAAACAAAGCTTAAGACTTGCCAAGTAGACTCCACCATTCCATCTTCACTGTTTACTGCTTTGAATTGGCGTAAAAGCAACTTTTCTATCAACAGTTTCTGAATGTTTCAATAGTTCCTTGTTCAATACATATCGGAAAGCCCTGATAAACAGTGTTCAATAAGGTCTAATTCATGCATGAAGTCAATTCCTTTTATCTTTCTACTGAACAACATTTAGTGGAATTTATAAACCTTCAAATAATTATTAAACAAAGAGGGCCAATGCTAAAAGAAAGGAAAATAGATATAAACACTGAAACCTTGTCACAAAAAAAAATTATATCATATATATTTTATACAATATATAATATATAAAATATTTATACCTAAGGATAAAGATATTTAAAAGCTAAATTATTATATGTTATCAATTTAAATTTATGATAGTTATAAATATTCATCCAAATTCTGCTAAATATATCTGTCAAAATTTTGAATTTGTTATAGGTTTATTGATGAATTTAAAATAAATTTTTCAGTTCATGAAAATAAATATATTACCATATATATATATATATATATATATATATATATATATATATATATATATATATATATATATAAAATGGGCAAGATCAAAAAATGACATTTAAGAAAAGAATTAAAAATTTTTATTTAACCAAACGCAAAGTTTTAATGACAATGATCATTCAGATAACAATATAAATATAAACGCCTTAAATATATATAAATAAAAATTCACACTTTGTGTGTAAAAGGTTTGTGTTGTCTAAGATTATAGCCGGTTTGGTGGGAGACAATATCAGAATTTTAGAATATTCTTCATATTTTATTATTTCTTTCAAAATTTACCGTGAAAATGGGGGTTACAAACTCAATCATGACCTTTTTACTGTTATTCTAATATAACTGGAAGGATATAAATAAATTGAGGAGAATATATAAAAATAAAAATATGGAAATAAAGAGTTTAAATTTTAATTGTTATTTAATTACGTATGAGAGAGGTGAGATCAGTTTAAAAATTTGTTTGTAAAAAAAAAAAGAATTTTAATTATTTGATATAAATTAAATGTTAAAAAACCAACGAAGAAATTTAATCGGGAAAATTACAGAACATGGTGCAAATTTTTCAAAGTTTTACAAATAACCCGGGATATCAACTTAAATAACTGTATCCATAAACATTCATCCAGTTGCCATAAAAAGAATTTAAAAATATATAAATAGTTTATTTGTCCATGTAATAAATGACTGAAAAACCACAACCAAATTTACCAGTTTTAATCAAATGTAATGAATATAATATATATAAAATATTTTTAGATGTTTAATCTTATTATGTGTGTGTGTGTGTTTGTTTAACTTATTAAACCATGTATATTGTGTAGATATATTGTAATTTCGATGGCCTTATATATATCCCATAATATTCATTTAATTTTTTTTACATATTTTGGACTGTTCATTTATTATATATATATAACAAATTTATCTGAATAAATATAATTGTTTAATTTTTCCCCAAATTATGGACTATCTTGATAATTGAATTCTCAATACAGTTATTAATTTTTGAACCACAAAAACTTCAATATTGTTTATAACAGATAAATCATAAAATTATAGATTCTGAAACAAATAACTCCTCATTCATAAAATAATTATTTTAATCAAAAATAATCTACCTTGTCATCAACATTCAGTTAGTCAGTTCGGAAAATAAATATTTAAAATTTAATCATTTAATATCAATCCAAAGGAAGAAGACAAGGAAAATTAATTTTAAAAACAAAGAAAAACCAATCAATACTATTAAATTGGTTTGTTGAATATTTAGACATAAGTTTCAAAAATTTATATTTATTATATATATATATATATATCATTCTTGTAAAATTGTTACTAAACAATACTTTTACAAAAACGACAACAACCAATTTTTTAAGAGATTATTTGCCAGAGCACATATATTCATTTTATTTTCTAAAGATTTATTAAAAACAATAAACCTTTTTTTTTTTGAAAGGTTGAAAAAGAATTATCAGCAAAAAAAACAAAAGAGTGAGTTGCAAAAAAATTTGGGAAATAATTAAAGAAAACTTCTAATTTTTGAAATCGAAATATTTCAAATATTTAAAAATTTAGCAGTCATTAAAAAATCAAAAAAAAATTTTTTGAAAATTAATTAAAGAAATTGAAAAATTTGGGTGAAAAAATCAAAATCAAGTTCAAATTTTTTTTTAAAAAATATTGTTTTAAATTTAATAAAATATCGCTTTTTAAATTTTTTCGAAAAATTAAAATTAATTTTAATTGAAAAATATTTTGAAAATAATTTTTAATATATCAAAATTTTCAGAATAATAATTTTTTTTAAAATGTATTTAAAATGTTTTTAACAGTTTATAAAATATAAATACATATAAATGGGTTTGTAAGTTCTATAAATCCTCAGGAAAGTCATAGTACTGTTTATTTACATACGATTTTATTTTTTTGTTTTTGAAGATGACATTTTTTTCCTTAAATTAATCCAAATTAAACCCTTAATTTTATTTTTAAAAAGTTCATCGTATTGTTTAAACAGGAAATCATTTAAAACAAAAAAAAATAATTAATCAGAGTCATTTCAGTTTTATAACGGATTATTTGCATTTTAAAAATCAGAGAGAAATGTTTCTGAAAATTTGGTCGAACCTTATTAAAAAATTGAAATTTTTTTCTCCCCCCGCAGGACAGACTGTATTTTTATATTTTTTGATGGCAACTGAACGTTAAAGAAAGAAAATGCAACCTAGATGCATCAAAAAGTCATGGCGGTTTAATAAAAAACAAAATATATTTATTAATGTAGCGAAAGATAATATATCGCCTCAAAACACCATATTGCTTATAAAATTTAACAGGAATAAACTAAATTCAATTTCATATTCATTTCTAAAAAAATTACTAGATGAAACCGTATTTTATGGATTAGTTTAGCATCGCGTTTTCTGATTCATGAATTGAAATGTGAGACATTTTCTAAATTCCCGTCAAATGCAAAATTCAAAATAACGTTTCAAAGCGTAAGAAGACTACGATAAAGAAAAATTTTAGCATAGAACTTACATTGCGATTTGTCATTTCAACACGATGAGACCTAGTTGCCAATGATTTTAGTACTTCGCTTTTAATTCATTTTTGAGGTCAGAGGTTTATTCTACAGTGTTTATTGAGGATTTCATTGCGACTCTTGTAAATGTTTATGTCGGTTGTAGCTCTTGAACTTTTTTTTTTTTTGCCATTTCCCCCGGCCTAAGATTCTACCATCCATTTTCTGAGGTTAAATACGGTCCTCATTGACCGTTTTCAATTAAATTTGTCGATTGAAATCAAATTTTCCAATATTTTTCCTCATTATGTGCCTAATAATTTCTGGTGGAGGCTCTTCATTGATGTTAATATTTTCAGTTTGTTTCTTTCCTTTCGTCGTAACCTAGACATGTATCGTAAATTTCATTCTTCTGAGTCGATTTACATCTCTGGAAAATTTTTTGACATGTTTACGCTTGCTTTTCGAGAAACTTCTTTATTCGTCATTTATGAAATAATTAACACAAATTTTTTTTGGGTTCTATCAAGAAACTCTTTACATAAATAGAAGCATTTTCAGCTACACTCATATGTTTATTGTCGAGGTTGCTCAACAGAGGTTTTCAAGTTCTTTTAACTCCATAGGTTATTGAAACCTAATGAACGTTTTATTTAGTATTATGAATCAACTAATTCTGATTTTTTTATGTTTACTTTACAAGAAATATATCAAATTGTTTTTTCTGCAAATCCTTGAGGCTTGTATTTCACTAAGTCGGTCCTAAAAAGGTTCGACGTACAAAACGTTAGGAACTTGATATAATAGTTAATGACGCAGCAATCTAGTTGTGGTGGTTGATACTTTAATGTCCGACATCGACTGACTGACCAACTCACTGGAGCCCCTGGCGACTGTTACTATTACTACTACTTATTATAGGTGGGAGAGTCTATTAACAATAGAATAGGTGTGTTCCAGTATAACAACAATATATTTGAAATTAAATACTGACGGGAGCGGTAATATTATTATTTTAACTGCATCATTAGCAATATGGATTTTCAGAATAATCATTTTTATTTGTTAAAATTTTGACTTCCGTCTTTTTTTTATATCGATAAAGATCGATTCTGTGGGTTTCAATCAAAAAAAAAAATTACCAAACCCATTCAGGTTTTCAAAAGCCCCTGGGGTTTTTGGGAGAAGAAATAAATTTGTTTTTTCGCCAAAGAAATGCATAACATTCAAAAGAATCTTCCAGACAATAATAAACCGTTGTATAACAAACGCAGACTGTTGTTTGTTTTATCTAAGAACGGCTTTGGCCCATTTTGTCTACTGAAATAAATGATTTATTTTCGCATATACCAACGTTCTTATTTTAGATTCTTCGGCTATTATCAGTTTTACAATAATAATGTAAAAAAAAGAATCTTTCCAAAATACATCCAAAAGAACATCAATAAATGAAGTGATGGACCTTTTTTTAAAATTTTGCGTAGTGGTTTTTGTTTGACTGTAAACGTTTATACCTATATTTATCTATACCCATCTAATCTTTTTTACAGTTATTAGATATTTTTCAGGAGTTTTTTGCTAAATATATCTATTAAAATCAATTGTCACTGTTATGAATATTTTTGCATTAATACAGACGACAATTTATTCATTGATACATATAAATATGATAACTGCCCGTGTTTGTTATGTGTCTTGAATAATAAAAATATAAAAAAAGTTAAGTCTTGAACGATAAAAAATTAAAATGGGTTATATATAAATATTTTTTTGTTTGATTATTTAAAATTAATAATGGACATCATCAGGTTCTATAAAAAAGCTTTACTTCTTAGTAGCAGTGAACTACAGAATTGAATAAAAATTTAAAGTTTAGAAAACTGTAGTTTTCATTTGCTTTTTTTAACGTTAATTTTTGGTTCAGTTCTTGTATTGGTTAAACGATTTTTCAAGGCTTGCCTTTTTTTTTTCTTTTTAGTAGAGGCTGGAGATTCATGAGTTCAGAATTCCATCCTTAGTCATTTTGACAGAATTATTGGTTCCTAATTTAAAATGTTATTATATATAGTGTGTTATCTTTCAGGTTTTTGAGTGTGTTTGATGTGTGTATGTGCACAGGAATATGCGTATGTGTTGTATGAATGGGAGGCCTCAAAACCTCCTCAAGCATGTCTGAGTTGAAAAAAATATGGGTGGGGTTTGATCTGCAGGATAAATATTAATTCTAGTGTTGTATATATATATATATATATATATATATATATGTGTGTGTGTGTGTGTGAAAATGTTAAGAGAGAGAAACTGTTTTTTTTTTTTTTTCTAATGTGGATTTTAAAAAAATTATACTTTATTTTCCATGATTTTATAACACGAGTTTCCAGTTTCCGATACAATTACCAAATGGATCTTTTTAGAATTTGACATATATATATATATATATATATATATATATATATATATATATTGATAAATTCTTCGTTTACATGAGGTGACTTTAAGAGCCACTCATGTAACTCAATTAAAAATGAGTTTTCTGTAGGAAATATAATGAAAAATAAAGACTTGAACTTCCAACAATTAAAACAAATATTCGATGATAGCACATGCAAGTTTAAGAGAAAACAAAGATATAATCAAGATATTCATTTTTTCATAATTAATTAAATAAAAGATTTGGAAGATCCCCTGTCCGAAATCAATACCAAAAGAGCTATTTAGATACTGTTCAGTTTGGTGATTGACTGGCGGGAATCAGTTGCTGTAAGAATGGATGTGCGGGTGGATGGTTGAAATTTTAATCGGATTTGCGAAATTCCAATTCGCATTTGTTTCGTTATATTCTGTTAAAAATAACCAAATGGAAAATTGAATACACCTTTGATTTCTTCCCCCAGCTATGGATTAATTAGTAATTCTCAATCATAAATCACTAAACTATTATTATCTCAAAATAAATAGGAAAAGTAATATGTATCTTAACTCGTCCAAATTTTTTCGATGTATCATTGTCATTAGTATTACATTTTTTACATTTTGTCTTCCTTTCATTTTATTTCTATTGACTACTAAATACCGCTAAAATTTATAATTTAAGAACTAGAAGATATATTCCGAGACATAATCAAATTTGGAACGTGAACAGTCTACCGGGTAGATTTTAAATAAAGGTTTCACTTCTGAATTATCTGTCAGTTATTCGGCCAAAATGCTTGTGATAGCAACAACAACAAAGATGAGGATAATTTCAATGTACATAGCGTAAAATAGAATATTTCTCACACAATTAACTCTATTGTCCAATGTAACAAAAAATTATTTTTAATCGTGTAAAGTAAAATGTTTTTTTAAGTTAACCTGAAACACCAACATGAAAAAATAAAACAATTTATGTGCAACTTTTGTTTAACACAATGATTTTATCTAACAAGTTAATATTTAATTAAATAATGAGGTATCTAATTATTATGTTTAACAGTTTTAAATATTTCTGCTTTTTAGTTTCAGGTAATTTTTCCTATTAAGATAACAAGAGCATAATTTACGTATTCTTTTTGCAGTATCAGTTTATAGATTTGAATGCGATTTAAAACAATGCGTTTTGCATCATTGAATAGATTGATTGTTTCCACGAAGATATTAGATATGTTAATACTCCAAATTTTTTTACATATATACATATATATATATATATATATATATATATATATATATATATGTGTGACCAGAATTTTTTCAAAAATGTTTCAGAATAGGCTTTTTGTAGAAACATATTGCAAGTTTGCCATATTCAAGATAACGTGTTAGTTAATTTCTATTATCTGTTTTAGTTTGTTCGAAATTTTTTTTATGAAGTGGCCATTATGTTTAAGGAAAAGAAAACACGAAAAATATTATTCCAT
Organism: Acanthosepion pharaonis; assembly: GCA_903632075.3. Lineage (NCBI taxonomy): Eukaryota > Metazoa > Mollusca > Cephalopoda > Sepiida > Sepiidae > Acanthosepion > Acanthosepion pharaonis. The sequence goes on from CAHIKZ030004236.1 coordinate 24,168, forward strand.
TAAATGCCATTGAATTTTTTGACGGTGAATGAAAAAAATTTCTTTTAAGAGCGGTAAAATTTCTCCCTCACAAAAGTGGTTTTAATTACCATCAATCCCATGTTAGTAAAAATTTTCTTTTATTTTTTTGGATTTGATGCGGAACAAAAAAAAATTTTTAAATTTCGAATCTCTCTTTAAAATCTCTCTTTTTAAATAAGCATCATTTTCTCTATGCTTCCTTTTTTTCATTCTTTCATTGCAGGACGTGGCTAAATCAGGGCTCTCCACAGCTTCTTTCTTTGTTAAAATTTTAGCATATTAATTTCCTTTATTTAAGTTATGTCGTTGTGGTACTTCGTTGAAAATCTAATAAATTTTTTTTAAATGCTTGTTCAGGATGAGAACTCTTAACTCCACAGCGTCGTGTTTCTTTCTTTTCCTTTCTGTAATATTTGCTCCTTTTATTTAAGTTCTTGTCTTTTTTAATACTTCTTTCTTCATCTCTTTCTCTCTCTCTTTCTCTCTGATAAATAAAAATCTGTTCTACAGGACGTGCCTGATTAGATCAACTCTCCACAGCTTCCTTTATTTTGTTTTTTTTTAGCTGTATTTACTCATTTATTTGCGTTCTTTTTATTTGTGGTACTTCTTCATCATCTCTCGCTTTTCTCTGTGAAGAATTGCAAAACGATTACTTTCCACAGCTTCATTTCATTCATTCTATCTGCAGTATTTTCTCATTTTTTTACTTCTTTTGCCCACCCATTTTAAAAACTTGTCATGTCGCTTACTAGATTATTTCCTCTATTAACTTTTTTTTTTTTGTTTTTTTGGGGGTAAAACTTGCCACCAAACGATACGTCCTCATCAAACAAATCAGCCAAGTCTTCTTTCTTTACTATGTGTCTCCATAATTCCGTTTCTTTAAAAATGGAACTAATAGTTCATTGTGTTGTGGAAGAGAATATTTTCCTACAAGTTTGGACTCGGACGTAAAAAGAAAGACGTTAAAATATTCCTACAATCAAGAGAACTAGCAGGAGGAGCAGTAGCTTTTGATTCACGGCTAAACATGTCTTCCCTATAAACTTGTTGTTAAATTCAATTCCGGTTTTCTACTGTTGTTTTGGATAACGACACATTGTAATTCCTGTTCTCTTTCTGTTTATGATTTTTTTAATTTTCGTCAACAATTTTTTCGTTTTGCTTTTCATTTATAATAAAATTTTTCAATATGTCATATGTAAGAAAACTTAAATATAGCCATCAATTCAGCATGTCTATTCCTTTCTTTTCAGGAATTTATTATTTTCCTATATGTCTTTTGATTTCTGTGTCATAATTTCCGTCATCTTTTACTAAATATCCTCAGATCGTTGAATTTAAATGAAAAATTGACCTTTAAAGATTGAAAAAAAAAAAATAACGCCTCAGGTGTCCCTTTTTAATTATGTTTAATAATAAAAAAATCTTGTTGATGTTTAGTCATTTATCATTGATTTCAAGAAACTTCTCCACTGTAAAAAGTTTTTCTTTCTTAATCTGTTATAACAAATAATTTTATCTAATCCTCCGATAATCATCTCGCTGTCACTTGAAATTATTTTCTTAATCCGTGAGGAAATTGACTAGCATTCACTGCATATTGGGGATTTATCTGGAACTCTTTGGTAATATTTTGGGATTTAAAAACGAAAGTTTCAAAAATGGTTTTCTTTCGATATGCACTATCGGCTTTCATTAATACTGTTATAGTGGAACACACCTATTCTATAGTTAATAGACTCTCCCACCTATAATAAGTAGGAGTAGTAAGAGTAACGAGAAGTCAGTCGATCAGTCAGCTCAGTCAGTCGACTGGCTGATCGGTTGAACTCTCTGCCTTCGGGTGGGGAGGAACCCGAAGGAGGCTACGCCGAAGGGCGGATTCTCTTTCGGGGAGATAAACTGACCCTGAACCCGTTTATACGGGTTCAATGGGCATATTTTTGGCCGAGCCCACGGGCTCGGAGATCCCACTATTAAACCGGCCTTGTGCCACATGATGCCCTCGTGGGGGGTGACTAAAATATCGCTGGGTCGCTCAGTGGTTCGGTCAGTCAGTCGATGCCGGACGACCGTTAGTCGGATACTAAAGTATCAGCGACCACAACTAGATTTCTCTGCGTCATTACCTATTATATCAAGTTCCTAACGTTTTGTACGTCGAACCTATTTTAGGACCGACTTAGTACAAATACAAGCCTCCACTGTGAAATCACGTTAAAAATAATTTTGTAATTTCTTAAATTATTTATTCTATCATTAATGAGGATGATTTTAAATCCATCCGGCTAAAAGCCTCTTTTCAGGAAGATTGACTTTTGGTCGTTGAACCAGCTTTTTTTTTTCTATATTTGAGGTCCATCTGCCTCTTCAACGATGTCAAATTGGGTCCGATGAATGGGCAAATAGTTAACCTTCAAATTTGTATTAAAACACTTTTCTTTTTAATTTTTTTCCAAAAAACGACCGTTTCCGTACATTTTCATAGTAAAAAAATATCCAACAATACATTTTGTAAAAGAAAATAGAAAAAGACTTTTCAAGAAAATTAAATTTAATGTTTAAATGACCCTGAAAATACAAATTTGATATGCCGCTAAACCAACAAATATATTCTAACTGGATATAAAAAAAAAAAAAATTGGTCAAATTTATTTACTTATTTTTTAATTACCTTTTGTTTCTGAATTTAAAAAAATTTTCCTGTTAGATCAAAAGAATCCATGAGATAAGATAAAAATTCTTTAAATTAAGATACATAAACATTTTTTTGTATTGGTTAATTCCAAGAACAAGAATAATGTTACGGCTCTCCACATATATATAATTTATCACTTTTAGCAAATATTTTATATATATATAATTTATAATATATATATAGATATCAGAAACGAAATAACGGGTTATACACGAAGTATTCATTTCTAAATATGAAAATAAGTTTCAAAAAATATTTGGATGTTAAATTAAATACAAAAAATTTTTACTTTATGTCCGAGAAAAAATAACCTTAAAATGGTTTTAAAGAATAAATATCCTAAAAATTCTAATTTTCTTAAAATATGAATACACAAAATTTTAGATCGTTGTTCATATTTGATTACATATTTCATTTAGATTCAAAAGATATAACCACATATTTATATATATGTATATATAAATATATATCCATATAAATTATGGTTTTACTGGGAAGAAGACCCTTTAATTTCAATTTTTTTATGCAATAAATTCTTTTTCAGTTTCCATTCTCCAGGAATGTTTATTACCAAGAATATACAAAAGAATATATTTGAAAACAAATTCTTTTTCCAAACAGGAAGAATTATTAAACCAAAAATGAACATCTGATAATGATATGCTGGTGCTACAAAATTCCAAAACTATTAATAACAGAATCCACCTCTCGACCGTATTAATATATATATATAAATATATATATATAGGGTATAATATATAATATATATCCAACAGCAAGACCTCTGATTTTGAGGCTTTCTTTGGAACCTCCTTTTAATACTTGCCATTTGATCCCAAGGAAGAGAACAAAGCTTTTATTTACAAAAATACAATTTCTTAAAATATAAGAAATTATAAAAAAAAGATTTTAGAAGAAATAAAAACAAAAAATTACCAGAAATTTTTGAAAAAATAGAAAATTTACGATTTTTAAAAAAAAATTTACAAATTTATGAATTTTGAAAAAAAAAAAAAATAAGCTATAGGTTTTGAAAAAAAAAATGTTTTCATTAAAATAGGTTTAGAATAGAAAGAAAAATCTGTCCATTTAGGTTTTAAAAAAAAAAAGTGTTTTTTTTTTTTTTTAGGTTTTGAAAAAAAAAAAAAATATATTTTTTTTTTTGCAAAAAAAAAAAAAATTAATTAGGTTTTGACAAAAAAAAACGAATAACCCCATAGGGTTTTTGAAAATAAAAAAAAATATTACCCGCTATAGGTTTCAAAAAAAAAAAAAAAAAAGATATCGCTATAGGTTTTTATAAAAAAAAAAAAAAAAAATGAATTTATTAAAAAAAAATGCTTTTTGAAAAAAAAAAAAAAAAAAAAAAAAACAAACCTTTTTTTAAAAAAAAAAAAAAAAAAAAAGAATATTAGGAATAGGAAAAAAAAAAAAAAAATTACGTGATTATAGATTTGAAAAAAAAAAAATATTACCCGCTATAATTTTTGAAAAAAATAGGTTGTTGGGTTTTTGAAAAAAAGGTGTTCAAGTTTTTGAAAAAAAAATTTAAGCTTACGAAAAAAAATAATGGCTCGTTAATCCGACATTTTGAGGATTTGAAAATAAATCTTTAGTTTTGACACATTGAGGTTGAAAAAAAAAACGGTTTAAAACCCTTCAAACAAATGTTTAAATTACCAAACCAAACCACATCGAGGTCTTTCAATTTATAGAAACAGCTAAAATGGATAGAACATTAGATTAACCAATAAAAAATATCATACCATGTTTAAACGTACCACTTAAAAGCAAAAATGAGATCTTTTTCCTCATCATTTGAAATCATGATAACAGTCACTGAATTTGAACTTAAGATAATTTAAAAAAAGTAAAGATACGTTTGGCGGTCATAGATCTCCACATTTTCTGTTTTTTTTATTGTTTTTTTTGCTTAACATTCACAAGCAAAATCATTAAAGATGTAAATGTAGCTATATTTTTCGCGTAGAACTTCAGCAACTGACAAACTGGAACTTGATTATTCAATCTTAAGGACAAACTGTTATCTCTTTCATTTAAAAAAATTCATCAACGAAAAAGCATTTCATGTTTTCTCCTGTTTGAATGGAATTTTTTAAAAGCTAAAATTGATTTGGGGTATTTTTTGGACTTTAAAAAGTTACTCAACGTGGAGCTTGGTTGATTAAACCTTTACTCAATATTATAAAGGACACATGGTGTTGTGGAGAAAGATTCATTGATTAGATCTATAGATAGGGTCGAACAGTGTGAGTTCAATGCCAGACAAGAGTTGACAGACATCCGTTATATTTATTATGGATTCCAATCACTTCTCTGAAGAATTGCATATATAGTAAAAAATGGGTTAATGGAGTGCCCAACGAAAGATAACTAAACCATTATAAGCAAAAAAAATAAACTGAATCTGAAATATTTTTCATTTTTAATGATTTTGAAATAGAATTGGTTTTTAACTAGTCTATAACATACAACAAAAACAAACAAAACAAGGTCACTGTCTTTTTGTACTGAGGCAAACATTCAAAGACAAACATAAGACAAAAATGTTAGGCAAATAGAACAATGAGACAAATATAAAAAAAATTTATTGTTTTTTTAAAACAAATAAACTGAATTAAATCGTTCTTTTCTTTTTGATCAACATAGGACTCATTTTTACAGAAGGAACTATTTTATCTAGAAGCACCAAAATACTTATTAAGTTTAAGTACGACGAATGTAATTTTCGGTTATATTGTCATGTCCGAAAAATTACTAGAGAAACTGTGTTCCATTTTATAGCTTTTGTTAGCTATTTTCTTGTGAAACTTCCATTCAGGTTTTTATTTTCACTATCATTTACGAAATTCACTTAGGCAAATGCAATATCGACCATCATTTTGCAGGATGGGACTGCATATGTAAATTGTACACCTTTCTGTCGTTATCCGAGATGGGCCTTTGATAAACAAATATCTTATGGAATTTAGATGCCCTGATTATCTGATGATGTGATAAATAGAATTTAGGAATTAAAACATTCTTCCTGGTAAAAATGCTTCTATTTTTAACTCGCCTGCATAGTCTTGAAAATGATTATAGCATATTTTTTTTTAGTTTTGATGGAACACTTAATTTCAAAAGGAAAAAGCAAGTTTCAAGGAGGTTGATTAAATAAAGTTCTTTACAGCAGATAAAATATTTATTTTGGCCCATAATAGAGCATAATATTTTCAGCAGTAGAATTGGCAAAATATTTATATATATATATATATACCAGAGTTTATCCATATTTATATTATATTTTTAAAAACAAATTGAATGGTGTAATTTTTTAAAATATGTAAAAATAGTTTCTAAGCAAAATGAGGACAAAAAAAGACATCAATATCCTTTTCACATAAGAAATATCTTAACTAAATATTAAGTATTAACTAATGACGTTAGACTTTCTGATTGGGTGCTTAAAACATCTTTTTTTTTTTGCATATGCTCTTATCAAGTCAGATTCGGGGTTTTTTTAAACATCTCTTACTCCTGCCATATTAACTTAAATTTATATATTTTTAAAATTAAACAATTTTTTTTTATTGCTGAAAAAACGAATGCTGTATTCACTCACAAAAATTCTTAAAATTCATAATATATATAAATTCAGTTCCTACATAACCCACAAAGGGTTGATAAACTGTAAAATCGAACAGTCAGGTGCATAACATCTGGATCCTGTCCGCTCGCTTTGCAAAATGATTATTCAGCCATCTCTAGGGACGGTATTCATTGGATAATATTCCTATCAATCTTTGAATGAGTTTCGCTGGGTCCTTCTCCTTTCGACAGTACATTCCGCCACATTTGAAGTTTTAAAACCAATACTCCCTACCACACTAGGACGAGGAATCTGGTTTTTGAACTACAGTTGTCAAAACTAAAATTTTCGCTTGATAAACATTAAACTGATTATAGCTTTACAACAACAATGATTCCAGTTGATAAACTACCTGACGGCACGTTTATACTTAAAACAGAAAAACAAATATTTGTACTGGTTTGCATATTAAAAGCGCTTCCCATGTTAGTAAATTTGTTGGTTGGTTGATTTTGTTTTGGGGTATCAAGTTTTCCTCATGGATTATTTACGGGAGAAATATTTTTTGGTTTGAATATGTCATTTTGTTTAGTGGTATATCAACCTCTCTGGGTTATTTAATACCGAAATCTAAATATTTTGAACACAATTTTTATGGCTTCAAGTAAATATAATTTAAACGCAATTGTATACCTTCATCTACATATATGTATTGTTGGTCATTTTGTTTAGTAGAATATCAATTTCTCTGGGTTATTTAATGCCGAAATCTAATTATTTTGAAAATAATTTTATGGCTTCAACTAAATATACTATGAACGCAATTGTATGCCTTCAACTACATATATGTATATATTGTTGGCCAATTTGTTTAGTCTCATATGAACATCTCTATGGGTTATTAAATACCGAAATTTGGAGCACAATTTTATGGCTTTATGTGAATATATTTTGAATGCAATTGTATGCCTTTAACTACAGATAAAAGATATTGCAGGTTATTTTTTCTTTAAATATGCAATTGACTATTTTTTATTGATTGCATTGGTTTCTTTTTATATAAAAATGTATTGTTGATATTTTTACTATAAAACGTATCTTTATATTTTCATAGTGTTTCGTTTGGCGGTTCACTATTTGCCCATTGCTGGGACCCTAACAGGTGCTACCACCCCGGGTCAGAGTAGATAGCGGGTGGAAAAGAGTGGTAGAGATCTGACAGTCTAAAAGATGCATTATCCAAGAAAATTATCCCCAGCAGGTTCTCGGCAAGGTTAGCTTCTCGTAATGCTTTTAGACCAGAATTTTAAAACGTTCTTTTGTTATATATATAAAAAGAAAAGAATTCAGTATTCTGATCAACTTATTTGCTAAATAACAAAGTAAGCACACTCCCTCATTCCGGCCTGCCCTGGCCTAGCCAAATAAAGCATGGTCGGTCCTTTTATAGTCAACCCATTTCGCTTGCTTTTCTCGGTATTTGCAGTCAAGTTGGCCAGACAGGTCACGCCCATTCAGGTTTTTCTTCAAGAGTTCGTAGGTGGAGAAAATGCTTCTCAATCATTATCTCCTCACAATGTCTGTTCTCCACCCCTCCCCGCTTTGTCGTTATAATTTATAAACGCACTGGCTCGTGCAGTAATGACTAAAAAAATGTCCCGCAGATAATTGCTACAGAGGAAAGAATTCGATCATCCTAGGCACTCTTTACTTGAGGCCTTGTATATATAAAAATATAATTCTTCTCTCTCTCTCTCTCTCTCTTAGCTCTGTCAATGCGTTACGCTCTGCCAATGCATCGTAAATAATGGTCTATTTTGTTTTGATCGCGTGGAAAGACGGAAAAGATATATCAGAGACGCCACTTGGTGTCAGCGAGAAAATGAAAGAAAGAAGGGAAGATAAAAGTAGTTCACATCTGGCAAAACCTCATAAATAATGGACTATTCCGTTTTGATCATGTGGAAAGACGGAAAAGACATATCAGCGACGCCATTTGAGTTCAGTGAGGGAAAGATGACAAAAGAAAGAAACGACCTTTACGCCCTGCCAATATTTAATAAATAATGGGCTATTCCGTTTTGATCATGTGGAAAGACGGCAAAGATATATCAGCGACGCCACTTGAGTTCAGTGAGGGAAAAATGACTGAAAAGAAAGAAACGACCTTTACGCCCTCCCAATATTTAATAAATAATGGGCTATTCCGTTTTTTTTTTTCGCGTGGACAAACAAAACCCAATACCAGAGACGTTATTTATAAACCCATTCTGAAAGTGAATAATAAAAAAAAAAGAAAGGAAGAAGTGTTTAATGTTTGTTTCAGTGAAGTCGAAAAAGTTTCAATTTCAAATCTTTTTATTTGTTTGGGACATTTTTTAAAATAACGACTAACATTCATATTTATGATTGTTATTCCAATATTTTATTAAAGTTATTACGCTCAAATATTTAATGATGTGTGATAGGAGAATTTCTACGGATATTTTATTTTGAAGAGAACTTATTCAATCAATTCAAAGATGCATTTAAAAATTAAAATTAGTAAAACTAGTTAAATATTTTAAGATAGAAAATGAAAATGAATTGTTTAGGTATTAATTTCATGTTATCAGCCAACTTCATTAAATGGCAGGATTTTAAATCTTCTTTATGTATCACCTCTTTACTTGATAAATTAAAATTATCATTCCTATTTATGATTGTTATTGCAATATTAGGAAAATGTTAATCTCAAATATTTAAAGATAGGGGAATTTCTACGATTAATTTATTTTGTCTTTTTTGCGTATTCAATCAAAAATTGGAAGAATTAAGAGTTATTAAAAAACTAGGTTATAGGAAAATTTTAGTTATATTCATGGGTACAGTAATAATCTGATTTAAAACCCCGATTTTTTTTCATCGCTTCGTGTGCCGATCTTTTTTCAAAAAAGTAATGGATGAATATTAATGTAATGGATATTGGCTTGCTATTTTAGAAATTGAGAGTTGTGTTCGAATTTTGGTCAATGGTATTTTCATTCACTTTCGGTATCAAACCTATTCACTCCTTCTTTTTTTTAAGTTCCTTTTACCTGTTATCTTTAACATAAAACGTCATAACAAATATGTATCCATTATTTGACATTAATCCTGTAAGACAACTTGGTAAAATAAGTCTCATGAAAGATAGTTTTGAGGATAGTCTAATATTTTAATGCACTGAGATGTGTCCCAATTCTATGGAAAATGACATATAACAAATTTCCTGTTGAAGGTCCCAGCTATGGGAAAATAGTTAACCCTGAACTGGGGTAAAAACATGAAAGTGTAAAACGGGTTTTAAATAAGAAATACTTTGTAAAAAAAAAAAAAAAAAATAGAATTTTAATAAATTTTTGAAGAAAAAAACTATTAGACAGCTATTCATTTTAAGGAAAAAATATTACCAGCAATAGTTTTCTGAAATAAATTATTACAACAACACATTTTTGAAAAAAAAAAAATAGCAGAAATAGATTTTTTGACAAGCAAAATATCACCAGCAATGAAAAATTTGGTGGCATTAAATAACCTATTGGGGTTGATAGAATTAGAAAGAAAACCAAACCAAACCATACACATAATTTTGGTTTTGATATTTTTAAATCAATGCATTACAAAATTATGTAAATGCTGCTGTCTTAATTTACAATTTTTGTTAAGCAACATGTCTCTTCATGACAGACCATCTTAAATACCTCAACATGCTTATTTTCGTTGATATTCAGGCTGCATTTGTATGATTGTTTTTAGGAAAGAGTGGTTTTTCTTCATGGTTTGAATTCAACGATATGGTAGACTAGTTGCCAATCAGGGCTAAAGAGATCAGTTTGCCTAGTTTTGTTGTTTTACCCAAAACTGTGAGGGGGAAGAGATGAATTCATGTTTTTCCTAGGGCATTAGTGTAAAATAGCAAACCGTCTCAACCAGAATTTGAACTAGGTTATTCAGTTTCATTTTCAGAAAGTAACCATTAATCCATCTGCACATTCATAGGTTAACTAGTATGATCATAATATGTAAATATATCGACTATTATTAAGGATCATGAAAATGGTTCTTTTAACGTGTACAACCAAAATTGTTTAGTTTGAGGAATTTGAACTTTTAATTTTGATTTATACTGAGGAATCTGACAGGAACAGCTAATAAATCCCTATTGAAACAAATGACATAGCAAATATTTCCTTACAGTTTTTTAATATTACCCTTTCTTTGATGTGATAATTTCCATGAATGTTTCACAAACCTGCTATTTAGAATTAAACTTCTTTGTGGAAATATAATTATTTCACAACAGCTTGGTTTATTTTAATAGATGCACACCTATTTATATATTATGTACAAACAAATGCCAATAGGAGTAGTTATTTTGTTGGTCTGGAAGATTTTCACCACTGTTAAGGATTTGTGAAAGGACCTTTTTAATTTTATTTATATTTTGTATTTAGTTAATTTTATGTTCAGTCATCAACTGATTTTACTTTTTACCACCCACCATTGTAGGTAACATAAAAGGGGCGTTTGTGTTTAACCATCTTTAATTCAAAACCCTTTAATTTTCTCAAAACAGCATTAGTACCCAGTTAAGTTTTACATAACATTATATATATATGTGTATATATATATATATATATATATATATATATAATGTAATGCCTCCAAAAAGTGATTCATAAGGTTTAAAATGCTTTTTAAAAATGAAAATTTAAAGTTTTTATTCAAGCTAATAGATTAAATTTAGTATTTCCAATGAGCAAAATACGTTATTATATTCTTTTTATTAGATTATCATTAAAATTGATGAAATCCTCCATATTAACAAATCTGTCAACACAACTCTATATATTAAAAAATCATTCAAAAATAAGATATACTTTTCTGAAACGCGTTATTTCGAGAAAAAAGTAATTGATTTTGCAAGAATTTCAAATCAATGTGATTTTTATCATTAAATGATGCATAAATTCCTCATAAATGTATGATCCTATGTCGATGCCAGAAAAGCAAGATTTTTACCAAAATTTCAAAGGTTCTAAAAAACTAAAAAAAATTTTTACATCGTAAATATCCTTTGTTCTTTACTCTTTACTAACAGCACAAATATTTTGGTGATAAAACTGCTTTTTTTAAGTTTGAGGCAATTTTCATCCTCTATATTCCTTTAATGAATATTTGGTAATAGTTTATAAAACTGATATTTCTTGCAAGATCTGCAGAAAGAAATACCAAATTATCAAATTTTAAAATCTTTTTCTATTGTTACTCATTACTGACAATATAATACATGTAATTTTCAATGATTCTTTTTTTTTTATCTCACAAATTTAAAATTGTCATTATTGGAATAAATTATTTCACATTGTATGACCTTTGAGTAAGAATTATGAATTTGAAATAGTATCCTTTCATGAGATTTGAACCCTCATCGGATTCTTTAAAAGCCCATATATTTGTTTCTGGTCCCTCCTGCTTTAGTGAATATTTTTCAGTAAGTGTTTGATATAAAAATCATTACATATTTTGATATTGATGTATTATACAGTAAAAAAAAAGCCTGATAAAATGTGTGTATATTTTTGAAATCTTTATGTAGATAGATGTTTCTATCTACATAAAGATTTCAAAAATATGAAATTTATTATATTAGAAAATGATTTGCCAGACTGGTTTGCATACCAATGTTTTACAGGATATTGAAAATATTTTTCTGTTTGCTAAATCACCAATTGTTTCATACGATGCCTTTGAATTTGGTATTCATTTTAATGGATTCATCAGTAGGTTTTAATGTAACAAAATAAATGTTACTTATGAGGAAGGGTGTACTTCTTTTCTATTTTGATGAAATATCTTTTATAGTTACAGTTACACTTTGTAACCATTTGTGTAAGACTATATTTTTTCTTTTTAATTAATATCCATGTAAGAGAATTGTTTTCAAAAACAATTTTATTGAACAATTTTTAATAGATATTTTTAGTTTTCTTGTTATTTTTTTCCATTAGAAATTAACCAAAACAATGCAATTGTATTTATCTTCCAGGCAATATTTTATATATATATATATATATATATATATATATATATATATATATATATTTCACTGTAAATAAAAATACCATCCATATCCATTTGAAAAGGAATCTTATGCACATGAATAATGTCAATAACAATTCTTACAAATATATTTTCAAACCTGTTTTTATTGAATAATATATAAAGTTCTGTCTATCTGATTTTTTATAAAATTTTTCAAATTTATGTATTACTTATTTTATAAAAGGAATAAATACCCCCACATTACTGTATGACAGTAGTGGCATATGTGCAAGATATATCTATGCCCTGTATAATGGGTAAATATAACTTAATTTTATTTTTGTCCCCACCTTGAGTACTTTCAAATGTTACTGTATCTATTTTTTGTTACTATAGTTAATAACAATTAGTTACTATATCTGTTTTAATTAAAATTGATTTCAAAAAATTAAAAGATAAATTGATAAATCACCCTCAAAGTGAATGAAAACAAATATTATGATTATTTTATCAGGGAATTGAAACTTTTTTTTTTTTTTAAGTATTATATAACAAACCTCCAGGAAAAAAACAATTAAAGATTATATTCTTATAAAACCTCTTTCTACAAAAATGTAAATGATTAAGTTTATCAAAAATATATTTTTGTTTTTTTTGTAG
>CAHIKZ030004237.1:0-35297 GCA_903632075.3 Acanthosepion pharaonis
AACTATAAAAATACAAAGACATTGAAATCGAAATCTAAAAAATGTGGCACATGAGGACATTCCACTTGTAGTTAGGTTGACTGGAAAACGGTTTCGATAAACTCATTGAAAAGATTCCTGGTAGCCAATGCTTTACATATTACGAAGAGCTTTATTTATGTAAAATGTGTGTGATCTTTAGTTTTTATTCATTCTTTTTACATAAAGCCATTTCTGATCTGAGGTCTCTGGTTGTGACTCTGAAGAAAAATGTATACAAAAAAAAAAAAAAATCAAACGATATAATAAATAATAATAATAATAATAATAATTGTTATGGTAACCTGTCTACACTACAATGAACTCTTCCTCCTTCATAAATACTAACCTGCGAGACTTCCTAGTGCGGCAGTCGACACGCAGTCTCTGACTGTGTGCGACTTCTGTCGAAATCTCTGCTTTGCCAGAGAGGAACCCGAACGATGCTTTGCCGAAGGGTAAAGTTTCGTCCGGGAAGGTAGGCAGATCCCGAACCCGCTTATACGGGTTCAAAGGGAATATTTTTTTGCCCGAGCCTACAGGCTCAGAGAAACACACGTTAAATTCGGCCTTGTGCCACATACATCCCGCGTGTTAAATATCGACAGTCGGGAGGCAATGTAACCTGACAGTACGGACGGACACTTCTATCTGCTGACTAATAACACTCTTATTTTGTATATACGTTGTTATTTCAATGAACTTGTTCAACCTACCTTCATCTTTCCGTGTCTTTCTTTCTGGCCATTAACAGTTCACAACAACAACAACAGTAATAATAATAATAATAATAATAATAATAATAAAAACTCATTCATGTCAGTGTGCATGAAAAACTGGGAAAGGCTCGTTGCATGTTCAAGCGGAAACGGAAACGAAAGGTGAAAGCTCCGACTATAAATGAACACTCCAGCCCAGTCTCCAGTATATACTGTTTATTCAGAGCTTCACTTGCACAGTATCGGTAGGTAGGTATGTAGATATATAAGTAAGTGGCACCTGGGGACAACTTCTGCCACAACTGACATCTCAAACTTGCAGATCAGCTTTTTCCTTCAACCAGCGAGAACTCTACCTCTTCGATCACCCTTCTGATTATCTCAGCATTATGGGACGTGTCTGGCAACTCCAACGGACCTCGTCGAAATTACATCGACGCCTTGTCGTCACTAGGAAAGAACAGTCTGTCCCTTGCCAAGGGCGACCCAGAACACTGTGGCAGTTAATATAGACCCTCGACCGGAGATCTTCAACACACGGTTGGTTTTTCATTTATTGCTTTATAAATTTTATAGTTTTTTAGTCAAGTGAGTGGCCGTCTTGGAGACCCTAACTCACAGACTTTATTGCTGGTCATAAAACATTAAACACTTAAGATCGAGATAAAAATAACACAACATTCTCATGCATGTACATGTCTCATTCAAAGTGTCACATTATAGCGAAGTGCAGCAGTAGTTTAAGATTCGTGTCAAGCGTAAATCACAAACACAGTAGAATGCACGAGAAAAAAGAAAGTAACTGTTGTAGATGAAAAATTAAATTGCACTATTGCTTGATTTTATTCTAACTTTTTGCATTTGGGGAGAAATCTTTTATCGTCTTTCAGTCGAATGCGGGAACGTCTTCAGAACACCAAAAATGTATTTAAGGGAGACAGCTGCTGATATGGATTCTTTGAAAGAAAAATCTGTAGATTTATATGTCGTCAAAAGAAAAATCTATAGATTCATGTCAAGAGAAAAATCTATAGATTCATGTGTTGTCAAATGAAATCTATAGATTCATGTCAAGAGAAAAATCAATAGATTTATGTGTTGTCAACTGAAAAATCTATAGATTCATGTGTTGTGAAAAGAAAAATCTATAGATTCATGTCAAGAGAAATATCAATAGATTCATGTCAAGAGAAAATCTATAGATTCATGTGTTGTCAAATGAAAAATCTATAGATTCATGTCAAAAGAAAGATCAATAGATTCATGTGTTGTCAAAAGAGAAATCTCTAGATTCATGTGTTGTCAAATGAAAAATCTCTAGATTCATGTGTTGTCAAGAGAAAAATCTATAGATTCATGTGTTGTCAAGAGAAAAATCTATAGATTCATGTCAAGAGAAAAATCAATAGATTCATGTCAAGAGAAAAATCAATAGATTCATGTGTTGTCAAATGAAAATTCTCTAGATTCATGTGTTGTCTAAAGAAAAATCTATAGATTCATGTCACGAGAAAAATCTTTGGATTCATGTCAAGAGAAAAATCTCTAGATTCATGTGTTGCCAAAAAGAAAAATCTATACATTCATGTGTTGTCAAAAGAAAAATCTATATATTCATGTCAAGAGAAAATTCAATAGATTCATTTGTTGTCAAAAGAAAAAATCTATAGATTCATTTGTTGTCAAAAAGAAAAAAGGAACTTAAAGTGGGAAAAAATCAATCTGAAACATAAGGATGACAATGAAGCGGTGAAAACGTCTTATGCACGAAAGCAGGGCGAAAATGCTGCTGTTGCGGGAGTGACTCCTGAGCAGGAAATTTGTCACACCCTGAAAAATGTAATTGATCGCTTGACTGAATAAATAACCGGAAAATTTTGTACAATATTTAGATTCCCAGTTTGGATTTCTTCAAGATGGACAAAATATTCTTTCTGGAGATTTCATAGGCGAATAAAAAAAGAGGTTTTAAAGTTCTGGCTTATATAGTTGATAGTCACGGTCCAGGATTATAAAGTTTTGTTTTGTTTTACGGCACATCAACATCAATGGGTTATTTAATGCCGACAATTTTTTTTTGCTGGCTATATTTTGTTTTATCAAAAATCTATTTCTGGTAATATTTTTTCTTCAAAAACTTATTGCTGGTAATTGTTTTTTTTTCTACAAAAATTTATTACTGGTAATCATTTTTTTATAAAGTATTTCTGGTATTAAAACCTATTTTTACACTTTCATAGTGTTTTTACCCCAGTTTCGGGGTTAACTATTTGCCCATAGCTGGGACCCTAACAGGTGTTACCACACTGGGTCAGGGTGAACCTGGAAACACCATCAATTAAGAGGTGGCTTTATTCCTCAAAGCCTCCTAATCAGAGGCCTTGCTGCTGGACGTAGTTTATCGTCTTACCCAGACGGAAAGAATTATAGAAAGAACTTAAAGAAAATACTGATAAAGAAAATGCAGAAGTATTTGTTTTGAAAGAGTAATTGATACTTTCGCATGGAAAGTGTTGTCCGGAAGCACTTAAAGTGTAGCAAAGATCAATCTGAAACATGGAGATTGACCATAGAACGAAGAAAAAATGTTTTGTGCGTGAATGAAAGGTGAAAATCACGATGGCGAGGGACAAACTCCTGAACAGGAAATTTGCCGCATCATAAAAAGTGTAACTGATCGCTTACTTCTCAAATAACAGGGACATTTTTTTTGTACGGTATTTAGATTCCGGTTTAGCTAAACCCCGATATGTAAAATATTCAGTATCTGTCTATATTTCTGAGATGAAGCATTATGTACACTATTTACATTGTTCGGACTATTGTCCTCATCTTTGTCGCCATATTTATTACAACGTTTCGCCCCTTCAGTATCTGTCTATATTTCTGAGATGAAGTATTATGTACACTATTTACATTATTCGGACTATTGTCCTCATCTTTGTCGCCATATTTATTACAACGTTTCACCCCTTCAGTATCTGTCTATATTTCTGAGATGAAGTATTATGTACACTATTTACATTATTCGGACTATTGTCCTCATCTTTGTCACCATATTTATTACAACGTTTCGCCCCTTCAGTATCTGTCTATATTTATGAGATGAAGTATTATGTACACTATTTACATTATTCGGACTATTGTCCTCATCTTTGCCGCCATATTTATTACAACGTTTCGCCGCTTCAGTATCTGTCTATATTTCTGAGATGAAGTATTATGTACACTATTTACATTATTCGGACTACTGTCCTCATCTTTGTCGCCATATTTATTACAACGTTTTGACCGTTGTACGCTCCGACCTTCTTCCGGTGGTTGGAATGTCGAACTGAACACTTTATTTCACCATCTGGAGGAAGACTGTTCTAGTTCCACGTGCCCTGTTTAATGGATGTCAGTTGTCAGTTATCTCCAGTTAATTCCTCTCTCCAAGTTCTCCACTGCCTTAACAGGGTATTGAACTCACAACTCTTCGGATCCTGTCACTGAATCTAACCAACGCCTTTATCCACTGTGCCATATGTCCTTGAGGAATGTAAAATATTGTTTCTGGAGATTTCGTAGACGAATAAAAAAGAGGGAGAAGAGTTCTGGCTTAACAAATTACTATCCAGGTAATAGCAATAGACCAGGATTATACAGAGAACTTATAGGAAATAAACCCTATTTCCATCACAATTACATACCGACATAAGATTAAAACACTTCCAAACTTTATTTTCTGCCTAGTAACATGACAGTATTTAAAGCGTGCCAAAAGGATTCCACAATACAAAATACACCGTTTAAATCAAAGTTTCTATTGGTTAGAAATTAACATCACCATATGAAATATTTAATCATCTCCAACAGCATGAACGACCAGTCGGTGATTTCAAACGAACCATCTTCAGCAACAACAACAAAGACGGTCAGTGAATATACGCTAACGAAAAAAAACTGTAGTTTTTTCTGTGAACTAACTAGCGAAAGACTTAAATTCAAATTAAGATTTTAATACTTTTAAACTCCTTTAAATTTTGTACATATGTTTGTAAATATAAATGATTTATTTAACAGGCATACCCATGTTTTCTTTATTTTTGAATTCGGACGTTCATATATATATATATGAAAAATTTCTCAACTATTAATCTACGCTCAGGCCTTTTCCCTATATTACCTTTCCTAACAAAATGACTACTCTCCCAAACAAAATGTACACAACTGTATCAAGAAATCAAAAGAAAATGGTTGAATCCGTCAACAATAAAAACAATATTTCCACACGTGACAGTACTTGACGTAATTTTCAGTTGACAATATGAATATAATAGCGTTTTCTAAATTCTTCCAGTTGATAAGGACATTCTGTTTTGTTGTTAATAGTTACTTTTTTTTAATAAATTCATTTAATTTTTGCCTTGAAAATAATAATATAATAATAATACATTTTCCTATTGTCTTTTACTTTATATATATATATATATATATATATATATATATATGTGTGTGTGTGTGTGTGTGTGTGTGTGTGTGTGTGTGTGTATATATATATATATAATCCTGAACGACAGAATTTCCTACAAACTTAATGAATATGTTGTTAAAGAAAATGCAGAACGAATTTGTAAAAGTAATGGTTACAACTGATTCTTCTTCTTCTATGTACCGTGTCCCTTCAGGATATTGAGATCATGGCTCTCCACAATTTCCTATCCTTTGTAGTTCTTAATAACTCTGTCTTTTTGCCATCTTTCCAAAAACCTTGCCCCGACATCCATTGTTTCAAGCTGGCCAGGAAGGAGTGCGTTGCTTTCTCCTGTCTCTCTTACCTTCAATCTGTCATGTGAGTATCAAATTTTCCAAACTATCTTTCCTCCTCATGTGCCTCCAAAATTTCAATCGTCTCTTCCTGATATTAAGTATAAGTGTCGTTTTTGTTGCCATTATCTCTGGAACTTCCTGGTTGCTATCATGTTCGTTCCACAGTATTCTCAGCATCCTTCTGTAGAACCACATTTCTGTTGTTTTAAGTCTATTTTTCATCTGTGAGGAGACTGACGAGAATTGCCTGGTCTATAGGAGATGACACAGCGTTGATAGCAGACACAGAATGGAAACTACGAGAACTCCAACTGAAGGTATTGAAGGAAAGCTAGAAGAAAGGACTAAACGCCAATTGCAAGAAGACTGAATACATGGTTGTCAGCAAAAGGAACAGCCCAACATTCAAAAAAAAAAAAAATTTAAATATCTTGGAAGCGTATTAACAGATGACGGAAAGTGCAACACGGAATATCGAAAGCGCATTAGGAAAGCGAAAGATGCCTTCAAAAAGCTGAGCAAAGTATTAAGGAACAGGAAAATATTGTTAGAAAGAAAGAAAAGAGTACTAAACTGTTATGTACAAGTGATTAGGTAATTCATAATTTTATATGCTTAATATATTCTTGGATTTCAAGAATTGTTTTGGGCGTTTTGCTAAAATTGGTATTTCGTATGCTTAAAAGATTGTCATAGCCCCTAGGGGTGACAGTGGGTACAAGCATCCACTGTCTGTAAAAAATGCTTCAGTGGCATGCGTCTCAAATCGCCTCTCACGACTAAGTCCAGCTGTAACCCGGAGAATGGGCGAAGGCGGAAAACTGGCGCCTCATAACCAGCTGAGGAGGTAGATTTGGCTCGATAGATCAAGAAGGCAGTCCAATTAGCGGAGGAAAAACCCCGATTTTAAACATCCGCTGACTCGTGATCATATCCAAAACACGGAAGTAAATCTAGATAGAAAACCTGGAGTGGAGTCCCGAAGGTTGTTATCTGTCAACATTGACAACTTACCGGAAACTGTTTCAGCCAATCCGTGCTCAAATGTAATGCCAGTTTTCCTTTGGATCTTGTCGGTACGTCCGAGATGGTGTGTGTGTGTGGGAGGGGGGTTAGTCTGGGCAGCACACGGCCTCCATATAACATCACCAACCTAGTAGAAGGAAAAATTTGAATTCAAACCACCTGCTGCCTTATAGGTCTTGCCTCTTTAATTTCTGAGAAGAGGGACAGAGTAACCTCAGCATTGACAGTGCAAAAGGAACAGGCAAACCTTTGCACTACTCTGCCTTGAGTGTCGCCATGAATCACAATTGTGAGATTTTTTTGGGTTGTGACCACAGTGGTATAAAATGCACTAACTGAATAAAATGAAGGAAAAAAAGACATATTCTACCAAAGCATCCACATTCCCTCCATATTAAGTTCCAGTCAAACAGCTTCTTCCCATGAACCAAAACTCTGTGGAACTGACTCCCCAAGAGGATGTTTTCCAGATCATTACAATTTTAACCTGTTTAAGTCTAGGGTTAAAGCATTATCTTCCCTCCTCTAAACTCCTATAAACTGCCTCTTAACATAACCCTCTTCCTTGAGTGGCCCTTCTTAATTACTCTTACTTTTCAAAAAAGACAAAATTTATCAAGAGCTACAAAGGATGAGAAATTGTGGAGTCATAATCACCTATATCCTGATGGGAATTTTAATAATGAGAGGAAATCAATTCAATACTTAATACTACTGGAGGAGTAATGTATAGCGATTCGGATTGAGGAACACAATGCATAACATATTTAGTGAACTTGGGTAAATGGATTTCAAAAAAGGGTTTAGGAGAGAGATGTGGACAGAACATGGGGACTGACCTTTTAGAAAAATGGAAGCCAAAAGGAAATACTTAACATCAGGAAGAGACAAAGGGAAGAGGGCAAAAATTTGATACTTACAGGATAGATTGAAGGCAAGAGGGACAGAGGAACACAATGCATAAAAAAAGCTTTTAAATGCATTTCAAAACAGGGTTTATGAGGCATGGTAGATTAATGGTTAGCAGTTTGATTGAGGAATTTGAGAAAGTTCAAATTCCGGTCGAGTTCATTACATTCATTTATGTGCTAATACACTTGGGAAATCATAATCCATCACTATAAAACAGACTGATGGAGAAGAAAAATACTGCTACATATACTAAAAAGAGAATAAAAAGAAAAGGAAAAACATAATAATTGAAAAATGGTTATATACAGGACTGGAAAAAATGACAAAGATTTTGTTGGTATGAAATGATCGATCTGGAGGTTTTGATTGATAAAACACAAAAAGGAAATTCAAACCACCTAACATATAGAAGAAAACAAAATCCACCTCTGAGAGGAGGGATGGTGGTGAACACAGTAAATATACAAAAAACAAAGGGATTCAAGAGATAGTGGACAGAACATGGGGAGGTTTTTAGAAATAGAAATATGATTTAATTTTTTTTTTACTCGGTTTATTAAACAGGTTGTTGATTTTTTTTTTTAAACGGAAAATAATTGAGTTGAAAATAATTCACTAAAGTTGTACTTAGACGATCCTAAGGAAAGAAGAAGGAAGGGGAAAGAAAAAAAGGAAGAAAAAAGAAAAAAAAAAAAAGAGATGGATGATGCATGACCCGGTCATAAGCGAAGATAGGTGTCAGAAAGATATCTTGGCCTGCGTGTTGGCCGAATTTTTAAAAGACAATAGAGAATTGTTATTTGAAATGAAAAATCATTTAGAGGGAGAAAAGAACCAGGCTTGATGACAGTGTATTGGGATTGATAAGAATATCGGTCAAAGCACCTAGCCTACTTTTTGCGTGGAAAGACTCATTGTCAAATTGGAGAAAGGGGAATTTTTTTTAGAACAATAGAAACGATTTTTTTTTTAATCGGAGAAAAAGTGTCTTTTGGGTTGAGGGGAGTGACCGGTGGAACTGTATACAGATTCTGACCTATTAAGAATTGGAAACCCACGATAATAAAGTGGGGACATTTTCAATGTAGATAATTAAGATTTTCTGACTGTCGGGTCTGACAAAAAAAACAAGAGGTGAAAAAACGATTGTCTCAGCTCACAGATGGCGCCAATATTCTTTCCTGAAGTCACATCTAATTAGCGGCAGGCTGTTTTGACAGAGCCCAGGGTGAAAAAGCCAAGATTGTCATTTTTTCGTACGTGAAAAAAGGGCAAAATTAGATTTTTTTTTTTTAAAACAAGAACGATGTAAACCACGCCCGAAAAGAGGAGAAGGAGGCGCCGAACCACAATCAATTGGTCGAAAACGGTCACGTGGATATGCGGAAAGAAGAGGAAGAATGCTCGATCAGGAACCATTGGTCGAAAAACGGTCACCTGACATACGAGGGACCGGGAGAGATGGGTGTACGCCTCCCCACCAAAGGCACTGTGAGGAAGTAGGGGTGAAAACAATAGCGATAATGGGAAAACAGAATTAATGCGGCTATTGGAATTATCGAGAAACCCCTGACGCCGACAGACCCACCCCGGTTTGTTGCGGCGTCAATAAAAGCAGGACCCCAGTCGACAGAAATCAGTTGAGCTGGACCTGGGCAGGGGCAGGGATAGAGCCTGAACGCGGGCATCAGGCCCGATTCACTCGCCCCTTTGCGGGCAAGAGAATCCTCAGACAAGAAATCCTTCCAGCCCAAGTCGAAGACAAGAAGAACTTCCAGCCCAAGAAGAGAAGAAGAAGATCCAGCCCAAGTCGAAGACAAGAGAAGACGCAGAGAAGAAGGAGTTGCCGAAGGACGAAGACAAGAAGAAGAAGACAGCAGCAGAGTTCAGGCGGACAGAGTTCAGCCCCGGACGGCAGCGAGAAGAGATCACCTCGGACGACAGAGAGTAGCGGCTGAGTTGCGGCAAGAAATCCTTCCACCCAAGTCGAAACAAGAAATCCTTCCACCCAAGTCGAAGACAAGAGAACTTCCAGCCCAAGTGGACAAAGAAGAAGATTACTCGAAAGCCGCAGAGAAGATCCAGCCCAAGTCGAAGACAAGAGAAGTTCTATCTAAGTCGACGAAGAAGAAGAAATACAACTCAAGTCGAAGAGAAGAATCAACTGCGAATGATCGATAGAAATTAGCCCCAGTGTCGAACTAAACCACACTCCGACATACACAATTCTAAAGAGTAGGCAATTCGAAATCTTTTAGGTTGTGTGATAGAAGCTTGGTGCCATAGTCCACAGAGCGGGTCGGGAAATGAGAACAATTTTTTTTTTATGTAACGGACATTAGATATAAAAAGGTTGTCTTTTTTTTTTTTTTTTATCAGCAATTTTTTGTCTCGTGAGTTTTTTTTTTTTCTTTTACTTGTGTTTTGCCACCCCGTCGGACTCAACTTGTATCGGCCCCAATCCCTGCTGGTCCCGTCTGTCTAAGATCTAAACACAGCGTGGGTAGACAGACCGGAGATCAGTACAGTTGCTTCAGTAACCAGGTATTGGAAGCGAGTTGGGAAAGGCGAGGCTGGTGATCATCTAACCAAGGGGTTGGAGCGGCACGCTTGGAACCAGGAGGAGCGACCAGGAGGAGCGACGTCACAGTTGGCGCCGTAACCAAGGGATTCGACCCTGGGCCAGGTGTGTAACCGTCACATGTGGTGCCGTGACCAACGGATCAACCCTGAGACAACCACGTCACAATGGTGGTGCAGTGACCGATGGTGGATTTCGAGGGAACCCTGAGAAGACCACGATCGACCGCCGTTGCTGAAAATTCAGACAGAACTCAGAACGACCCGGGACCAAAGGAAAAAAAAGAACAGAATCGTCTGCAAGGTAGGACACCTTATTTTATTTCCCAACCTCGATTGTTGCTGCATAGACTGTCTTTCTCTGTAGACATGTCTGACTATGATTCGGATAGAGCAGGGGGGGGTGAAGAGGAAGTAGGGCGGGGGTTGTCAGTGGATTTAAGGAAGCTGTTGGGTGGACCGAGGGTCCCAGTATTTGATGGCAGCGGGAAGGAGTTTAAAAACTGGCTGGCAATCCTCGAGAAGAGCCGAACCATCTACGAGCTTTCGGACCAAGAAACCCTGTATTTGGCATACGATGCCACAAAGGGAAAAGCGTCTGAGTTCGTGAGGGGGCTCTTGGAAAACCAACCCCGCTTGTCTTGGGAAGAAATAAAAAGACTGCTAACCAAAGAATTCGCCGACGAAGGTACGGCCATAGAGGCCATGAGGGCCCTTTTAAAACTGACACAGCTACGGGATGAAACCCCGGGAGAATTAGGGGCCCGAGCGGGGAAGCTATCGTCGTTGGCATTCCCCGAAGTGGTCAGGGGGATAATGCGGTTATGCAGGCCCAACTGGCGGACCTGTATGTAGAGGCGCTGAGCGACGAGCGTGTTCGTCACGACGTATTGAAAGAAGGACCGCTCAGACTGTCGGCAGCGATAGAGCTGGCCAGGGAGAGCCAGGGGGTGTGGGATAAAGTGAAGAGGTGTGGAAAGAAGCAGATACCAAGTCAGGAGGCTGGAAGAAGGGGGTAGGCGGAAGAACCCTCGTGTGGAATCAGAGGGTTAAGGAAGAGGTGGATCGGGCAGAATTATGGGAGGAGGACCCCAATAGAAGGGCATGGTCGACCAGGCATGGCTTTTATAAGCCTACGCCGGGTCGATACGGGCTGGTCTGCTGGACCTGTGGGTACGAGGACCACAGGGCGGCGGAATGTCCGACGAAGTGGGGGTTGCCCCAGACTTCAATCAGGACAGATGCACCAGGTGTGGTAAGAAAGGACACCTGGCCAAGTGGTGCGGGCTGAGGAAGGGTGCCCCACCGATATTAACAAAGAAGGCTGAGCCCAAGAGACCGGCCCAGGGAAAAGCCAGCGGGCCACCCCAGAATTAAGAGGGAGGGTGGCCCAGTAAAAAAGGAGAGAGAAATAAAACTTGGACCAGTGGGTGGGTGAACCGCTTGAATAGAGGACGGGTTCCCTGAGGATAGACACAAGGCCAACCCAGTTAAAAAGGGAAAGAGCAAAATGTTGGACATGTGGTCGGGCGGGCCACTTTGCGGCAAGCTGTCCAACAAGAAGGTGCTGGTTTTGCAGGAGGCCAGGACACCTGAAAAGAAACTGTATTTTTTAAAACGGCCATGGGAGACCGGGAGAGGTCCGGCCGGGGTCGCCCAGGTGCAGGGGGGCGCAGAACTCCACCTCATGAAAAAAATGAAGGTGATTTATTACTACCGGCGCCTATGGCTGGGTTAACCCAAAGGTGGGGACCCAGGAAGAAGAAAGCTCAAGTGTTCTCTTCGCTAACGCAAGAGAAAGAACTATCCTGTAGAGCAGAGATAGGTGGTAGAGAGATGAGGGGGCTTTGGTGGACACAGGAGCATCTGTGTCATTGATGAGAGAGGAAACATACAGGCGGGTGAAACGGAAGAGAAGGTTACGGGAAGCGGACATAGAGATCACGCAAGCAGATGGGGCCCCCCTGGAGATAAAAGGGATGGTGAGGCTCCCGGTGAGGATTGGGAGGGTGAAAAGCACCCAAAATTTTTACGTAACCCCCGACCTGTGTACAGAGGCAATCTTGGGAGAAGATTGGCTCCGGAGCCAGAAGGCCCAGATCGAGTTTAATCCTACTGTGTTGGTGGTGAACGGCGAGAGAACGCCATTGGGATGCCCACCAGAGGAAGAGATAACCATAGTGGTGGAGGAAGATGTAAAGTTACCTCCTAGGACCGCAGTGTCGGGAAAGGGTAGGCTAATGTAAAAAAAAAAAAGGTACGGAGAGGACCTCTGCAGTTGGTCCCTGTAGAAGGAAAGGGCCTAGAAGATAACGAGGTAACCCTGTGCGAAACGGTAGTGGAGGCAGCCGAGTTGGTGCCCATAATGATGGTGAACCAGGCCCAAAAGACTATAAAGGTTAGGAGGGGGGAGAAGATAGGAAGAGCACTTCCCCTACGAACTCTGAATCGGGTGAGATTCGAGGAGGAATGAAGGAAGCTAGTAGAGCAAACAAAAGGAATCTTAGATGAGGATATATTAGCACCGGATCAATTTAGAACCAGAGTGGGGGGTCTGTTGAGGGACAATCGAGATGTGGTGGCCCAGTCAGACAAGGAGCTAGGTCAGACCCACACAGTCGAAATGAAAATCGACACCGGAGACCACCCCCCTGTGAAATTAAAACCCTACCGAACACCTATACATAAAAAAGACCCCTTGTAGAAGAGGCAGTAGAGGAAATGTTGGAAGCTGGGATGATCGAAAGATCGATCTCTCCTTGGAGCTTCCCAATAGTAATAGTAGGTAAGAAAGATGGCGGCCACCGTTTCTGTGTAGATTTTAGAAAGCTGAATTCTATATCGAAGCCGTTGGCGGTGCCATTGCCATTGATAGACGACATTTTGGCATTATTAGGGAAGGCAAAGTACTTCTCTACGTTGGACTTGAGGTCCGGTCCGGGTATTGGCAAGTAGCCCTGGATGAGGCTGACAAGGAGAAGGCCGCATTCGCGTGTCACCTGGGACTGTTTCAGTTCAGAGTGATGCCATTCGGTTTAGCTAATGCCCCGGGAGTCTTCCAACAGCTAATGTCAATAGTGTTAGGAGGATACGAGAGCTTTGCCATGGCGTATTTGGACGATATCTTGATATTTTCGGAGACAGTGGAACAACACTTTTTTCATTTAAGACAGGTGTTGGGAAGGTTGAGGAAACACGGATTAAAATTGAAATTGTCAAAGTGTCAGTTTCTGAGGGAAGAAACTAGGTATTTAGGCTTCGTCATAAACGGAGACGGTATTAAACCCGACATGGATAAGGTAAAGGTCATAAGGGAAATGCCAGAGCCTAAGACAGTGAGGCAGGTAAGAGGTTTTATAGGAGCTATAGGCTACTACCGGCGCTTCGTCCCGGCATTTTCAAGAATTGCCATACCGCTAGTGGCCCTGACGAAGAAATACGCTAGGTTCAAGTGGACAGAGGACTGTCAACGAGCATTTGATTCGCTAAAGGAACAGTTGACAACCGTCCCACTGCTGACGTACCCAGACCTCAGCAAGCCCATGATATTATACACGGATGCCAGTGAGCAGTGTGTGGAGCAGTACTTACCCAGCCGTGTCCTGATAAGGAAGGACCAGTGCCAGGCATACCAGAGGAAGTACCGATATACTTCCTCTCCCATAAGCTCTCAGAGACACAACAGAGGTGGCCAGTAATAGAGAGGGAAGCATATGCTATCATGTATGCTCTCCAAAAACTGGACTACTATTTAAATGGTGCGGTCTTCACTATAAAGACAGACCACAAGCCTCTGCAGTACCTATTGCAGGCAGAGTGGACAAATAATAAGAAAATTCAACAGTGGGCACTTAAGTTAAGTGGCTACCACTGTAAGATAGAGTATTTGGCAGGAAAGGAAAACACGTGCGCAGATTTACTCTCAAGAATAATGAAACAACTGGAAGAAAGATCTGTAAAGGGTAGAACAGGGAGTAGATGATAAAGCCTATAGAATAGGAGTAATTAACTCTAATAAGCTAAAAAGATCGCCCTATATTAGAATCGGACGAAGAAGGGGACGCCCAGATAATAACCGATCCCTACTGGACAGAAGGAATTGAAAAGGAGCAAGCAGACAGTGAAATAGCTGCTCTGAGAGAGAAGGTAAAGGCAGGAGAGACCACCAAGTATGCCATAATAGAGGAAAGGCTGTATTATCTCTCAGGAAGGGATGAAGAAGTCAAACCCAAGTTGTATGTGCCCAAAAGTTTAAGACCAGAGATATTGGAACAGTGCCACGAAAGGTTGGGTCACATGGGAATTGATAGGACATGTGATCTCATAGGAAGAAAGTACTATTGGCCCAAACTGTACGGAGAAGTCACTAACTATGTTCGAAGTTGTGTAGTGTGCCAGTCGCAGAGCAGAAGGCAGGAAATGGCACCCTTGGAGGAAACAGACGTACCAAACTTCCCCTTCGAGAAAGTGAGTATGGATGTATCAGGACCATATGGGGAAACTGCACAAGGAAACAACTATATAGTGAGTTTTGTCGATTGGCTAACAAATTGGCCTGAAGCATTTGCAGTACCAGACAAGAAGGCCAGAACTGTGGCCGGGTTGATAATAAGTGAAATCTTCCCTAGGTATGGTGCCCCTGTGCAATTGGTAACAGATAATGGCACGGAGAATGTGAACAGCATCATGAGAGAAGTTTTGACAGGTTTGAATGTAGAGCACATAAAAACATCCCCATATCACCCCCAGGGAAATGCTAAAGTGGAAAGGTTTCATAGAACCTTGGGAGATGTATTGGCCAAGTTGGTCAGAGAAAACATTGGAAATTGGGACTTGTATTTGACGCAGGCTCTGGCGGCCGTGAGGTTTACGATAAACGAAACCTCCAGATTTTCTCCTTATTTTTTGTTGTTTGGCAGAGACGTGGTCCTGCCTGTAGATAACCTACTGAAGCCCCGAAGAAGGTATATGGGAGAAGATCATCATCAACTATTGCTGGAACAGCAACATAAGATATTCGTACAGGCCAGAAGAAGAATAAAGAGGGCCCAGAAGAAAAGAAATGAGAGGGTGAATGCTGAAAGAAAGGTGGTAGAATTGAAGGTTGGAGACCCTGTCTACTATAAAATCCACCAGAGAGAAGGAAAACTGGACCAGAGATGGGAACCGTACTACCGGATAGTGGAGCAGACGGGCCCAGTATCATATGTAATATGGGATCAAGTGGCAGGACGAGCGAGGAGGGTTCATGCCAATGATCTGAAGAAGGCTGAAATAGCTAACCTGGAAATGAGCGAGCCGAGGCCTAAGAAGACAAGGAAAAGGAAGGTAACTCTGGTTGAACCGGAAGGAATGGAGACGGAGGAAGACTCCGAAGAAGATGAGGAGATAGGTCGACTTGACCAGATAAACGAAGCAGTCCGAGTGACAGAGTTGGAACCCTCAGCGGGGATTAGCGATGTTCAGTCGTCGACTGAATCAGTGCAGAGAAGACCCCGTGAGATCGCCATCACACCCCCATGTCCGAAGAAAAGGAAGAAAAAGACGAAGAGGTCCAATCAAGCAGTCGAAGGCTCTAAAAAGAGGCACCCTGAACAGGACGAAGGGCCCAGCGAGTGGGAGGAGGAGGATCGAATACCCCTTTCCCAGCTTAAGGAAAGGATAAGGAACAGGAGAAGTTTAGACATAGAGTCGAGAGGTATTGAAGACATTCAAGGCGAAGACTCTAAACAGAAAGAAGAATCAGGGGATGAAGAAGAGGACAAAAAAACCTCCTGGACGGGGGAGTTAAACACAGAAAGAAGGTTAGAGGTTGAACAGGAATCACCTCAGAAGATGAGATCAGGGAGGAGAAGAACCCCAAATCTCAGTAGAAAAAAAGGGCTGTGCAGAATAGAAGCATTTAGTGTCGACAGATAACGACACTGGCTCATCCAAAATCCTATTGGCTGACTATGGTAGATGTGAGTGGAGGGGATGGAGTCGCGGGCTGCACCTCACAAGGGACGGAAGAAGATCATTGGCATTGTTGATTGATCACCAGTGGTGTCATGAAGTACGACCTTTAGAGTGGGCGCCACGCACACCTGGGACCATTCTGTCTGCTAGAGGTTAGTTAGGGGAGGGAAGAGCCGAACTAAGAAAAAAGTTATGAAATGATTGAGTGATGAGTCGAGCGAGACTAAGTGATTGTGAAGAATAACAACAAGAGAATTTGTTACCTTTCAGGAATGATCAAGATGAAAGGGTTGGTGATGACGATGATGGTGATAGACGCTGGTGGTGACGATGGCGGAACGGAAACGCAGACCAGAACACCATTTTAAAAAAAACGAGCCAATAATAATAACCAGGTCTAAGTGGTTGGTCACATTCGTGATAGATTTGAACCCGTATGAGTCGCTATTAGATAAGTTAGGAAACGAGATGACGCAGCTGGATGCAGCCCGATTGAAAGTAGGACAAGATTATCCCAAGCACAAAGGGTATCTTAGTTTATTGCACTCCCTAGAATCAGAAGCCACTATGATAGAGGCTCAATGGAAAGACATGCAAAACTACCACCTGCAGACGCGGGAACGGAGATCCGTACTCCGATTGTGGGAAAGGCATTGAGTGTCTTGTTTGGAACAGTAACTGAAGATTCATAAGAAGGAAACTGGGACAAGTGGAAGTAAACCAGAGGACGCTTGCCCAGGTGGCAAGAGAGAGTGTGACGATATTAAATGTGACAAGGTTAGAAGTATCCAAAAATAGAGCCAGAATCAATTGGTTAATAGACAACCTGGCGAAATTGAGACAAGAGGTAATTAATAATACAGAAACTGTAATGGTTGAATTACAGGAAATAAGCGGATTCATGATTTCCAGCTAATGACGATTACGAATAAAGTACGACAAACTAGTCAGTCGTTGACGACCTTGCTGGAACATTGAGAGCACAATTAGACATGCTGTCATTAGGACACCTCTCCCCAAGTATAGTAAACCCGGGTCATAAAGGAAGCACTACTTGGCATACAGGCCGAATTACCCCGCCATTTAAGGCTACCAGTGGACCCCACTAAAGAATTGTGGAAGTACTATAATGCCCTTGGATGTGTGACCTTGTTAGAAAATAGGCGATTATTGGTAGTGATATCTGTCCCGTTACTAGATAGAGAGTATATTCGAGATATACCAGGTTATAAACTTACCCATTCCCTACCCCAGAAGAGATCAAGGTTTGGGAATGATAGCAAGGTACAAGGTGGAAGCAGACTACATAGCATTAAATTCGGGGAGAACGAAATTCATGTTGCTATCAGCTGAAGAAGCTAGAAGGTGTAGAGATGATACCCTGGGGACTTGTACCTCGTTGAGCCCTATCTATAAAACTGGTAACCGCAGAGACTGTGCATACTAGAATTGTTTGAAGGGGGGGGAAGGAATCAAAAGAATCTGCCAAGTAGAGGTATTAACAAACTCGGCATTACCACAAGCTATCAGTGTTTCAGACGGGGTGTGGGCAGTAGCCACACAGAAACATATCAGCCTGTCTAGGGTATGTGGGGAGAGTCCACAAGGACATTAAGAATAAGGCCACCGTTATCCCTGGTGACGCTACCCATGGGATGTTCGGCGGTTGGGGTGTCCATCTCCTTGCCCCCTATTACCAGATGGAAGAAAGGTATGAAGAAAAAGATTCACTCATAGAGATGATTGGTAGAGGCTTAGTCAATTGTACAGAATTATGGGAGCCGATAGTGAAGAGATTCTCTAATGTTACCTTAAATAAGATGCCAGTATTAATGAAGCCAATAGAAAAGATCGATATGGATCACTTAAGAGATAAGTTAAGTGCGTTGGGAGACGAAGGTGTAGCTTGGGAAGACGATGAGCAGATCGCGATAAGTTGGTCAATAGTAATGGGTACATTCCTAGTTATAGCCATCGGGGGTGTAATAATATGGAAGATTAAGAGTAAGAGAAGATTAGCGAACGACAGTCTAGTGAGCATGCAACAACTCGAGAGGGAGATGCCGAGCAGTGTTCCTTACTCAGACAGGACTGGCGAAGAAATTGCTGAAAGACCAATGGAGGAGGCTGGCGTGAGACCACCACGTGCGGCGGAAAAACCTCCCACGGCAGAGAGGAAAACATTGACCAAGAAGAACAAACCCTAGTGAACACATCTGCACCTACAGACACACGCACACATTACCTTGCATGTAGAACAGAAGAAAATGAAAAGAACATTACCTTGCATGTAGAACAAAAGAAAATGAAAAGACATTGCATGTAGAACAAAAAAAATGAAAAGAACATTTCATTGCATGTAGAACAAAAGAAAATGAAAAGAACATTTCATTGCATGTAGAACAGAAAAGAAAATGAAAAGAACATTACATTTTGCATTAGAACAAAAGAAAAGAACAAAAGAAAATGAAAAGAACATTTCATTGCATGTAGAACAAAAGAAAATGAAAAGAACATTTCATTGCATGTAGAACAAAAGAAAATGAAAAGAACATTTCATTGCATGTAGAACAGAAGAAAATGAAAAGAACATTTCATTGCATGTAGAACAGAAGAAAATGAAAAGAACATTACATTGCCTGTAGAACAAAAGAAAATGAAAAGAACATTTCATTGCATGTAGAACAAAAGAAAATGAAAAGAACATTTCATTGCATGTAGAACAAAAGAAAATGGAAAGAACATTACCCTTGCATGTTAGAAAGTAGAATAGAATTGCATGAGACAAATGCATGGTGCATGTTAAATGATGTAATTGGGTTTAGGTGTCATTTACGGGTAAATGACAAATCGGTTAGGGAGGATTGTGGCACCTTGCATTATTAGAAATATTCATAGAAATATGATTTAATTTTTTTTACTCGGTTTATTAAACAGGTTGTTTTTTTTTTTAAACGGAAAATAATTGAGTTGAAAATAATTCACTAAAGTTGTACTTAGACGATCCTAAGGAAAGAAGAAGGAAGGGGAAAAAAAAAGGAAGAAAGAAAAAAAAAAAAAAGAGAGATGGATGATGCATGACCCGGTCATAAGCGAAGATAGGTGTCAGAAAGATATCTTGGCCTGCGTGTTGGCCGAATTTTTAAAAGACAATAGAGAATTGTTATTTGAAAAAAAAAAATCATTTAGAGGAGAAAAAGAACCAGGCTTGATGACAGTGTATTGGGATTGATAAGAATATCGGTCAAAGCACCTAGCCTACTTTTTGCGTGGAAAGACTCATTGTCAAATTGGAGAAAGGGGAATTTTTTTTTTAGAACAATAGAAACGAAATTTTTTTTTAATCGGAGAAAAAGTGTCTTTTGGGTTGAGGGAGTGACCGGTGGAACTGTATACAGATTCTGACCTATTAAGAATTGGAAACCCACGATAATAAAGTGGGGACATTTTCAATGTAGATAATTAAGATTTTCTGACTGTCGGGTCTGACAAAAACAAGAGGTGAAAAAAACGATTGTCTCAGCTCACAGATGGCGCCAATATTCTTTCCTGAAGTCACATCTAATTAGCGGCAGGCTGTTTTGACAGAGCCCAGGTGAGAAAAAAGCCAAGATTGTCATTTTTCGTACGTGCAAAAAAGGGCAAAATTAGATTTTGTTTTTTTAAAACAAGAACGATGTAAACCACGCCCGAAAAGAGGAGATGGGATGCTCAACCAACAATCAATTGGTCGAAAACGGTCACGTGATATGCGGAAAGAAGAGGAAGAATGCTCGATCAGGAACCATTGGTCAAAAAACGGTCACCTGACATACGAGAAACCGGGAGAGATGGGTGTACGCCTCCCCACCAAAGGCACTGTGAGGAAGTAGGGGTGAAAACAATAGCGATAATGGGAAGAAACAGAATTAATGCGGCTATTGGAATTATCGAGAAACCCCTGACGCCAACAGACCCACCCCGGTTTGTTGCGGCGTCAATAAAAAAGCAGGACCCCAGTCGACAGAAATCGAGTTGAGTTGAGAAATCGGCTGAGTTGCAGCTGGACCGCGGGCGGGGGGATAGAGCCTGAACGCGGGCATCAGGCCCGATTTCACTCGCCCCTTTGCGGGCAAGAGAATCCTCAGACAAGAAATCCTTCCAGCCCAAGTCGAAGACAAGAGAACTTCCAGAGAAGCAACGAAGAAGAAGAAGGAGATTGCTCGAAGGACGCAGAGAAGAGTTACAGCCAAGGCAGAGTAACGGAAGAGTTCAGCCCCGGACGGCAGCAAGAAGAAGATCACCTCGGACGACAGAGAGAAGAGATCAACTCAAGTCGAAGAGAAGGACGACAGAGTTGAGTTGACGGCAAGAAATCCTTCCACCCAAGTCGAAACAAGAATTTTGTTTCCTTCCACCCAAGTCGAAGAAGACAAGAGAACTTCCAGCCCAAGTGGACAAAGAAGAAGATTACTCGAAAGCCGCAGAGAAGATCCAGCCCAAGTCGAAGACAAGAGAAGTTCTATCTAAGTCGACGAAGAAGAAGAAATACAACTCAAGTCGAAGAGAAGAATCAACTGCGAATGATCGATAGAAATTAGCCCCAGTGTCGAACTAAACCACACTCCGACATACACAATTCTAAAGAGTAGGCAATTCGAAATCTTTAGGTTGTGTGATAGAAGCTTGGTGCCATAGTCCACAGAGCGGGTCGGGAAATGAGAACAATTTTTTTTTATGTAACGGACATTAGATATAAAAGGTTGTTACCCTTTTTTTTTTATCAGCAATTTTTGTCTCGTGAGTTTTTTTTTTTTCTTTTACTTGTGTTTTGCCACCCCGTCGGACTCAACTTGTATCGGCCCCAATCCCTGCTGGTCCCGTCTGTCTAAGATCTAAACACAGCGTGGGTAGACAGACCGGAGATCAGTACAGTGGAGACGAGTAACCTCAAAACTCCCCGGTGCAAAAGGAACTGGCAAACTCTTGCACTATTCTACGGTGACTGTCACCATGAACCACGATGGTGAGAAGGTGGGGAGTGGTGAGCATAGCGATGCAAAATGTGCCAACTGAATAAATGAATTAATAAAAATGTCCTCCATAACACAGAAGTTAATTCTTATCTCAATAACTCAAAAATGACTTCGTGACTTGATGCTGAAGGCGAGATAATTGATAAGACGTTGATAATTGACGCCATTTGCAATAGGAAATGTACGGTATTTAGATTCCCAATTTGGATTTTTCCAAGATGTGTAAAATATTGATTCTGGAAATTTCGTAAGTGGAAAAACAAAATATATATTATCTTCTTTTGCCATCAGCGACATCCATGGTTAAAACTTAGCACAAGCCATTCTGCAAGTCAGGAAATTACATTCATTAACATTTGAATTATCATCATCACTAGTCACTTGATTGTTTCAATCGTCAGGGTGGCCAAAGTGCAGTAGAAACCAACAACCTCCTCCGGAATGATCTGTTGGCGGTAGCTCTCGGGAATTCCGGTAATGTCATATCCGTCTACTTTTTGATGTTTTCTGGCCAGCCATCCCTACTTGCGCCCGCCTTCAAAACTGCTTTGCATGACAGATTATTTATGCCGTGGCCAAACCATGCCATCTTCGATGAGGCTTAATAGGAGCGAGGAGAGATTTTTTCTTCCCATGAGACTTTTGACCTTGTTCCGTACATAGTCGTTGGTTTTGTACTACCAGACGGAGACGCGGGGAGTTTTCTCAAGCATTTGTTCTCGAACGCCTTGATTCGTTTTCCTGCCTCAACCAAGAGAGTCGAAGAGGAGGAGGATAGATACGATTAACTATTTGTAGAGTTTGAACTTGCTCTGGAAGCTGATGTCGCTTTCCCATATCCTTAAATAGTCTGGCTATCGCCACTGGATTTCTGCGTTTTGCTATAATTGACGCCATTTGTAATTTCTTTGTATATCCAACAACTCGATGGGACGAACTGAAACGGGATTTAAACATTTTGTTAAGCGTGAATCAGAAACACACTGGAGTGAAAGAGAAGAGGCAGAAAAAGCTGTACCAGAAGTTGAGGTTTATCCGTTTCCTGTTTAGGGTTGTGTTTCCGGTTCCTTCTAAAGTCTTCTTATTTTCTTTGACTCACAATAGTATTATCGCCTTGCACGGGATGAATTGATTAAAAGAAAAAAAAAACTGTATGAAATGTTCGGATTGTTAGATCCGTTATTTTAGAATAGCAACATGACTGAAATAAAACGTGGCGTTCATAATATTCTTGTCGCGCATGCGTACAATTGACTTTCTTAAATTTTTCGAGAAAATCTTTTATCATCTTTCAGTTGAGTCCAGAAGCATGCTGAAGATCCAGAAATAGGTTTGGGAGAACCAGATGCTGATGTTGAAAAAAAAATTGATAGAAACACATCAGAAGTGCTGTCAAGAAGCACTTAAAGTGGGCGAGGATCAATGTGAGATCAATTTGGGATTGGTCACTGAAAGAAGGAAAGAAATCGTAAACGACTGCGCGGGGGAGTTTGCAAGCGATATTGGTTTGACTGCAGAACAGAAGATTTTTTGCATCATGAAGAATGTTGTTGATTACATGATTGTGAAAATAATCGGCACATTTTCAGATGTTAACGACTTACGGCCATGTCCCGTTGAAACACAGATTTTCGTCCGATCGTCGAAGTTAAGCAACGTCGAGCATGGTCTGTACCTAGATGGGTGACAGCTTTGAAATACCAATACTGTAAGAAAACAAATGTCCGGTTGGTATGGCTTACGGTCATATCACTTTGAAACGCCGATTTTCGTCGATCATTGAAGTTAAGCAAGGTCGAATCTGTTCAATACCTAGATGGGAGACAGGTTGGAACTACCAGGTGCTGTAGGCTTGTATGTCCGGTTGGTGTGGTTTATGGCCATGTTGAAATATCGATTATCGTGTGATCATCGAAGTTAAGCAACGTCGAACCTGGTCAGTACCTAGATGGGTGACAGCTTTTGAATTCCAGGTAAGCTTGGATATGCTGGTTATATAATGGATAACGGCTCAGGATTGAAAAATTGGAGAGCGGAGTTCCAATTCAGTCAGGTTTGTTATATTCACTTACGAGCAAGTACCTTTAGGAAAGATATGATCCCACCACTTTCCCTCACCCTGCTACCGGTTAATTACTAGGTCTTAAATCAGGAATTCATTATTATCTCTAAAAACCCTTTACAACCTAAAATATATTTTCTGGCTTTAAATGACCTGTAAAATTGTAGATAAGCCGTAAAAATCAAATCAATAGAGAATTTAAATATGTCAAAACGTAAGAAAAATGTTGTGGCTAAGCAAATAGCCATCTAAAAGATTATTGAGGAATTATAATTATAAGTTACCACCAGTCTCATGACCGGGCGTGGTCATGTGGTCACTGCACTTCCATTCGCATATCTCTTAATATATACGCATATAATGGCTCGATACGCTCGTTTTTCGAACCCATCCGTCTGCTAACGCGGCTAACCAATCCCTGCTGCAGACACCTGCTCAGGCACATTTATGTTTGTTCAACAACTACTGAGTGCAACTATATTTGGATTCTAATGAATGTCAACAAAGAATCCAAAGTGAACGCAATTAACATTATCATTCCATAATTACCAATTTTCTTCATTGTTTTTTTTAGTAAGTACAACGTTTATTTTAATACATTTTCTTAAAATCAAAATAATTAAAATAATCACATTGGGTGCAATTACATATTATACAGCACGAAATATATAAGAAAATTATAAAGAAATAAAAGCAATGAATTAAACTAAATGTATAATTTTATTAAAAAAATATTTAACTATTTTTAATGTTAAACAATAAAATTATTAATTTTAAATTTTTCAAAAATTTCATTTTGGCAGTTGATAGCATAATTTTGTATGGATGTTCAAAAAGGAAATAATTCTGAATTACCGCGTTTGATCAAATATTCTTCCCTAACGGAAGAGTAATCTTATATATAAAGGACAGTGTATGTGTGTATTTGTGCGCGTTTCTGATTAAGCAACTCCTCCGTTCCCACTCGTCCGATTTCAATGATTCATAGCTCATTCTCATTCGAGAAAATTTAGGCGCAGGAACGATTTTCGTTGAGCTCAGATTCAGGGTTGCCAGATTAATCGACATTAAAATATATATTAATATATTATACGAGCCATTATCGTTGCTTTCATGGTTCAAGGGAAGTAACTCTTATTTTCCTTTTGTATCCAAAATTGCAATGCATGTTTTATTATAAACTAGTTTAAAAGCCGCCTTGTTAGACGGGATTTAAGCTAGCTCCTGTGCAGGACTCTTGGTTTGGCGATTCATCACAATAGCCAGGGAAAATTAGATGCGATAGTCATCAATAAATTACAGAAGAACTCAAAATTGATCGCTGCATTTAAGTATTGAATTAATGTTTAAGTTTACCTTTTAAAAGTTCAACGATAATTCTTCTGCAGCCACTTAATTTAAAGACGATTTGATGTATGTAGATCCTTATTTTCCGTACAAACAATTATTTTTATTTCATGGGTGACAGGACAGTGGACAAATTATTAGATAAAATTAATAGAGTGTAAAGATGGGAAAATAGAAATTAAAATTAGTTATACATTCAACATTTGAAGAGTTAGAGAAACAAAATAGTTAATTAACAAAAAAACCTATATTAGGGAATCTATATGAATAAATACGAAATTGGAGCACGATTATCCAACGAATTCTTGAGTTAAAAAGCCCCAACTCTACTTTAAAGTCATTTGTATTTACTCAACCCCACTTCCCCCACGAGGTCAGGTTGTGACACAAAGTCAGTTTAATGTGGGGAGCCCGAGCGCGTGCACCCGGGAAAGGAACAAAAATTCCCCGGGCCACCGCAACCGTCGGTTGCGCTGGCCTCGGTGCGTGCACCGATCTTTCTCTCTAGTGGAATGAGAAGACGCGGCCTCGGGCAGCTGTTCCCCAGAGCCGGCACCTCTCAGTATAATATTCCTCAGTTGCAACTCTGTCATTAGACGGAGTCGCACCTGAGCGCACTCTGTCCAAGGACAGAGATGCAACTGAGAGATGATAAGTAATGCGTTACAAATCACTTTATAGTAATTTGTATTTACTCAACCTCCACGAGGTTACGTTGTGACACAAGGTCGGTTTAATGTGGGGAGCCCGAGCGCGTACACCCGGGCAAGGAACAAAATTCCCCGATCCCCCGCAACCGTCGGTTGCGCTGGCCTCGGTGCGTGCACCGATCTTTTCTCTCTAGTGCAATGAGAAGACGCGGCCTCGGGCAGTTGTTCCCCTGGTCCGGCACCTCTCAGTAGAATTTTCCCTGAGTTGCGACGGGTCGCACCTGAGCGCACTCTGTCCAAGGACAGAGACGCAACTGAGAGTTGATAAGTAATGCGTTACAAATTACTTTATAGTAATTTATGCGCTAAAAAGCTTAATGTCAGTGGTATATATTATCTACTTCTAGCTGATATTGCTCTTCAGGTTTAATTTGCATATTGATTTTAAACAAGTATATTTCATTGATTAACTGTACTTCATTAGTGTTCTTTTATTCAAGAATTGTTTTGATTTTCATATCAAAAATAGTTCTGTTTTGGAATATCGTCTTATATAGTGCAGAAAAGTGTTTGAAATTTGCATTTACTTGGCCTTCGACAAGTTGGCATCTATTTGTAAAACTTTCGTTAACTATAACAAGCCAATTTATGAATGAAATGTTCGTTTAAAATTTTGTTTTACAGATTTCAAATTGTGATTATATCTTACTTTTGCGAAGCGATAGCGAGCGGGCGAAGACTGCTAGTATTATATATGACAATTCAATAACTCTTAAATTTAGAATAATTTAAAAAAAAAAAAAGACCACACTGAGTTGAATTAAATATTTTTTTGATATCAAACAGGTAAGAAAATAAAAAAAAATAAAAGCAATGTATTAAACTCAAAAATATCATTTAAGTAAAAAAAATTTGATGTGGTATAAAAAATATTACTTCTACTAAGTTTCATAAAATGGTATAGAAAAAAAAAAAAATACATTCTTAAACTATTGGTTTTATAAGGTTAAAGGTAATTTATTTAAAAAATAATTTCTCGATTATTGCACTGCCGGTGTTCCGTATTTCTTTAATATTTTAAAAGATTTTTGCGCGAATTTTAAGTCGGGTGTAATTATACAGTTTTTGTTTTTAACCAATGACTACACGACGTACCGTACGTAAACAAACGTTACTTTCATTAAGTTTTGAGTAAAAAGTAAGCATTACTTTTTTACGACATCCAGTTAATTAATTTTTAAATTTACTAAATGACTTCGAAACATATCTTTAGGACAAATATTGTTTTTTTTTTACGAGATTTTTATAAATTCGTTGTTTAAATCTTTCGTCTATAATGGCGCTCCGAAGAGTCAATGAATGACGAGTGAACGTGCCAATGTTTTATAAATGCCTAAAACCTTTAATTATATACGGAAATTAATTTTTCTTTCAATATGGATTAGCTTTAGGCTATTATGTTTCAATTATCTTTGGTGGTTGGGAACAACTCATAGACGATCGTAGCGGCATGGCGTCAAGGAGGAGCCATGATGGCCGGTAAAAGGCAAAACCAATTGTTGGAGAACAGAAGACAATGCTGGAAGTAGAGAGATAGAGATAGAGAGAGAGAGATTGTGTGTGTGTGTGCGTGCATGTGAGAGAGAGAGAGAGAGAGAAAGAGAGAGAGTGTGTGTGTGCGTGCATGTGAGAGAGAGAGAGTGTTTGTATGTGTGCGTGCATGTGAGAGAGAGAGAGTGTGTGTTTGAGAGAGAGAGTGTGTGTGTGTTTGAGAGAGAGTG
This sequence comes from Acanthosepion pharaonis, assembly GCA_903632075.3. Taxonomy (NCBI): domain Eukaryota; kingdom Metazoa; phylum Mollusca; class Cephalopoda; order Sepiida; family Sepiidae; genus Acanthosepion; species Acanthosepion pharaonis. The sequence continues at coordinate 26,881 of CAHIKZ030004237.1, forward strand.
TGTGTGTGTGTGTTTGAGAGAGAGAGTGTGTGTGTGTTTGAGAGAGAGAGAGTGTGTGTGTTTGAGAGAGAGAAAGAGAGTGTGTTTTTGAGAGAGAGAAAGAGAGTGTTTGTATGTGTGTGTGCATTTGAGAGAGAGTGTGTGTGTGTTAGAGAGAGAGAGAGAGAGAGTGTTTGTATGTGTGTGTGCATTTGAGAGAGAGAGAGTGTGTTAGAGAGAGAGAGAGTGTGTGTTTGTTTGAGAGAGTGTTTGTATGTGTGTGTGCATGTGAGAGAGAGGGTGTAAAGAGAGAGAGAGAGAGAGAGAGAGAGAGAGAGAGAGAGAGAGAGCAATGTCAGACCTTGATTCTACTTTTTCCAGGTTTGTCTGTCACACCTACGGAAGAGAGTGTCGTAAAAAATTGGTCTTAAGCCACACCAGACGCAATTTTTTTTTTTATAGCGAGATTACAAGACCCGGAGGACACTCGAGGTAGAGGCTTACATTTGGAGGGCCTTTGTGTGTAGAGAAATGGAAATTAACGGTCAACCCTAGCCTCGAAGAGGTTAAGATTGTATTAATTGGGTTGTTTTGGTTTGTATTGTTTTACGGTATATCAACCTCAATGGCTTATTTAATGCCAACAAGATTTTTTATTGCTGGTAATTTTTTTTTCTTTTCAAAAATGTATTGCTGGTAATAAATAATGTATTGCTAGTAATAATATTTTCTTCAAAAAAATTCATTGCTGGCAATAGTTGTTTTCCAAAAATGTATTGCTGGTGCTAAAATCTATTTTTTTACACTTTCATAGAGATTTGACCCCCAGTTTGGGGGGTTAACTATTTGCCCATATTTGGGACCCTAACAGGTGCTACCACCTCGGGTCAGGGTGGATCTGGGAACATCAATAATTAAGAGGTGGTGGCACGCTCCTCAAAATCTCCTGATCAGAGACCTTCTTGTCGAATGAAGTTTATCGTCTTACCTAGGACGCGGATGTAGTTTATCATCATACCCAGGACGGTAGTAATCGGGGAAACATCCCTATTGACAGTTGGTTCCACAGGGAATTGGTTCGCGGGAAGAAGCTCTTTGAGTGGAACTTAATTCTCGCCGATGGAAAACGGAAGGAGTGGGGGTTGTTTGCTATTATGTAAGTGGCATGACGGGTCCTATTGAAGATCAAACCTAGGAAAAGGAATGTAGCTCGTCTGAGCACTTTCCATAGTAGTAGCGATAGAACAGTGAGAGACTCATCACATTCCACCAGTGTGTGTGTGTGTGTGTGTGTGTGTGTGTGTGAGTGAGTGAGCGAGAGAGAGAGAGCACGACGACATTCGCGGTAGAAGGAGCACTCGACACGAGGAGTACGGCCGGCCTCCTCCTCGCATGAGTGCACACTTCTCAGGGATGGGAAATGTTTTCGGACATCTTCTTTCCAAAAGGTGCCCACCTCATCCAAACCACGACACATTCGGTCTAGAAAGGTAATGCGAAGCATATATTGACGAATCTCAATGCTAGGCATACCCAGACCGCCCTCAGAGGGATGAAGGCAACAGATCTCGCGAGATGCCATATGGGCCTTGCCTCTCCACAAGAAAGAGAACAAGGCCTTGACTAATGACATTAGTGTGGGCATACGGAAGTGGAAGCACAGAAAGACGGTAGAGGAGAATCGGATAGATGTGAAACACATACTTCCGCCCTTCCCTTCAGGGAAAGTTCCTCCGAGACCACAGATTACCCGCAGCCTCGGCCTGCCCTTGTACCTCCGACCAATTCATTTCCAACTGGAGATCAGGACCGAACCAGACGCCGAATATCTTGATCGGCCCATTCGTCCAGAGGAAAGGTCCGGGAAGAGAAACTCCTTCCACGCACCCAACCGCAAGCCAACAGACTTATCGCGGTTGATCTTGGCCCCTGTCACCATCTCATACCCACTGATCTGCTTACTGACTTCGTTAATCTCGGCTCTGCTCGACACAAGAACCAAAACGTCGTCAGCATAGGCAGAATACCTGGCTGAGGTGGAAGCACCAGGCAGCGAAATTCCGCGTAGGACCGGATTCGCCTTTAACTTGCGAAGGAATGGTTCCAAGGAAAGAACGTAAAGCAGAGGCGATAACGGACAACCTTGACGAATGGAGCGAGACAATACGAAAGGCTTCGATCTTACCCCATTCACTTCCACCAGCGCACCGGGGGTCGCATACAAGAGTCGGATCCAGGAGCGAAAGTCGGCTCCGAAACCGGCCGCCGAGAGGACAGCCTCCAGAAATCGATGGTCAACCCTATCGAAGGCCTTGGACTGATCTAAATTGATCAGCGCGGCTTCACTGTCGACTTGTTCTAAGATCAAGCGTACCATATGAAGGTTATCCTGAATAGTCCTGCCCTTCACAGCACAAGTCTGTTCAGGGCCAATCAGACTAGACAGGACAATCAAACGGTTGGCTAAGATCTTCGCCAAAATCTTTAAGTCTGTGTTTAACATTGTTAAAGGGCGAATATTATCTAACCCATCCCCACCGTCCTTGTCCTTACGCAGCAACTTGATGACACCCCTGGTGAAGCGTTGAGGTAAAGACCCCTGCTTCATCCAGTGGTTGAAAATCAGTTCCAGCAAAGGAACAAAAACGTGCGACAACCCTTCGTAGGGAAGACCATCTAATAGGGAGACTTATCCAGGCCCCTGTTTCAGCGCTTCCCAGATTTCCAACTCTGTTATGGGACCTCGCATCTAGCCGCTTCAGCTGCCGAGAGGCAGGGAAAGTCGGCTAAATAGGCGTCGAACTGAGCAGGGCTCAGACCGGGCTCCCCTGGTGAAAAGTTCCTGAAAGTAATCTCGAAAGACCTCACATATGCCCGCATTTATAGTCACGGTCCGCTTATCCGGTAATGTGACGCACGCTATATGTCGCCTGGCCGCGTTTCGATTTTCCTCTACACGCAGTTCAGCGGCCATATTCGTTGCCTCAGAAGACATTCTTTTTAACCTAGCCCTAACTACCAGAGCTTGATCCTTCTTGATAAGCAAGGAGGCCAATTCTGCCTTAGCTAAGACTATGTCCCCACTAACACGGGATTTCACGACCCGATCAACTTTTTCTTCTAAAGCCGTTTGCGCCGCTAATCTATCTAGATTGAGTCGACGACTAAAATCGGCAGCAAACGTTCGAATTTGGGATTTTAAATTGCCCCACCAGGCATTTCCCACAACCGCTCCTGTCAATTCCCTTTGGATCGTTAGTAACAGCTGGTCCCGGAAACCCTGATCAGCAAAAAATGAACAGTTCAATTTGCAGTAACCAGCCAACCTAACCTTAGGTTTATCTAAGTTTACACGGACCCGGACAAGCCTATGATCCGAATAAACTATATAATGGAAACTTGGACACCCTAAGAGCCCTACATCGACTCTCCTAACTAAGACGCGGTCCAGGTAGCTCGCACGCGAGCCAGGAGCCGAGTTGCCACTATTTGTCCACATCCATGCTACCTCCCGATGGTGTTCATTCCGAAACTTATCGACGAGATCAAACTCATCGATAAAGTCCCGAAATGGTTTCACATCCGGGTTGTTAGTACCTTTTTTTGCCCTATACGATCTATATCGGGGTCAAGGACGGCATTCCAATCCCCGCTAAAACTACCCGACGAGACGTCGTCAAGAACGGCGCGATCTGCCGAAACAAAGCAGGCCGCTCGGAATGGATATTGGACGCATAAACCCCAATGAGACGAAGAGCCTTATCCTTTATGGTAACATCCAGCACGCAAAGCCTGCCCGCCGGATCAGCGAAGACAAGAATACATGCAGCCTTCAAAGACTTGCTCACCAGCCAAGAGACACCCCTCGAACGACCATCAAAACATGCTGAATAAAGGGAGAACCCCTTAGACAGTATGTCCCCACGATCATGAGAAGAAAACCAGGTCTCTTGTATACAACATATATTCACCCCGAGGCACTGGGGTCACGAGAGAGCCTCGCCCTGCGAGACTCGGACATCAGGCCCCCGGCATTTAAACTTGTTAACCAGAGAGCCATAGTGAAACCGATTAGGGTTGCCCTTCAGGATTGAACATGGTGGGGTGAGGACACCGACAGCCTGTCCCAAAGAACCAGACATCATCTCAGTTTTGATGGTGCCGTCTTGAAACAAATTTACTATGTCCGCAGGATAACTGTTTCAGGACTATAAAAAAGACTGAAAATAAAAGGGACTATAGCCTAAATCTAATAAAGTTTCATTCCATTTTATCAAAGAAAGAACAAACCTACAAAACACGTTTTGAAATATGTAAATGAATGCCCCAAAAAATAATACGGTCAATAAATACATTTCAATCTAAAATTTTCCTGACCATTAATAACCCTTAATGTGCCGGAAATTCTCCAACCACTCAACCAATGGTTTCGGGTTCTTCGTTTGACCGAAGAGAAGTTTCAAATTGATCCCATTATATAGTGTTGATTCTTCTGTGTGAGATATGGTATCTATACATTTTTTTTATTTTTTGCTCCATTATTTGGGAGAAGTTTCTTCAATATTGAGAATAGATGTGATGTTTAAGTGGTGGTGTCAACATTGCATGAAGGCGTGTTGACAGGTAAGGGTTCAACTGAATGAAATGTTTTAGATGTTGATTTAGACAGAGATTTTGGTTTTGAATTTTTGAAGGGTTTTTTTAATGAGTTAGGGAACACCCAATAGAGAAAAGTTGTAAAATCCGGTGTTAGTGATTTTGGATTTTTACAGGATGTTTGGAAACCTCCAACTGTTCCTTTTATTTTTTAAGTCCAGGATTCTTTTTAAAGGTTGTAGACAACTTTCTGGAAGGAAACAGATGGCAACACTTTTTTTCCATGGTAAGACGCCGACAAACGTTTATTTTATAATAAAAATCATGAAAAATGGCTAATAAGGCACTTTGTAATGGTTTTATAGTTGGGACTGAGGAATTTTGTTAGCCATTTAACACAAAACATTTTAAAAAGGCGATTTTTGTCCTTATATTACAATTACAAGCATCTGGCAGGCGTTGGTTTCGGGGATTAATGAGGATGATACCTTAACTGTCATAATTTTAATTAATAAATTTCAAATGACCTTTAGTGGACATAAAACAGGTTATAAATTTAATTTATCCTTTAAATTTTTTTCACCACGACTCTGTTGAATGGATCACCTTTTGCCTTTTTGTTGCAAGGAGGAGGATAATGACCAGTCTCCCACCTCCAGCAAGTTTGACATATCAGTGACTTAAATGGCAAGGGATGATGATGAACACAAACATTTTGGGGACGGACATTGAAGGCCTTCTGGTCGAGCATGATGTCAAAAGTCCATCCCTCGTTCAAATTGTCATGCAAATTCAAAGTTTGTATGCATGTTTAAAAAAGTCACAAGAGGATCATATATTTGAAAAGTAAACAAATAAGGCCACCCTTCTTTTCTTTCCTGCAAAATCAACATTTTTTAATTAAACGTCGTTTTTGAATCAAATCATTTGTGATTATTTTTAATTTTGAAATAAAATACAGTGTATCAATGTGGGCAGCAAATGTACATACATAAATGACAAAATGTTTATTTTAATTATCTTTTAATTTTTATCCCAACAAAAATATATATATATATATATATATATATATATATATATATATATATATATGTCACACAAAAAAAGGCAACTCCTGAGAACATATACTAAAATGGCATTATGAAAAAAAAACCCATCTTGATACTGCAATGGCATAGCATTTATATTTTTCATCCAATAATCTGGTATACACATGACCAACCCCAACTGCAGCTTTATGGGCCCTCGGTCAAACAGCCATTATATATTAGGGTGGTTCAAAATATAAACAAAAAATTAAAAATTTATATTTTAGAATACTTATATCCTCATTTCAATTTAAATAAAAACAATGTCTACCAATTTTGATGGAAATTGGGTAATTCTGAAGGATACTCAACTTGTACTTTTTTGAAATGATACTGAGTTCATATTAGGTATATTAATGTGAAGAGGATATTGAAAATTTAAATATTTCAAGAATCAGTTTAATGAAAGTGTGGAGCTAGAAAAAAAGAAATTAAACAAAAATGAGTCAGTCATTTCAATTAAAAAAGCAAAGCATTCAAAATAAAATATTGAAAAAGAAAACTGAATTTGTTTTGTTTTTTTAAATAATTATTCAATTTAACCAACAAAAATAATCATAAAAATGTTGCTAATTCAGTTTAAAACCATAATGTGTTATTTTAATCTAAAAACAGAAAATCCTTCATTTGTTTGTTTGATGATGGCTTTTTAGTGGTGTTCAATGATCTTTAACAGGAACTGTGTCTATTGTTCATCTTTAAATGACTTGTTAAATTTCTCTATCAGGGCAATGGCCATGTAATAAAGACAAAAGAGAGACAGAAAGAAATTTGCAAGTTTTAATTCAGCTTTTTGTTGACTAAAGATTTATCTATATGCCTACTCAAATGAAATATAAATTCATCACGAGGACCATTGGCTTAGATCAGTGGTTCCAAACGGTGTGCCTCCGTGCCCATGTGTGTGGTGGAAGAGGCTAGCAGCTGAGACATAAAGTTGAAAGACAATCAGAGATTTAGAAACAGTTTAAAAAAATTCATATGCCAAAAATATGATTTCAAAATTTACAATATTATTAAGCATTACTTGTAACTGCATGCATGAGTCGCAGTATAAATAGTTATAAATAATTATTCACCTATTTTATCATTGTGATATTTTTGCATTATATCAAGTACTAAGAATATAGTAACTAGAGTCTGCAAATTGGAGGAGAGAGTTATCAATGATAATGTTCTGACTTTGAATCCATGGTTATTCTCCCTAACTCTCTCCTTGTTTTTTATTTTTAAATGTACTTTTTATCACATAAAATATGGTGAGGCACAAGCAAATTTTCATTCCAAAAATGCGTCCCAGAGAAAAAAGGTTTGAGAACCACTCCCTTAGATATATCAAATGCCTTTAATAAGGGGTGTGGCATTGAGGGGCTACTACATAAACTCTTCAGCTATGGAATCTCTAGAAAGGCTTTCTCAATTATGAAATCTTTCCTAAAAATTAGGTTCTTGAAGGTTGCTGTTAATTGTCAGTCATCAGAAGCCCACAAAATCAATGCCAGCATTCTTCAGAGTTCTCTCCTTGGTCCTACTCTTCTTCTGCTCTATATCAGGCCTAAGAACATACTCTGATCTTTATTTAATATCTATGTGGATGATAGGTGCACCTCCCAAAATCAGGATAACCAGACCCTAGTAGCTTATTTCTCCTCTGACTTAGTCCAGTTGGGTCAATGGGGGATGGACTGGCTTATAAAATTCAATATATCTAGAACCAAGCCAGTAATGTTCCACCACTATCGAACAGACTCTAAACCTTCACCTATCATGATGAATGGGTCTTCTTTCAAGGAGGCTCCTTGTCTTGAACATCTATTAGTACAAGCTCACCCCAGACCTCAAGAGAAACTCATATATCTATTGCTAATGAGGCTGGAAAAATGGTCACTTCATTGTACCGTTCCAGTAAGTAATCTGACTCCCTGCTGTACTCTATCTTTACAAGAGTCATCATTTGCTGAACAGGCACCCCTACCCTACCTTAACTTAACCTCATTTTGAAAGTAACTCATAATTTGATACACAGGTTGTCAGTGAAAATGAATACCCTACCACCACTTATCAAAATGATTGAATTTCCCCTGTAACCTTAGCCAACTAATATCAAGAATGTCTGTGCTTATAAACTCAGTAAATAAAAATTGAATTCTGATTAACTGGAAAATTATTGGTCTTCCCACACTTCTAGTAGTTTTAAAGGTAGATGCAATCTATGCCTACAAGAAAAAAATAGAATTATTAAATTTAGAGATGCAATGATTCTGTTAAACCAAAGGCATTTTCTAAATGACGTCACCACAGTAGATTTAAAATATCTAGACCCTTAAAGAGAATGCATGAATCGTGATTCTTTAGAAATACCTGTGAATTCCTGCTCCTCTTCAGTTTTGACCGAACTTTGAGTGAACTTTCATCCTTAACAAGTACATGCTGCTGTCTTCGACAATTACATTGTATATTCTTCTTCTCCTCCTTTTTTTATATATCCTTCCCAAATTTCGTTACAGTTTACAAAAAATATCTTTTCTCTATCACTAAATTACTATTAATTTCTTTATGAATATCAATAATATATTTAATATTACCCTTATTGATCATTTTTGCTTTTCTTATCTAAGAAGTTATCTTTATTGAATTATCTTGAATTATCCTTTATATAAGTATTATACTTTCACCACAATGTTTATATATTAATAATAGTATGCCATAATATAACTTTGAGTTAATTTATTATTACGAAAATACATAATTTTT
>CAHIKZ030004238.1:0-7500 GCA_903632075.3 Acanthosepion pharaonis
TTAATTTTTTTTAAAACTTTTCCATTTTTTAATGGTTTTTTTCTTTTTAAAAAAGGGGCCCCCCTTTAAATTTTTCCCCCTCCACTTCCCTTTATTTTTTTTTTCAGTTCTCCCGGGAGTTCTCCCTACCCCACCGTTTTTTTCCCCAAAAACTTCCCCCCCTTTTTTTCCCCCGGGTTTATTTAAAGGGTTGTTTTTCCTTTGTCTCTTATTCCATTCGACCGGGGTATCAGTTTTTTAGGCCCACCCTTTTTATGTGTCCAAAAGCTTCAGCTGCTTCCGTTTAAATATAATTCCTTCTGTTTAACCCTCTAACCCCTATCGTTTTAACCGCTCGGTCCAAAATTTTTAACCCTTCTTAAAACAATTTGTGCCTCGAGTCTTTTCTTCATTTTGTCCCGCCCAAAATTAAAGAAAGAAGTGTAAAAAGCCATTTCTTTTTTAGTACTAATCCAAAAATTCAACGAAAAAGTTTATAAGAAATAATATGCATTCATGTTGAATGAATAAATAATGAGAAACATCAGGGTCCCTCTATTACAAAGAGACTGAAGGATTTTTGTTTAATATTATTTATCATTCTTAAAATATTACAGAACAGTGAAAAAATGTAGTAAATTTAATAAAGTGTTCCACAAGAGCTATTTAATGCAGTAAATGATCCGTGTATGCTATGAAATTCAGTTCGAAATAAGATACGCACATAAGTCTACTGGAAATTTTCCTTTGCACTACTCTTCAATGAGTTTTGTCGATAGCAAACGAGCTTCCACAAACAACAGACAGTTTTCGGTTTTAAAACAGTCTCAGAATGTGAGTCCATAAACTTAGGGTTACAACGTTAAACGTTCAAATTCGATTTTCGCTTCAAAACTTTTTCCCTATAGAGCCAGAAATCGATCGACCAATATGGCTAATAGCTAGTGTCTAGCGCTAGACAAGTGAGAGTCACGTAAAGTGTACAGAATTTACCTGACCTACTAAACACATTCATACTATATATATATATATATATATATATATATATATATATATATATATATATATATATATGTATGTACTAAAATATACTGAGCCAAGGAACTTCTTGAAAACATCATCATTATTTTTCTAGGAAGACGTTCAGGGATATATATATATATATATATATATATATATATATATATTAGAATAATGGTATTATTCTTTCAAGATATACTAAAATTGTCTTGAGATAAAGTTAAAATATTGATTTATTATAATGTCATGGTTCTAATACTTCTTCATCCGACCCAGATATTTTAGACACATAAGAAGTATTAAGAAAATAATAATTTCTTTTGTGTGTAATGAAATATGTTTAGGTCATGTTCAGAATTGTGGTTATAATAATGATAGTAAAATGGCCATAGTAATGCTTATAAGAATGATTATATAATTGTCATGAACGTAGTCATAATAATGGTCAGATTATATGATAAAGTTTATAATCATCCAGGCTTTAATATATTTATGTTCGACATAAGTTTATAATAGTGTGCATTCAGTAATGATCAAAATCATTATATGTTACTTACACTACTGCAATAAAATCACATCGGGGATAATTATACAATCCTATTTAACAGCGCTAAAATTGTGCAGCCCCATTGTTATCTTGATGGTTATTGGTCATGTGTAATGAAGTAACAGATAATATTCAATATTCGTAAGAAAACATTCTAGATGCTAAATTATGTAAATGTTAGTCAGACGCTGCAGGATGTTTTCATTGAACTAATTCTCAATTAATGACCCCAGTTACATCCAACAAAGTTATATGCATAGAATATACATCAATAAATCTACAATATTCCAATATTCTCATCATTTCAGCCACAATGCCAAAGGAAAATTGAAAAATATACAACTGTAGAAAAGTTGTATATTATTAACAACAATAAAGAAGATAAACATAGATACATCAAACTACCTATAAATTCTATTTCGTCCATTATCCAAAACTATCTATCTTATCTGGACAACAAGAAAATAATTACAACCTCATGCAAAACTATTATGGATATAATCAAAACTAAAAATAGACACAAAAATAATAATTCTAAACGACGTCTATACAAAATAAATTGCCATTACTGTTCCTCACAATACGATGGGGAAACGTGCAGGAAATTAAAAAAAAATATCTATGAACATAAAAGAGAACTTATACACAACAATTTATTAAATTCATCAGTTATACATAGAAATAATTTCAACATGAATTTTGCCCTAGCGAAATGCTACACTTATTAAAAAAGAAACTGACATACACAGAAGGAAAATTTTTCAAAAGTGTCACTATTTTATCAAAGTAGAAATACGTGCTCAAAATTCATCCCAATATCTCATTTCCTAAAAGAATTAATACTGTACCAAAACAAAATACATGACCACAAAAATACTAAAAAATAAAACGGTTAAATCCATAACCGCATGTTATTCAAAAATTATAACACAAAAATCGATCCCAATCCAAAATAATTTAAATACTAATTTACACTCACACACATACAAATATATACATACATATATATATATATATATATATATATATAGATAGATAGATAGATAGATAGATAGATATCCGGCTGACTTTCCTTTATCAGGCATTGAATTGTATCAGCTTACCTCCATGAACTTGGCTGGTATTTTCGGCAGCTTGATGATTATTCATCAGAACTCGTACATCAAACATTTTGAAAGACTAATAACATTTTCGTTTTTGTATATACGTGGTACAAATTAAAATCCTTACGTTTGCTTTGATCAAGTCCCTCAGAGGAGGAAATATGCTGATAAGTTTTCATTTTGCCTTCATTTATATATATATATATATATATTCAGTTTATATCAATTCTGGTATACGCATTTATTAATTTCATTATAAGAATCTCACGGTAATTATCAGTCTCGCAATTTTTTAATTTATTCTCTCCCTTTGCACATGCGAAACGCACAAGCACACACACACACACACATATATATATATATATATATATATATATATATATATATATATATATATATATATATATATATATATATACAAACATAGATAGACAGACAGATACATCAAGCATGGATAGGAATCCGACAGAATGATAGGATAAAGAACAAGTAGATAACAGATGTTAATCTATCATGTTTCCCTTTATTAAAACTTCGTCAGGAATCACGATAGAAATGATAAATAGCAAAGAGACACTGATTAATATTATGTTGTGTTTGGTTATTTCTCATTGGTTAAGTACGTGTCACGTGTATGAGATAATATTCACTATTCGTAAGAAAACGTTCTAGATGCTAAATTGTGTAAAAGTTAGTGAGACTCTGCAGGATGTTATGACTGAACCAATTCTCAACGAAGAACCCCAGTTACATCCAGCGATAAAATCATCTTTCATACAGAAAAAATATTCGACATTCATTGACTGAACGATTGAAATTAAAAAAAAAAAAAAAAAAAAACATTGTTATTTAAAAAGATACCTTTTCCTATCAACTAACTGTTATATCTTTTTATATCCAGTTGTTGGTACTGTGGAAGGTTAAAAAGTTGATTAAATAATTATTTCCTCTTCTAGTTATATTCATTAACAATTTTATGCTGTTGTTCTTCATGTGGGAATTTTTAAATGATGATATTTCGCTATTTCTTAAAGCACACTGGAATTTTGTATCGACACTCTGTAATATCTAATAATATATCATTTTATTCAATATATTTGGGATTGATTTGTTTGAAGCCGTTTTCAACCAGTGATCGGAGAAAAGGTTGTATGCAGATTATAGTTTTGATATTTCTGCATGAGTCGGACGCCATAACATTGATATGAACGTTTTGATCTCGCAAGATTTGAGAATAGGATTAGTTTCTAAGTCAATATTGCAGTATCTTTGTCTCTATGTAGCTGGGTGATCGATTAGAAAACCGATTTATGTAGATCATTTGTTTTAGATATAAATACAGTCATTGAATAAAATATAACAGATATGTTATTTTATTACTTTCTAAGTATTTTTGTTAAAATTGTCGTAAAGATGGAAAGAGAGCATCGTGGAAAAACACTAATCGGACAAACCTTTAATAACATAAACTTCATTAAATCTGAATAGAGAGATTTATTCAGGGGAGTTGATAATATTTGTTTTTATTTTCTATATATTCGGTCGATCTTAATATATGAAATATCTATGAATAAAAAATATAAGAAATCAGCCCCAAAGGTAATAAAACTTTCTTTGCGCTTTGCACGTTATGACTGAAACCATTGAAACAGTTATATATATATATTGTATGAAAAAAGAAATTTATTTAATCTATAACCGCTGTTTAGATCACTTTCTAGAGTTAACGACGATTAATTTTAACAATGTTAACAATGTTTTGTTTTGATCTATTGAAAACTCGGGCTTTTGAGGCGCAGACAGTCAAGGAAATTCTGTGCATAAAGCATCTTCGAGATGAGACAGATGTGGCTTTAAGACTGGCAGAGAGTTTAGTCATTACAAACAACACACGTGAAATGTTCACTTTTTTCGATGTCTCAAACATTCTGATGATTCATAATTATTTAATTAATTAATTGAATAAGGTACGTAAGAGTTCAACGACTATAAACTACCTGTGGGAATTTTTAATATTACGTCGTTAAATATTTGAGCTGAAAAGCAAAATATTGCTATAAGAAACAGTTATGAACCAAGGTCATTAATTAAAGAAGGGAGTACAAATGAAGATGAAGATATTTAGAGAATTTTTTATTAGTCTATATCTTATAGTTTGGCTCTTTCTTTCTGTGTACGACCTAAAGTATATATTGTTAATGAAGGATAATTATAAATCAAACTTGAATATACATTAGATACAAAGAAAAAATAATTATAAAAGAGGAAAATATCCATTTTACCGTTACAAACAATTTCTTTCTTTCTTCCTTTCCAATTCTCCATTATTTTCCCTCTCATTTCTGTTCATATCTACTTAACTCATTTATGCTTCCTTACACCTGATGATAAACAGCTGATAACGTCCACACCTTCGTTTACTAGCTGGAGCTTTGTTTCTTTGTTTCTTTGTTTCCTTCTTTCTCTATTTCTTTAGTTTCTGTTCCTCTCTATTTCTCCTTTACACCCATTTCACTGAAGCAGACGACAAACGGCTGAACAACTCAACGCCTCATCTATTCCTTCCTTTCTTCCTACCTTCCTTCAGCTCCTTTCCATCTCTTTTCTTCGTTACATCAATTTCACTGAAGCAGACGATAAGCGGTTGATAACATTAACACCTACTTTCTTCTTACTTTCTTTTTCTTCCTAGAAACCTACAGTGTATTGAATGTATAATTTTCTTTTGTTTCTCTCTAGAAATCAAACTGAATTCTCCATTATTTATCTGAGGTAATGTCAGGACACATAATGTAATTGTGTGTATATATATATATATATATATATATATATATATATATGTATATATATATATATATATACATATATGGTATGAATATTTCATTCCACTTTTTCATTTTTAAAATGCTATCATTTTATTATTATTTTAATTAAGAAATATTGCATCATTATTAGATTTTAAATTACATTTCCAATAATATTACAATTATAAAAGTAAGTCTTATTTTCTTTATTTCTTTACTTTCTTTCTGCTATGTCAATATGTAGGCCTTCTTTTATTAAAATCTGACAGAGAGAGACTCTAATATCTTTTTCTCTCTTTTCTCCCAATCGAAACTGATTCGGCTATTATTTATCTGAGATAATGTTAGGGCGTAACAAACGCATGTATTTAGTAAAACCCAGATATATGATTTCGGATATGCACCATTTATTAATTTTCATTCAACGAATAAATACTGAGTTGTCATAATGCAAATCAAATACATTTAAGATGAAAGAAATTCTAGTAAAAATATAAAAATTCTAGATAATGTCAATTCTTTTTGACACAAATTTTGTACAATCGAATATGCAGGTAAATAAATGTGAGTGCGTTGAAATCGAGAAACCTATATATGATAGATTATGTAAATCGATTACCGACATATAGGTATATGAATAGAGATTTTCCAAGCGTTGCTTAGATGTGGCACAAAGCCGAAAGTATGGGGCATCCAGTGAGAATCGAACTCACTTTTCAGTAGTAACTGATCTAGCAAGACAAGCTTGCTAACCATTACACCACGCCGAGGTGCCCATGTGATTTTCCAAGCGTAGCTTGGATGTGGCACAAGGCCGAAAGTAAGGGGCACTCAGTGAGGATTGAACTCTACTCATTCGTAATTGTTCTAGCGAGACAAACTTGCTAACCATTACACCACCTCGAGGTGCCCGAGTGATTTTCCAAGCGTATCTCAGTATAGATATATGAATATACCAACTGAATATTATCGTATAAATAGTGGACTGACGACGATTTCGAATTTTCGGGGATGACGATATCAGGCAAGTAAAAAATATACATATCTAGGAAGATGCTTTCCAAAATCTAAGAAAGTTATTAAGAAATAGGTAAATTTCTCAAAATACAAAGAATGGTACTAAATTATTGTTTAATGTCAATCCTTCAATATGAGTGTGGGAAAAATCTTGACACAGATGAAGACGAGACGAGGCATGCTGAGAATCTCATAGGCGGAATATAGGAATAACGTTGAAGTCTTCAGAAAAATGGAAACGAAACTGACGCTTATACTTAGAAGAAGAAAATGAAGAAATATCAGAAATAAAACACAGGTTTTTATCTGTTCACAGTTTGCAATGACGCGGGAAACGAATTCCCATTTTCAGACAACAAAATGGTTTTAGATACGTAATTATTATTGCTAATTATATGACATTGTTTATACTAAAAGAAAAAGATTACAGAAACCTAGTTTGGAAAGCAGATAGATGATGATTCAAAGAGAGAGTGTGTGTGTATATATATATATATATATATATATATATATATATATAAAGTGAACATAGTTTTTCAGTGTGATGGTGTCGTTCAGATCGTTGATCATTCTAGATAATACACCGTCTCCCAGAAACTGTAAGTAAGGTCTGTTCATCATAGTTACAGTATACACCACAGGTTACCTCTGTGGGTGTTGAACAAACACGAATGTGCCTGAGCGAGAGCCCGCAAAAAGGATTGACTAACCACCCAAGTAGTCGGGTATCTTCGAATATATATGGTGGTGTTGCTGTGTGTCTAGAGTCTCCATATAAACAGTGTGTTCTTAAAAATCATTCAGTTTTCACAATTTAGCGATCATCAAACCATATGCATCTCCTACTTGTGTTGACACTGTTTATAGATCACCGAATATTATGGGATGTTGGCTATGGAAACCAACTGAGTTTTCCTATTATTTTGTTTCAGGAATATTTTAAAAGTAATTTTAAAGCTATGTGTTAATTAGTAATACTTGAATCAATAAACCATTATTATATCCTAAAAATGCACCTAAATGTGTGACC
>CAHIKZ030004238.1:12500-38329 GCA_903632075.3 Acanthosepion pharaonis
ACACTTTTTTCGACGCTTCTCTTGTCATATCAAGTGATGGTGTTGAATGTAGAATAAAGAATTTTAAATGTTCAAATCAACCAAACACCCCTCCATAAAGAAAACATTCAATACCATCACTTGATAAGACAGCAGAAGTGTTGAAAGGAAATGGCTATTTTTGTAGTGTTTCTATATCATGATGATATTATAATTTTCGAATAAATTATAATTGTTCTACTCTGTATTGAGCATTCTTTTAAAATTAGTATCTTTTGGGTATTGAAATTTATTCCTTATACACCAATTTTTTACTTTGAGAGATATATATATATATATATATATATATATATATATATATTGATAGATAAATTGATAGATATGTATGAATAGATGTGGATAGCTATAAATATATTTTAATATATATAAATATTAACAATGTAGATAGATAGAAAGATAGATAGACAGACAGACAGGAAGGGATAAAAGTAATACGAGAAAGATGTCCTGGCATAGACTTAAATGCAATTTCTTTCGCAATTGAGACAATTTTAAGTCGAACTACGTAACATTCAACAGTCTTTTCGTTCACAGCCATTCCTCTTTTCTTTCATTCCGATAATCAACAGCTCATTTATTCATTTTATACATATCAACAATGGGAAGGACTCAGAAAGGGAAGAAAGCATTTGCTTTTGAACAGCCACCAAAAGGTGAGGCAATCCCGAAAGTCTTTCTCTCTGATGTACGGCGTCAACTTGCCAGCGTATGAAACGGTGCGAATATCCTTGGGCACAAGGTATGTATTGGAATGAATGGCTGGGAGGACTACAGGTAACAGAAAGAAAGTACAATTGAGAAACTACGAGGAGATTCTGTCTATATTTCTGAGATGAGGTATTATGCACATTATTTACATTATTCGGACTATTGTCCTCATCTTTTTCGCCATATCTATCGCAACGTTTCGGCCGTTCTACGCTCCGGCCTTCTTCAGGTGGTTGGAAATCACGCATATTTGTAAGTTTTTAATCTTCTCCAAATAAAAAAAAAATAAATGTATCGTGAATTTATAAGTTAGGGGCAGTTTATTGTGTTAATATTGGAGCTAAAGACATTAGCATACATTCATCAGCCAAAAAAAATAAAATAAAAAGGTGACCCAAACAGATTTACTGTGTTCATTAAACAAAGATTCTGAGCAAAAACATCTAGTATACTTTTATAACATGTTTTATCTGCAAATATATTTAATGGATTTTAAAAGCATCCTTCATTAACACCTAAACATTTACATACGTAAAGTGATTAATTGAAAGTTTCACGTGATGCACTGAAATTGATATTTTACATGATTTTTTGTATCATAGTACTTAAATTTTATATCATAACATTTCCATCAATGTATAGTAGTATTTAATTTTTTGTATTGTAGTATGACCATCTTTGTATCGTAGTATTTACATTTTTGTATCATGGTATTTAAATGTTTGTATTATAATATTTGTATTTTGTATCCTGTTATTTAAATTTTGTATCACAGTAGTTTTATATATAATAGATTTTGTATCATAACTTTTATCGTAACATTTTCATTTTGTATCTCAGTATTTAAATTTTGTATTGAAATATTTTAATATTGCATGGTAGTATTTAAATTTTTGTATGGCAGTATTTAAATTTTGTAGCATTGCATTTCAATTTTTATATGGTAATATTTAAATTTTGTATTGTATTTTATTTACATTTTTGCAACGGGGTATTTAAATTTTCTCCATTATTTTAATTTTTTGTCATAGCATGTAATTTTTGTATATTATTATTAACATTTTTGTATGGTAGTATTTAAATTTTGTATCGTAGTAGTAAAATTTTTGTATCGTAGAATTTGCATCTTTCTATCGTAAGATAAAAATTTTTGCATCGTCGCATTTAAATTTTTGTATTATATTATTTTCATATTTGCATCGTAGTATTTAAATTTTTTATCGTAGTATTTTAATATTTGTATCGCATTATTTAAATTTTATATATTAATATTTCAATTTTTTATCGTAGCGTTTTCATGTTTGTAGCGTAGTATTAAAATTTATCTATCGTAATATTTACATCTTTGTATCGTAGAATTTCAAGTTTTGTATCGTAGTATTTAAATTTTCGGATCGTAATACTCAAATATAATATCATAGTATCCCCATCTTTGTATCGTATTATTTAAACGTTTCTTTAGTAATATTTGAATTTTGGTATCGTATTATTTCTACCTTTGTATCCTAGTATATTAAATTTTATATCGTAGTATTTAATTTTTGTATCGTTGTATTTCCATCTTCGCATCGTAGTATTTAATTTTTGTATCGTTGTATTTCCATCTTTGCATCGTAGTATTTAATTTTTGTATCGTTGTATTTCCATCTTTGCAACGTAGTATTTAAATTTTGTATGGTTTTATTTCCATATTTGTATTGTAGTATTTAAATTTTGTATCGTAATAATCAAATCAATGCCATTATGAGAATGTAAAGGAATACATTTTGATTCCATACAAGTAACACAGCAAAATCAAGGAAACTAGTCTAACACTTATCATATTCGAATAATCTTTAATGCCTAATTTAATTTAAATGCTCAATGTTTAGATAAATATACCAACATGCATATAGTGTGTTTGACATTGGCAGAGAAAGTATCAATTGGGTGCTGAATTCAAATTTCATCCCAGACCACTGCATTCACTTTCACACAAATAACATTGGGATTATATGAATCCATCTTTACACTTGTTACGAGGAAATAACATGGTAGATTGGTCTCTGTAGCCTTAGCTGTTTATTATTTTGAAGATGTGTAACTGAATTCAAAACCAGCAAGACGAGAGAATAATTACAGTAAGTTAACTTACTTTAGTCACATCTTCCCTAGATGCAGTACATTTACGAGTCCCGTGATATAAGGTTGCCGCAATTATGTGTGAAATTATTTAATATCAAATCCTCGCAACATTATACTAAGTTCTTTTCACCTTGCTCTAATGCAGGTGTTTAAGCGTTCACTTAGATTGGCATCTAGGTCTCACTGTTTTATTATTGATTTCGTTAAAGGCAGCCACATATACTATTCTACTATTTCATTTCTTTCACGTTTTACCTTTCCGATTTCTTGCATCACAACTACGCACAATCTTCAAATATGTAACTGCAACGTCATATCGCGATCTTCTGTCTCCTGATAACATGCCTTTTATTTGATTGTTATTTTTCTTCACTGAACTATTTTCATTTAACTACCAGTAAACTCTTGCCTGACGAAATGATTAAAAGAAAATGTTTTGATGATTTAATTTAAATTTCTCTCAGATTCAAACACTGGGGCCGCCCCCAGTTCATCTCGATGTCAACGACAGAATCCAGACACGAATAGCCAATGTGATAGATCCTGATTTGGCATCTCTTCTGCAGTCACTTTCTCACAGACGTGCTGTGGCTTCCCTCAGTCTTTTCTACAAGTATTTTCATGGCAAATGACAAGCTACTTTAACTTATTCCAAAACTGCATGAATTTAAGCGTTTGGCATCTCGGTCCCACGATTTTACTTTCGATACGGTTAAATTTCGCCGTCTCTTCTACTCCAACAGCTTCTTATTTCCCCAAGCACCACTCCTTACTCTTGCTCCCACTCTCTGTAACCCCTTGCGTGCTAGCGGCACTCCCGCCTTACTTGGGTTGATATGCTTAAAAAAAAAAACAAAAAAAAAACAAACAAAAAAAAACAACGTTTTTCACTGCATATTATTCATTATATTTCTTTAGTGAGACTATTTTTGCGAAATGTCTTTTGTAGACAAGATTTAGGAGATGCTGAAGAAGCCTGTGGCATACAGAGGAAAAAAATAAATAATATATATATAAAATAAATAAGTTACATAAACAAAGTCTGTAAAATTTTGTGATCACCATTCTTCAGGAGAGTGATATATGGAAACACAAGGAGAATATCTCAGAAGGAAGGGGGTTATGAAATTGTTAGCAAATTTGTGTTCCAAGTTCGTTTATATATTTGATGATACACAAAGACGAGCATTAATGTACAGTGATGTCTGTAAAAAAAATTAAAAACATAGTAATCTATTGAAATAAGAGGCTCATTAAATTCGAAAATGTGTATTACCGCTACAGTCAGAAAGTTAAGAAAAAAAAACATATTTGAAATAATTTCAAGCATTAGTTTTTGAAAGAAAATATAGTGTCTTAGTTTTTTTTTTTTTTGATTTGATTATTCGTTTTCTTTTTTTGTCTTTGTACTTGAGTGACATTTCCGGATGGTTTGTATTTCTTCAATTTTTGCCCCTTGTTTTATTTTTTCTTTCTTATGATTTAAGCGGTCCCAAAATATTAAAACCCTTTCAATGTTTCTAAGCATACAACTAGTTTTCCTTAAATATATTCCTCACTGATAGATTTGCTTGTTTTTTTTTTCATATGACAAGTACCTTTAGTAATGTTTTTATCTCGACCGATGTTGAAATCCGTCTCTAAGGACAACCTGTAAATCTTTAACACAAGTTCCATTAAGTATTCTTTTAATTGCCAGTTCGTCGCTAACTTTATAGGCAGGGCAACTTGATTTCTTGAGAGGATACTTTCTCAGCATGTTACAACGTTCATTAGACGAGGTTAGCTTCGAAATAATTTGCATAATTGTGTCGTGTCGTCCGGGTATGCAATCGTATAGCATCTGAGTAGAAACCATCATTAGGCCGAGACCTATCGTGATAAAATATTCTCCGTTTTATGCAAATCTCTATATGAGTTCCATTTTAAAGTCCTTGAAAAAATACATTAAGTTCAAACAGCCTTTTCTGAGTAAACAGAAGTAATGTCTGCTAGGAATTAATATGATCAGTTTGTAGATATTCTGTATTTAATATTTGGTTGGTGCATAATTATCAGGGGTTTTGTAGGCGAGTTATTGGTTAATGTAAATTTCTGTTTTGTTTACTTATCTTAACAATGTTATTTCAGGTTATAAAAATACGTGTGAATAATCACACGCTCCGGAATAATCATTTTAAAATATTATTGCCGAATTGTTATATTTTTCTTCCATAATAAATATAGTTTAAAACGTCTGATAATTATGCACCAACCAAATATATTATTAATAACGGCGTATTTGGTTTTATTTATATTTTTACTCGGTACGTATATTTTCTATTTTTTCTAGATCCAATTTTAACTAGTGGGGAGGGACAACTGTTAAATTCCCAATTTATGTTTTCTTTCTACTTTTTCGTATATATTTCAATCACCTTTTTTCTCTTGTTTTGAATATGTCTGTGTTATTAATAATTTTATAGCAAAACAAATTTACACATAAAATCAATGTAATTACTCACCATTTTCCCCTGTCTCTCTTGACTTCATTATGTTACATTCACAAGGCTTTCTTTTTCCTCGTTATGAGTGCGAGACATTTCAACTGCCACATTCTACTTTTATGTATATGGATATTTGTTATTCCGACTTACCTTAAGATTTCGCGGTTGTTTCAAATGCTTTCGTTCATGCTATTCTCAATATAATCTGCCATTTCAAGTTGTTTCTTCTATGGGGAAAGTATGCAGGATTCACTGGCATATCAGAGAATATATATATTATATTATTGTTATATTCCGTACTAAGGGAATAAATACTCAACACCAGGTGGATAATAGAAGAAAGGTCTATTGTACACAACCAGTTCAATATGAAATACAGTGCAGTTATACACACAGGTGAATCTAGTAGTCAGTGCTACTAATTGGAAGTTCGGACGTGTGTGTGCTCTCTCTCTCTCTCGGAGACGATTGACTTTATACGTACTTGCTACCTATAGTCTGATAATGCATGGGAGTGACTGGTTATTCCATTTCATCAAATATATTATAGTTCAGTACAATATATTTTAAAAGAAAATATTCAAATCTAATAATACTGGACGGATTGAAGCATCTGACTACCATATTTTATTTTGAAGGGAATAAAACAGTGACTAACGTAATTAACAAGCTTCTATTAATGGATCGAAGAACGAGTGAGAGCATATTATAAAAAGCAACAAAATGTAAGAAATTATGGAGAACTATGTTAACCCATTTTCTGAAGAGATACGGTTAGAAAAAAAGATCGATTATCAGTAGGTAATTTTATGATTTGATAGCGAAAGACAATGAATATCCTCATGAGCAATTATTAGGTTGAGTCATAAGTAATTTTCTATTTTGGAGACTAATTTCATTGACGAATGTATCATCTTAATTATACATGTAAAATATATATCATAAGAAGTTACAAAAACTGGTTTACATATGGAAGTTTCAGCAAAACTTGCATTGTTTAACAAGGATAAATCCGCAACAGGCAGTCAGTTATGTGCCATGCCTGATACACGCTTAGGGGATCATATATCTTTCGATACATGACAGACGAGGCAGTTTTTTTTCCCGTGGTAGGTTGCCATTTCTTTCTACGGTAGACGAGTTGCCATCCAAGGCTATATAACCCAATCTTTCCTGCTATGTATCCATAGCCGACGGTCGAAGAAGTGTATAAGCATGTAAGTGAATGTAATGGATCTGACTGGAATCCAAACCCGGCTCTCGGATTCCTCAATCTGAGCCGCTATCCATTACTCCATAACATCAACTTTAAATTCATAGCTATTTGAAGGAGGTGTAATTTTGTACCTTTGGTGGAGTTGTCGGAATATTATTCATGTTGAGTTCTTAAAACGTAACGAAACACTAAATGCAAATTTATACGTCAAGCAATATACACGTGTCCATAAAAGTTAGACCAGAAAACGCCCAGCTGCGTCAATCTAAAAACATATTGTTTTCTGCGATGAGAACGCATGGTTACATATAGTAAGAATGACCGTGGAAAGAATTAAGGATTTCGCTTAGTCTGTCCTACCATACCTTTAATATTCAACAATTCTTGCATGAAATCACACTTTCAATCACTACAAAACGCTTTTACAGGGAAAACTTTCTTTCATGAAAACAATTTCAAGATTTCGTGGTAATTTTACACCACAAAAGCTGCTTAATTTTACATTAAAAATAGAAAAGAGTTGCCCGATGCGTAGCAACAAGTCATTGAAATTAATCTTGAACAGGTAGCGTATATAATGTAATTGTGCTTTATTTTGTAATTAAAAAATATAAATAAAAACGGAAATTACTTATGACTAATGTTAAGATTATTAGCAAAATTTTACGACGACATTCACGGGCATAATCTTGAACGTGTATGATTTTATTATCGCCAGGTGCCAGACGATACGAGGTAAAGTCGATATTTATAGGTATATACCTAATTTAAAGTTAACTTTTTTGCAACCGTCGTTTAATAGAGCACTGGGTTCAGACTTCCACGACTGATTTTCTATTTTCTTCCTGACTGAGTATAAGATTAATATAGTATGTATCTAAATCGGGCCGACCGGCGGAGGAGAGCGTGGAAGAATCTCCCGTTGATTTTCAGCCGCTTCTCCACTCTAGAGAGTCCTCATCCTCAGGGTGCGTCCATTATAGCGCGGTGCCCAACAAGTCTACGCTTTTGTATCAAGCTAAGCGGAGAAGAGATCAACATATTCTTGAACTCATGAAAATGTTCTGTTTTTATTTTCCAACGGCATTCGTTATCTTATTTATTTAGCACTGTAATTGGTCCTATTTCCTTTATGACTATTTCAGTACGTTATTTTGTCTCTTGTTAGGTTTTTGCTTCGTCCTTCTCTCAGACTTTAAATGTTCAAGAGACGGAATGCATATATTTATAAAGTCAGTAACATCTGGGAAGAGTACATTTTTCGTAGGTAAATAAAATAAACTTATGGATTATAGTAAAGGAATATTGGTCGAATCTGGTTATGAGTTTTCGGATAATTCTTCCAATGTTCTTCATTTGAGGGATGTTTATTTTTTACCCTTTTTCGGTTGAACGTTGATATAACTTTCAGCTATCTGGCTATGCATGAATGTCGAATGTTCTGCTGTGGTCGTTTCTTTATTTATGTTCGTGCAGACAGCAACATCCTTCGAGATCTGATTATCCACTTAATAGCTCTGTCGAGGGTCGTTGTACATAGTTATTTTTGTGTCCGATGTTTCACCGTATACAAAACACTATTTGGTGTCTCTTAGAGAAAACATAGCATATACTGGAGTCACCACAGTTCAAATCATTTAAGATCAATGTTAATGAAGAACATCTTTATTTTACATACTATTATGTTATCTAAGTGTTCATAGATAAATATTATTTATTTTAAACTGTATGTTTCCAATTGCGTACCTCTGGTGGTTGTGGTCGAAAGGATTGCGTGGTCCACTGACTCTGAGACCGATGGTGTTGGGAGATCTAAACTCGTGGTAGGGCCACACGTCAGAAAAATCCAAGAGCTATATCAATACTAAGCACGACCACTCCAAAAAACTCAACGTTGTAACAAGCCGATGAAGATTACCACAGAACTCAACACTTGAACTAGCAGATGTATAGGATATGCTACAGAACTCAAAATAATAACAGAATAAGCGGCAGTCCTTTGTAGTTTCATCGCTTGATTTTGTTCCATATGTGCCAAATAGGAATGTCATGAAATCTAGTATGCGTGTCAGTTTGTGACAAGTTGAGGTCCACCTTAAACAAATTAAAACCATCGAAACATTCTCCTAATCTTCTCTTGTTTCACCTCCAAACAAACCTGTGTCTTGGTTATTACGATAAAATGCATCCGCGTCTTGGTTAAGACGATAAATTAGCAGCAAGGCCTCAGATCAGGTGGTTTTGAGGAGCGCGGAACAACATATTAATTTCTGGTGTTCCCAGGTCCACTCTGATCCGGGGTGGTAACACCAGTTAGGGTGCCAGCTATGGACAAATAGTTAACACCAATACTGGGGTAAAAACTCTATGAAATTGTAAAAATAGATTTTAAAACCAGAAATACTTTGTAAAATATTATTACCAGCAATAAATTTTTGATGAAAAATAAAACCATTAATAGCTATATATTTTTGAAAAAACAAAATATTACCAGAAATATATTTTTGACAAACAAAATATTTCCAGCAATAAAAAATTTTGTCCGCATTAAATAAACCTTTGAGGTTGACATGACGTAAAACAAACCAAACTAAAAAATTCCACCAAAACTTACAAAACCAAACGGCAATAGGGTATGGATGACGAGAGCATGTTTTTGTGAAGTTGCAATCATTTAGTCCTGAACATGTAATTTGGCGGCGAATTTAGTCAACAATGCCATTATTATAAACGAAAAGATTTGCAAAGAAAAAATTACATTCTTGTCATACGAGAAAAAACGACTATAGACGACCATTTATTTGTTGATATCGTTCAAGATACAGTGTAACCCGGATATAAGATAAACCCGGATATAAGAGAGATTTTCTCTGGTCCCAAATTAGAGCCTGTGTTAATGTATATAAAATAGACCAAACCCGGATATAAGAGAAACCCGGATATAAGAAAGATTTTCTCTGGTCCCAAATTAGAGCCTGTGTTAATGTATATAAAATAGACCAAACCCGGATATAAGATAAACCCGGATATAAGAGAGATTTTCTCTGGTCCCAAATTAGAGCCTGTGTTAATGTATATAAAATAGACCAAACCCGGATATAAGAGAAACCCGGATATAAGAGACTTCTTCTCCGGTCCCGTAAAATCTCTTATATCCGGGTTACACTGTATTTATTCAGTACTCTTATAAAGAAAACCCAACCTGACATAAGTTCGATTGCATAATTTTGAGTATATATATTATGCACTGAGATTGAGGTTTTATTTCTTAACATTTTCTTTATATATATATATATATATATATATAATTATTTATTTTAAAATATATATATATATATATATATATATATATATATAATTATTTATTTTAAAATTATAACATAAATATATTATAAAATCATACAAAAATAGCCATTTTGTTTCAACACTTCTGTTGTCGTATCAAGTGATGATGTTCAAGGTAGATTGTAGAATAATCTACATTCAACATCATCACTTGATAATACACCAGAGGTGTTCAAACAAAATAACTATTTTTGTAGTGATTTTATAGCATATTAATGTTATAATTTTTCAATAAATAATTATATTCGCTCTACTCTGTATTGAGTACTCTTTGAAGAATAGTAATTTTTGGTTATTGGAATTTATTCCGTATACACCAATCATATATATATATATATATATATATATATATATGCACAAACAAACACATATATATGTATATATATATATACTGACATTCTTCTATTAACCCTTCAAATTTATTAATGAATAATGTAAACAAACCTTAAAAAGTAACCGCAATTGTTAAACATTTTAATAGTATTATGGAATGAAGAAGAGACTTGGAACACCAGCCATGTTGTTCTACAAAAGGATTCTGACAATACCTTAGATTGAACATGTGAGCAATGCCGAAGTTTTAGGGAAGGAGAAGATGGGTAAAAGGACACTCATACTTAACATCAGAAAGTGGGTTTCTGAAAATTCTGGGTTACATAAAGGGGAAAGAAGGCTTAGAAAGAAAACATTGAAGTCAAGAAGTACAGAGGATCTCAGCGTATAAACTACCTAAGTAGATTGTGTAAATGTTTGCGAGAGATAGAGAAAAGATAAAATTTAATAACTTTGGAAAGGACAGGTAATTGCAGAGAGATGTGTTCGCCCACCTTCTAAAGGGGTACATCACAAAGAAGAAGATGAAGAAGAGATTTGGAACAATTTATAGGATACAATTAAAGCAAGATCCAGAATTTACTACTGAATTATGGGCCAATGAACCGTTTAATTAATCCATACCATTCTTATTTTTCGATGGTCAATGACATCTGTTATTTATTGATTAATGTTGGGAATATATAAATCACATTTTAAGATACATGACTCGAAAGTGAAACACCCCTCAAGAGAAAGAAAAATGATTAGCAATGGAACGACAAACTCAGTAATGACCAAAGTGAATCAAGCTGATCAATATATAGAAAAAGGTATCTGAGTGCTTTGCAAGAAATGCTTCGACAAATACCTGTTCCTAAGAAACTTAGTCTCAAGGAAAGAGATTAATTAAACGGTTCATTTCGCTCGGGAACTATTTCGTCTCGGAATAAAGATAATTATTTTAATTTTAACCGTATAGATTATTAAGTGAGTAGGGAACGTACTGGAGTCTTACACAAAAATACTGTTGGGAAAATGTAAGGGAATGTGACATTCGAGTTCCAGTCGGATTCTTTGCATTTCTTTATGCTCAAATTGCCTTGTGAAAGGTATGGATCCATCTTTTTTCCTCCTAACTATAGGTTGAATAACAGGACTGAATTTTTCGGATAACCTTGTCTGCCGTGGAAGAAAACGGCAAACTACTGAGGGAAAAAATGGCCGAGTTCGTCATGAATCTTAAGAGAAATGATCGCCTAAGTATGTATTAAGTAAGGCACTTAACTGAAGGGAGGTAACCACGCTTAAATTTACAACCTTAAAGTGATTTACGTCGCTCCCTGCTGAAGTACGTTACAAGATAAAAATAAATACACACAATTAATTATTAAGAATCAGATTCATCGTCTATTTATTCGTAATTAGTATTCATTGAATATTTCTTTTTCTTTGTTTCTATTCTTATGTTTCATTATCATTCCATTGTTCTTTAATACATATTTTTGAATGTCCCATTAGTCTAAACTATTTTGCATTATTACATCTATTAAGATCTTTTAACAGTTTTACTTATCATATGTGAAATGTGTTCCTCTGCTTCTTTTTTGTTCCACGTCTCTTCAGGACTTGGGCGATCTTAACACTCAAAAAATGTTACCCTTAATAGTTTCTTCCATTTGCTCTGGTAATCCGGTCCATCAGTCATTCACACAAGCTGTTATACCGGAACATACCTATTCTATTGTTAATAGACTCTCTCACACATAATAAGTAGTAGTAGTAGTAGTAGCAGTCGCCAGTGGGGTAAGTGAGTTGGTGAGTCAGTCGATGTCGGACATTAAAGTATTAACCACTACAACTAGATTGCTCCGTCATTAACTATTATAACAAGTTCCGAACGTTTTGTACGTCGAACCTTTTAAGGACCGACTGAGTGAAATAAAATCCTCCACTGCGAAAACTACTCTACAACACAAGCTAATCAGGTTGATAGCTCGCTATTTTCCCCTCTCTCTATTGGTTTATTGTAAGGGTTAAGTTTTCCATGCCATCCCTTCCTCGTTATACGACTAGATTTTTAAACTCTTTCTGATTGTGTGTATATGAGTCACTATTTCCTTTAAGATTTCTACGTTACTTACGTTTTGTTTCCATGAAACTCACAGTAGAACCATATTTCTGTTGTCTTTAATATTTTCCTCATCTGTGAGGAGATTTTCTATCATTCACTGTTATATAAGATGGATATCATGTAGCAATCCAGCACTCTTTTCGTTGTTTCTCACCAAACTGTTTTTTTTTTCAATATTTTTCTTAGCTTGTGATCGACATCTTTAGCTAGTCTAATGCCTGTTCGGATTTCTGCGTCACACTTTCCATCTTCTGTTAAAACAATTCACGGATATTTAAAGTGTTCTACTTGCTTCAATTTCCTCTAATGTCTCTTAGAGTCTGTCATCCATCAACACTTTTCGCCCTGGGTATGACGACAAACTACATCCGCATCCTGGCTAAGGCAATAAACTACTTCCAACAGCAAGGCCTCTGATCAAGAGGTTTGTAATAAGCGTGGAACCACCTCTTAATTGCAGGTGTTCTCAGGTCCACCCTGATCCGGGTTGGTAGCAGCTTTTAGGGTCCCACCTATGAGCAAATAGTTAACACCCAAACTTGTGTAAAAATAGGTTTTAATAACAGAAATACTTTCTAATGAAAATACTATTACCAGCAATACTTTTTGAAGGAAAAATTATTATCAGCAATACTTTTAAAACAATACCAGAAATACGAACAGCTATACATTCTTTGAAAAAAATATGGCCAGCTATAGATTTCTTCAAGGAAAACTATTCCCAGAAATAGATTTTTGAAGAAAAACATATTACCAGCAATAAAAATTTTTGTCGGCATTAAACAAACAATTCAGGTTGATATGCCATAAAACAAAACAAACCAAACCATCAACACTTTTGCACCGGATTTTTTTTCCATCAATTAAACTGACAGGAAATAAGATTGCCACAAACTGTAGGACAATATATTTTTGGTAACATTGTATATGCGAGGAGATCATTTGATAAAAAAAGGTTTTGATGTACTTATTTAATGTTAGGTTGGTTAATTCTTTTCACAGTGGGTGTCACCCTTTACCAGTCTTGGAGCCACTCGAGGCATATGGTTAAGTTACGAGGCCATTTGCGTGTATAGGTGAGGGAGACAACGATTAACCATGGCCTTGATTAGATAAAGAGTGTAGTGATCGCGGAAAACATCCTGTTGGGAGTTGATTAAACTGAATGAAGCTGCTCTAGTAGAACTTACTTCTCATCGATGAAATATGGAGAGGATGTTTAAGAACATGACTTCAAGTTTCAGATTAATGATTTTTTTTTATTTTGCAATTTTCCG
Source organism: Acanthosepion pharaonis (assembly GCA_903632075.3). Taxonomy (NCBI): domain Eukaryota; kingdom Metazoa; phylum Mollusca; class Cephalopoda; order Sepiida; family Sepiidae; genus Acanthosepion; species Acanthosepion pharaonis. The sequence goes on from CAHIKZ030004238.1 coordinate 26,142, forward strand.
TTCTGGTCAAACCTTTTCCGACACAATCAATTATATTAGAATATTTATTTGACGTAATTTGTTATAACTTTTCCTTATTCAGATACATTTGAAGTGAATGAGTATAGTATATACTGATTCTATATAATGAATTACTAATATAGATTCAGGATAGTGATATCACGTCTTCATTCGATTGCCCAAGCATTGTGCATGTTCCGGGGAGGTTTATTTTGTGTTCTACGTATTAGATGACTTGTTAGAGGATGTTTATTTTTTGTTCAGTATCAGTTGAATATATTGATGCACAGTTTAGTTTGGATGTTTTTTCTTTTTTATCTGTATCTGTGATAACCACTTATGTGTTATCTTTATGTTTAATCTTCAGTAAATGAAAACTCATCTACGGGATTTTATAATTTTATTTTCCGCCCGTTTATTAATTTCTTTAAATGGTTTCATATTCTTCGAGGAATTATTGATTTCTTTTAATTATTCTTTCATCCATTCATTATAATTTCCAATTAACGCCTTCAACTTTATTTCATCTGTTATTTTTTTTTATTTCATCTTTTATTTTTCTTCTTCTAATATATATATATATATATATATATATATTTCATCTGTTATTTTTCTTCTTCTAATATATATATATATATATATATATTTCATCTATTATATTTTTCTTCTTCTAATATATATATATATATATATATATATATTTCATCTGTTATTTTTCTTCTAATATATATATATATATATATATTTCATCTGTTATTTTCTTCTTCTAATATAGATTCTAATATATATCTATATATATTTCATCTATTATTTTCTTCTTCTAATATAGATATATATCTATATATATTTCATCTGTTATTTTTTTCTTCTAATATAGATATATATATATATTTCATGTTATTTTGGGGATTTAATATATATATATATATATATATATATATATATATATATCATCTTTTTTTTCTTCTAATATATATATATAGATATTTCATTCATTTTTTTTCTTCTAATATATATATATATATATATATATTTCATCTGTTATATATATTTTATATTTCTAATATATGTATATATATATATATATATATATATTTCAATATATATTATTTCTTTCTATATATATATATATATATATATATATTTAATATATATATAGTTATTTTTCTTCTATGTATATATATATATATATATTTCATCTATTATTTTTCTTCTTATATATATATATATGTATATATATATATATATATATATTATTATTATTTTCTTCTGTTATTTTTCTTCTAATATATATATATATATTTCATCTGTTATTTTCTTCTTCTTTCAATATTTTTTCTTATATATATATATATATATATATATATATATATTCCATCTATTTATTTTTCTTCTTCTAATATATATATATATATATATATATATATATATATATATATATATATATATATTATTCTGTTTTTATTTCTTCTAATATATATATATATATATATATATATATTTCATCTATTATTTTCTTCTAATATATACATATATATTTCATCTGTTATTTTCTTATAATATATATATATATATATCATCTGTTATTTTTCTTCTTCTAATATATGTATATATATATATATATATATATATTCTAATATATATAGTGAGTTAAGTCCTCTAATATATGTATATATATATACTGGGTATATATATTTTATAGTGATATCCCTTTCGTGCCTTGCCACATCTGAGCTACGCTTGGTTAAATCACCATATATATATTTCATCTGTTATTTTTCTTCTTCTGTTATCGCTTAATTTATTCTTTCTAAGACCTTTTTGATTTAATGATTTTGAACACATTCAATCCAATGATATTTTGTCTTAGCGTTTAGTACATTTAGTCTGATTTTTTTTTTAACTTAATCCTTATCTTTTTAATTTATTTCGCTATTTAAATCTTTAAACATTTCTTTTTCTCTAAGGTTTTTTTTTTCACCTCGTTCTCAACAGTTAAAGCCCTGGAACTGAAATCAACCACAATCTAGTTTCCAGCGACTTGCCCTTGCCGGCTGACCCTTTCCAATTACACATAAGCTATCAAAGTCAGTGTTAAATCCTGAAGACTGAAGCGTTACACAAGAAAAGTGACAAAGAAACTAAACAATGTTTGGCACCACGAAAATGGTACGGGTGTGAGGCTCTATGCTAACTGAGGTCTTGTATCAGACATACTTTCGTGGGGTTCAGTTACACTTATTCTCCCATTGTTATGAATTACATTACTATTTCTATTTCACGTATAAATAGTTTGACAGAAGCTTTTATTCCTCTCAAATATACTTCCTTTAATATTATTTATTAACATGTTCTTATGCAAATATTGTCATTTTTTTCAAATTACATTTTCCCTTTTAACTTCCCGTTTTCTCCCTTTTGAATTTCTATATTTTTTTTAAAAAATAACTTCACAGCAAGAAGAAAACAAAGCAACTAAAACGTAGAAGTGTTAGAGAATACAAGAAAAATAAAAAAGATTATTAAAAATGGAAGTTGTCTGGATTGACCACGCTTCTAGATCTTTTTTGCATTAATGCCGGTGTCTCCAAGTTCCCTATCTTTGAACCCACATTCTTCCTAATTTCAATCAACAAACTTACTGATGTTATCTGTACTGATGGTATAAACATTTACTCTTGGTGTAATATTAAGACAAAGTGCCAAATTGACCGCATATCTAAAAACGATATACTTTCTGTTGTTTACTGGTGCAAGTAATGGCGTGCTAACTTTAACGCTTCCAAAAGGAAGCTGTTCTCTTTTAATCGTCTGAGATAACACCGTTTACCTTCCATCACCCTGGCTGATACTAAAACAGGAAAGGAATTCATTGCGCCTTCACGGATTCACATTTTGCGCTGAGATAAAGTGGAAACATTATATCGAATCAATTGCTATGTAAATTTGCTACGTATTGTAAAATTTGGCTTCCTGTGTCTTAATAGAAAATTTGTCTCTACAGAATTTATTCTACATATTTATATGTCTACCAATCGTCCTTGCTTTGGATAAAACTGTCACATCGGGTCTGGTGTCCCTGCTATATATTTAGAGATTCTTGTTAAAATCCAAAGAAGAATATGCAATGTTCTTGATTCTGACCTGGCATCTCGCCTTCATTCACATTCACCCTGACTTATTGCAGCTCACCTTGTGCTTTTTTATATTTAGATTATTCTCTTTTTTCTGAAAAAACTTTCTCTATGGTACGTAGACTTTATGAATTTAACTGCAGTGCTTGATTAGCAGCATCTCTCATCATTTTAAAGATGTAATAGCTAGATGTAACCCTAAGTTCTATTCTAACAGTTTCTTCTATCGCACTTCTCGCTGGTGGAAATCTCTTCTTACTTAACAGTCAAATTAAATCGTCAAAAATTTAAATGCAATGTCAATCGTTATCTACTATCTTCTTAATTATTGTTCTTTTAAAGTTTTCCCTTCTTAATGGTGTTTTTATTATATTATCTAACACTCGGTAACCCTTGAGTTTGAGTGACTTTATTGCCTTGCTCGGGGTGAAAATATTAATAAGACACAAGCGAGCACAATAAAAGTATAAAACTACGGTTTGTATTTGCTTGCTAATTATGTTTCCATATAATTGCTTTCCTCCCAAATATTTATTCCCTTCTGTATCTTGTGTTTCTTTACATTCTTTGATGTAACTGTTCAAAATTTTCCAAAGTTCATTCTGGAGAAATATTTACACATATGATAGGAATGAAGATAATGTTTGTACATATATTAATGAAAATTATATCATTAAACTACAATTATATTGTTTAATAAAATATTTTTTGCTCGTAGACTTCAATGTTTTAATACCTCTGTCTCAATTTGTTTAATTTGTCAGTATATCAATTATATTTAATTGATTGTCGAATAAAAATAGTCGGATTTATAGGCAACATTTAATAGGTATATACCTGTCTATACGAAATTATGTTCAGACTGAAATCCTCCACACAAAATGTAGCATTTTTCAATGTGTCTTACACCACTGAATTGGATGAAATTGACGTATACTCCAGGTAAAACTTGTGTTGAAACATTGGAATTCTATATTAAACTCCTTAAAGCTAGATATCTCTGTGTGTTTATTTAAATAGACGATAAAACGTCAGTACCTACAGTAAATTTGCTATGATTTTGTCAAAAAGAACTTAACTATGAAAAATTGTCATACAAGAGCATCACAATTTACTTTCAATAAAACCAGCAGCAGCTTTAATTCATATTTTAAAATTATTGGCTTTCTTTCCAACTGGTTTGGAAAAAAGTAGATGGCAGACATTCCAAAGCCTTTTTCAATCACCGAAAAAATTCTCAGTCTTTGGGTATTCTCTTCCAAGACTCAGGCAACCAAATCATAATATCCATTTTGTTTTCCCTCTTTTGACTCGAGCTAATTTTGAGTGTTTTTGATCGGTGAAAGTGAGTTTTTCAATGATACGTAAACCAAAAGACCTATAATGTATTTCGCCATTATTCTCTTGAACTGAATAAAATCTCCAGCCCCTATGGACATTTCAAAAAGATTACTGAAAGATTAATGGTGAAAACAAAATATAATGTTTCTCATGCAAAATATTCATAATTTAGCAAAATGAATTGTGCACAGACAAATCCAATTTTCAACGTTTTAAGGTTCTGGAGAAAGACTGAAAATTAAAAGTAAATACACAGTTTTGACATTTTATCTTTAGTTAAAAAATACAAATATGTCTAAATTTAAGATTTATTGATAAATTCATGCACGTTGTCGCCAAAAATTTTGCCTTTAGTGTAGCGCAGATTCCACTGACAAAGCTTTCTGTATAGAAGACAGAACCGTCAATTTATTTTTTTAAATATATATGCCCTAATACTTAAACAGAAATAAAGGAATTTCTGTTTTCTTTCTAAGAGAGATCTTTACTATATTTTTGACGTACGGTGGCCCTTAATAATTAAGTTTAACTCAAGACTTCAATGTCAAGATAAAACACCACCGCAAATAAATACTGAAAAAGAACAAAGAAGTTAAAGTCAACCAATGAAAATTAACTATTTCTGTAAATACTTTGTTAATAGTGTGGCTTGGCTTAACGTCCGGTAAATATAAATCAATACCCAAATCATCGACACACAATAATTCCCACTAATTAGACTGGGTAGTTACATTCAATAGTCGCTCATTAATCACTCAGTAATCACTGCAGTTAGTAGCCTGATATCTCGGTAAACATATATTCATAACTCCAGAATACCACGCTGGAACATCAGTATTGGTAATTACTCATTTTCTTCCTATATGGCAATTTTTTATGTGACTGAGTGTGTGAAGGGAACTAAAGAAATTTTCTGTGTTTAAGTATTAGCTACACAGTAAAATGCTAGTAGCAATGTTCAACATGAACAGAAGTCGAATGTTGTATCACTTAAAATTTCTGTCTACTATAATATCTGATTAAAAGGATGAAAGTTTCTTTAACACCGTTTCTGAAACAATAAAAAATGGAAGCTTGAATAAATCCGCTGAAATAAAATCACAGTGAGATCTTGAATGAAATCGAAATGTTTACTGTACAATTAGGTACCGAATATAAAGGGTTGATCTTAATAATCGATAATCAGAATTTTTTGCAATTAACAGGGTGACAACTAATGTAACAAAAATTCAAAAATTATTTACAAGGTATAAATTGAGAATTTAATAAACGTGGTAGATTTATAACTTTACGGCTTCGCAAAATTTATTCTTAAAATAAACGTCTCCCCAACCCGTTTATTGGTCTACTAAGCGTAACTGATTGCTATTATTTGTAACGATCGAATGAAAGCAAGAACATTATATCCAATTCTGAACTCCGTTAAGCGTGGAATGATTCATGGTTTTGGGGATTTCACTTGCTTCTAAAGAGAGGAGAATGATTGTTTTGGAGGTTTATCGCTTATATAAATGATTGTCAACCAGATGTCATGCGTATATTCCAACATCTACTTGGTTGATTTCTTGTTTATATGTTGAGAAACGATTCGGCACTTTCTGGCTATGAGGACACGTTGGTCACTGCTCTGACGCACCATGATCTTTTATTGCTTTAATGTGATGCCGTGTACAAACTTTACTTTGATTTCAATTATGTTGACAAAGCATATGTTTAAAGATTTAAATTTCTAAGTTTTTTGTTCCGAATTTATATTTTTTTTAATCGCTATCACCTTATGCAAGGGCAGTAAAACCACTAAGACGAAAGGAGTTACAGGTGTGGAAGGATTAGCAGCATTAATAAAAAGCAAACAGAGAAAAGAGTAATCAAGAGGACAGTAGATAGCGATTGACATTGCATTTAAATTTCTGTGATTCAAGTTGGCTATGAAGCAAGGAGTCGGAAGGGAGTTTCATTAGCGGGAATGTAAGGAAAGAAACTGCTAGCATAGAAGTCACGTCTACATATAGTCAGCTCAATTGGAAATTGATGAAGTTATTTATCTCTCCTCCCTAAAAGACAAGGCCGTTTTTATGTGGGCGAATCTGAGCCCGTAGTCTTGAGCAAAATTTCCCCGTAGACCCAGCTTTCATATAGGTCAGGCTTCTCTATCTCCCCAAAAATCACTCTGTCCGAACCGTCTGAAACCGCTTGTAAAATGATTGAGAACTGGACGCCAGTCGAGTAATGCGCTTAATACAAAAAAAAAAAAAAAAAATCAAAAAAATCACGAGGTTATTCTATGTTCAAACTAATAATGTTTAACTTAACGATTTTCATTAGTTAGAAAATACGAACATAAAAATCCAAATTTTAATCGTTTTGTGAATCTAATTTAGCGCAAAATTTTAAAACTGAGAATAGCATTATACTATAAATTGCGTATATTTTTTTCTTCATTCTGTTTATTCTTTCTGTCTATTAATTTATCTCTTTCTGCTTGCCTTTATCTCTTTATTGACTCATCCTGTCGTCCTATTTTCAATTTCGATCGACCGTTTTCTTTTTTTCTTCACACCCCCTACATTGACGGAGTCTCACTTAACGCGCTAATTGCATTAGCGGCATTGTGAAATCGTTAAACGTCGCGTCGATCTAATCGAACGCAGTTTATTCAACTTGGAAACAACTGCAAACGGCATTCGATTCGCCTCGACGACTCTGAAATGATTGTGACATACATGAATAAGCCCTCAAGAATAAAACTTCCGCTCATGACCAAACTCTGAAACAAGCCAAGGATAACAAAAGCTAAACCCTTTATATATTTTCCTTCCTCAGCGTCGCTTTCTTCAAACAACAGAACACATCAGAAACTGGGAGTAAGTCAATAATGTCTGCAAATAAAATATGCATAGAAATGCCTATATATGTATAGATGTAGGCCTGTGAGCTGTGATATATTATCTCTCTCTCTCTCTGACACACACACACACACACACACATATTTATTAAATACGACTGTTAATGTGCTGCAGTTAAGTTCTTTCTTGTGTTCCTACAGTTTTCTTCATTTTTCGGACATATATGACTATACATTATACTCGTTGATAATACAAATATAAAAGCCTAATCCACATGTTAAAATGACTAAAAATAATGCAAGCATTATTAATAAATAAAATGCTAATACTTAATAATATAAACTACGAACATGGTCACGAAGTGATGACCTTGTTTGGAAAATTAAACATTCTTATAACTCTAGTTACACACAGAAACATTTCATGAATACATTTAATGTAAAAATAATTAAAATCATTCCTGATAATAGATAAGAGTATAACCGAAAGCGCTCGAACATTCCAGAAAAGAAGACTATTATAAGAACACAAGTGAAATTAATTAAAAATTGTAAACGCAGTACATTGTTAGTTGTATTTAAAAAGAAGGATTTCTGACCAAATTAAAAATTACATACATACATATATATATATATATATATATATATATATATATATATATGAGTATGATAAAAAATAATTCGTAAACGGACATATACTTGCACGTGCATATATATTTTTCTCAGTTTTTTTAAAAACAGTTCTCAATGATATATAACAGGGCTATTAAATATATATTAGTGAATATGCATAATAATCCTTGTCGATAGCAAGAATCTGAATTTCATGCAATCACTCAATCTTCAGGTGCAAAAATCTCATAGTAAGTATTTTCCTTAGGTGCAAATTACAAATAGTGATTATTTTGCACATGAAGATTGCGTATTTGCATTAAGTCGAGCTCTGTCGTGCTAGAGACGTGGGATAGTATGTATATTCGCTAATATATATATATATATATATATATGTGTGTGTGTGTGTGTGTGTTTTGAATATTACAAAATTAAAAGACACTGTTGCTTGTATATTATTATCTTTTGTTTCATTATTTCACTTAGGTTCCTCGACTAGTTTTGACCATCATGGCCATAATTAGGAGAAAAAAAACTTCCTTTTTAGTTGCAATAAACTACAGGAATGAATGATATTTTCTAAAGAATGTGAAATTTATCGGTAGTTTTCATTTGTGTTTTTTATTGTTAATTTTGGTCTGTTCTTGTGTTGGTCAAACGGCCTCTTTGAAATTTTATTTTGGGCAGCGGGATTCCTAAGAATTCCCTCCTTGGTCATTTTGACAGTTTTTATGGTTACTGGAAATGGGATGTATGTGTTAAGTCTATGCTATCTTTTAGATCTTAAAGAGTCAGTGTAATGTGTATATATTAATGTGAGTGTGTGTATAATTTTGAAATCTCAACACTTCTGCAAGCATGTCTGTCTTGTGTGGATGAGAAATGTTAGTAGGCCTTGAATTATGGGTTTATATATTAATTCTATCTATTTGTGTCTAAGCTCGTCTGGACGAAGAGTTTTGAGGCGCAAAATCAATGTCTTCATGATCCTCTATTACTTTCCAAAGCTCATCTTTTCTGTCTATTTATATAATCTATCTATCTATCTATCTATATATATATATATATATATATATATGTGTGAGAGTTATTATTGGCTCTATGTGTAAGTCAATACAATGAAATGCGAAGTCATAATAATCATGTAGTGTTGCAATATATCTCAGTGTTAATTGATCGATTTAAATTATTTGAATATATATTTTCGACTAATTGTTTTACACACCAACTTTTGTATTTTCATTTATGATTTCAACTTAATATCCAGAGCATTGCTTGGGGACTGAAATGAGACTGAGTTTGATGTGCGAATAGGAATGTTTGATAAAACAAAATAGAACACCAAATTTAAGAGACATTTAGAGTGACTTAGAAGTAGAGCCTTAGAAAAATATACGATAAAACAAGCGGTATAATAATATTGTTTGTACATATTATGTAATATAATTTAGAAACGGTTACTGAATGACGAATAACCAGAATGGAGGTTGGAAATGAAATGTTAATCTTTATAACATCAACAAAATACAATGCTCGCCAGCGGCGTGAAATAGGTAAACCACAGCTAGTGATGGACTACTTAGACAACATGTTACTCCCACTTACAATAGTGTCCAATATATTTAAGATTGGGACATATCCATTAGTGTTCATAGTTAGGGTATATAACAGATAAATAGATAGATATGGATACGCATAGATATGGATTTGCATGCGTACATATTCACAGACACACACACATACATATATATATATATATGTGTGTGTGTGTGTGTGTGTGTGTGTGTGTGTAGTAACAAAGAAAGTGTTACTGAATGATGAATATCCAAAATGGAGCTTGGAAATGAAATGGTTAACTTGAAAACATCAACAAAATACAAGACTCGCCAGCGGCGTGAAGTAGGTAAACCACAGCTACTGGTTGACTACATAGACAGCATATCCCCCCCCCCCCGACACACACACTTAAAATAATGTCCAAAGTATTTATGAGGATAAGCATTGTCTATAAAATATTTAGATTTCGGCATTAAATAACCCACAAATTGTTGATATGGCGCTAAACAAAAGCAAACCACCAATCATTTATCATGTTGTATTAATTTATTCAAACATTATCAGGAATTTCATTATGATTGTCAACTTTATTTGAACATTGCAATAGAAATATATTTTTCGATTACGATGATGTCCTTCTTGTACGAAATTCTATTGATCATTTTTTTCTGTGAGCTTGCATTAGGACAATATATTTTTAAATAGCACCATTACAAATATATCGCCTATGATTGTATTGTGACAGCTGTCATATCAGCGTGCATTTGAAAAATAAAAGTATTGCAATATGAACATTTTTGTGCATTGCTTCTATCATTGAAGAAAGAATAAAATAAACAGCTTTTTACGTTAAGAAAATTTCGAATGCGCCGAAAACAAAAGATTTGTTCTGCTGATTGAAAAGATACCATAATGGATCGAAAATGTTAGAAATAAATCTCAGTGGATTTTTGGCTAATACAACTGAATTTAATGGTAATGAGATCAAGCGATTATTTGAGAATAAATTAACGTTATAAAACACGAGAGAAAAAAAATCAACTGACGTTAAATGTTTCAAAGACGGGTTCAAATTCATTGACATCCATTGGGTTATGTTAATCGATTTGATATGTCATTTCATATAATTCAGAATTAGGAATGTTCATAAACTATTTTTGAATTTCCCGGAGAGATGGTGCCGAAGGGATTCTGCTTATTTGGTGAGATTTCTGTCTTCATCAGAATCAAAGATTTTGGTTTCAAGTACCACATTTTTCTTATTTCTATCTCCAGGTCTTTGGTTTTTTTTTTTACATAACTTTCTCAGTGATGTTTTGTCACTTGGTAAGTTCATCATCATCCTTATTAATATTATTATCATCATCATTATTATTATTATTATTATTATTTTCAGTGAGATTCACACTGTAGGGGAGGCAATCTAGGTAGGTGGTTCAATAAATGATGAGGGGTGCAGATTGAAGGGGAAGATAACGGTTAACCCTGGACTTGAACAGGTCAAGATTGTAGTATTTGGTGAAACAACTACTTGAGAGTGGAATCCACACAGCAATATTTTACGGAAAAATCCCTTCGAGCTGAACTTCTCACCAAAGGAATACGCAGGGAATGAGAGTAGTCTGCTTCAAAATGATTTATTATTATTAATATTGATAAAAACAAGTATGATGGATCTCGACATTTTAATACAATTTTTGAGATTTTAGCTGAGACATCGCCACAATTATGAATAACAATAATAATAATAATAATAATAATAATAATAATAATAATCCAATAATGCGAGATGGAGCTCATACAAGCATAAATCTTAGGATATTTGTCAAACATAATTGATTAGTGTAAGTAATCTAATTTGTTGAAATGTGTATAAAGAGATTTTAGTTACGACATTATTTTGGAGGACTTTTCTATACAAAAAAATGCTTTGTTACAGCGGCCTTATCGCTAACAAGTAAACAGAGTGAAAGAGAGAAAAAAATAAAGACAAATAGAAAATAATAATATATGGTTGAAATGAGTTTTTATTTGCCCGTGATTTACAAGATTCGATTGTTTGCTAATTCTGTGGTATCAGTAGGGGGAGATTGTTCCTTCGGGATATAAAAGAAGGGTGAAGAGATAGGCACGTGGCATAAATATTCCAATAATTATCGAATTGTATGAGTCAACAGTGTCTCTGCTGCTTCTAATTTTGTAGCTGGCCGTAGGCATGTTGATAAAGGTGTCTTTGTGTCGATAGTGGTGTCTTCGTTAAATAAATCTGCCGTAGGGTCCGTCGCTAAAGCCATCCTGGTCAGATCTACTTTTGTGGGTAGATTCAGCGTTGGTTTTGAGAGAGTCAGTGGTTCAGAAACGACTGCTGTGAAAACTGTGATGTTTTATGGAGGTGGTATATTTATCAAAAAATATATATATATATATATATATATATTAATTTTTTAAATTCACGGGCGAGGCCCCCCCTTGTAATTTGGGTTTGGGTTTTTTTTCCCCTTTTTGGGGCTTTCCCCTTTATTGTAGGGTCTGCGCTCAATTCCCGGGCCCAAAAAAGATTTTTTTCTTTTTTTTTAAAATTTTAAAAAAAATTCCCTTTAAGCGTGAAAATATCACTTTCAAAAAATAAATAAAACCCCGGGTTTTTGTAAATTTTTTTCATTCTGGAGGGGAAGCTATATAAAGGAAACTTTTGGGTT
>CAHIKZ030004239.1:0-66367 GCA_903632075.3 Acanthosepion pharaonis
TCGCCCCATAGGTGCCGAACACGTCATAGTTGAGATTGCCGACCAGTGCGCCACGGACACCCGCGTGATGTTAAACAGCTGCGTGGTGTATTCTGAGACAATACGCGGCTCAGCCTCGACGAAGCGCCGGAAGGCGGCCGTCGTGAAGGTGCGGTAGTTCGCATCGGTCGGGCTGGTCGCGGTAATAGGCATTACACTGCGCACGGGTCGGCGCCTGACGGGCCCGTGGTGGTCGGATCGGCATCGACTGCGTTCAAGCAGAAGCTGTCACGCACCCCGCCTGACAGATACGGGTTGCTGATCCGAAACAGTGGCGGATTGCCGAAAGGTGCCTGACGGCGCGATGATCGTCGACACCGTGTTCTTCGGTACATCTTTGGCTGTAGAATCCGGTGGTCAAAACCTCGTAACAGGTTGAACCGAAGATGTTGAAGCGCTTAAGCGTCTGATAGATGTTGTACGGATTGAGGGAACAGCGAATAGGTCAGGACGAACGCGGTGCCCGCACAGTTGATCTGGCGCGTGCCCGCTGATCCGAACCGAGAAGCGACCTGAACGGTCGTGCCCGAACCGCGCACCGCTGTACAGATCGATCGATCAATGCCGTAGGAACGATCACCCTGATAGACCGGGCTCTGGTCCCGAAGCCGATGTTTGGCGCACCGCATTGCCGCGACCGTCATCCATATTGGCACCGACGGTCAGTTCGGCGCGAGCTATGGCCATCGCCCTTGCCGATCTGGTCGGTCACCGCCACGTCGACGCCCGAGAACGCTGCGGGTGATGAAGTTCACCACGCCCGCGACGGCGTCCGCGCCATAGGTGGTCGACGAACCGCCTGGTCAGCACGTCCATGCGCTCGATCAGCGCGAGTGGGATATTGTTGAGGTCGGTCGCGCCGCCGAGGTTCGCGGTGCGATACGCGCGCCGTCGAGCAGGACGAGGTTGCGGTTGACGCCGAGGCCGCGCAGGTTGACGAACGACGCGCCACCATTGCCGTTATTGACCTGCGAACCGATCAGGGGGACCGCACCCGCAATTCGCGCAGGATTTGCTCGGCGACGTTTACCTGACGAAGGCGGATTTCCTCCCCGGCTGACGACGGTGACCGCTGGTCGCCACGATGTTCGGTTACGAATCAGCGTACCGGTGACGACGACGTCGCCGGTCTGGGTGGCTGGAGAGGTCGATCGCTCGTCTGGACGCCGGGTTCTTGGGCGGCCGGGCCGCTACGGGTGCGTTGCCCGTCTGATCGATGGTCTGTGCAAAGGCGGGTGCCGCCCCGAAGACCACCGTGCCAGCCAGCAGGCTGGTGGCCAGCAACTGGCCATGGAAAAACATGTCTAACCCCTTTTATGCCCCCAGTTTGCCGGGAGGCTCTTTCTGCGCAGGTTGGCCCTGCGGCATGAGGGAACAGCGTAAACGGGCTACAAAACCTTATACAATTAGCTTTTAGGTTAGATTATTACCTTTTTGCTGCATTGTAGCATAAGTGCAAATAGCGTGAGATTCGCGCATATAAGGTGTGGCACAAAGAGCAAAAGCCGCAACAATCCGTTGACTTGCGGTCGCGCGTTCACGCTGGATATCTGGGATACGGTGTCACTTCATCTCCGACGGAATATATTACGTTAACATTCCTGCTCGGCGGCAGCAGCCCAAGCCGTCGCGCCAGCGCCTGACAAACCTGTTTGCCCCGGCGGGAGCAGTGGCCGACAAGCCGATCTGTTGACGGATCGTGGAAACGGGTTCGTTCGTCAAAGGGCGCAAAATCTGCATGTCACGCGAACAATGTGGGCGCGTAGCAACCAGAGCACGTGCCGCGGCTCAACAGGTGGTTTTCTGATTGGCACCGGAGGCGCAGGACAATGAAATCCCCATGGCGTTATATCAGGATCATAAGCCCAATGGCGGTCTTGGCGACTGCCGTCCCGCTCGCGGGCTCAAGACGGCGGGCCGTTCGTCAATTCGATGAACTGATCCGATGCAAGGCCATAGCCCAGAAATGACGAGCGCCTGCATATTGTGATCGCGCCAGCGCCGCCATCGTGGCGTCGCGGGCCTCGGGCGATCTGATGGTGCTGGATCGCAGGCCGTCATTGCCCGCAAACAATCGCGATTTGGCTTGGCGTCCCAACGGACGAGATGTTCGGCGGCGGCAAGGCGGATGACAATACGGCTGTCCGTCAGCTCGAAAGAACGATCAAATCGGCCAAAACCACCAACGTCTATGGACGCTGAATTTGAATTGGCCAATGGATCGGTTGGCGACGATCGACAGCATGACCTTCAGCCCGACCCGGCGACAGATCGTGCTGAAAGAAGCATCGCTGGGGGCTATCGCGTCGATAGAGGGCGGCCGATCGGTCTTGGTCAAACGCATTCGATAGCCGCCGCCGCCCTCAACCCATCGGCCCCGTCACCAGCAGCGGGTCGAGCTTGCGGCTTCCCGCGCCATTGCAGGCTCCAGTGGAGATGGGGGCCGGTGGCGGCCGGTGGCGCCGACCGCACGGATCGGCTGGCCCCGGTGGACATGCTCGCCAGGGGCGGACGTCGATGCGCGCAGATGGAGGAAAGCGCTGTTCAGGCCTCCGCCGTGGTCGAGCATCAGCAGATGCCCCTCCAGCGTGAAGGCTGGTCCGCTGCCAGAATGACCACCCCGTCGGCGGGAGCGCGGACGACGGTGCCGGTGGTCGCCGCGATGTCGGTCCCCGAATGATAGCCGCCCGGCTCGCCGCGATAGATGCGCTGCGCGCCGAACAGGCCGGATGCGGCCCTTGACCGGCCATTGAGTGTCTGGCGCCAGCCCGTCGCGTCGTGGTCTCCTGCGCGGGCGGCGCGACCTGTCCAGCCGGCGGGGCGCAGCCGCTGAACCGGATCAGACGGATATTTGGGCAGACGGCCGCTGGAACTCGGGGCGATCCGCGTCTGGGAGCTGGCGGCCATCCGACCCGGTCGTGACCAGTTGGGCGCTGGGCCCGGCATCGCGGTCGAACCCGATCAGGAAGGCCCGTCCGGCGTCATCGGAATTTCGCCATCGAGCGCAACCGACACCGTGCCGACCGGCGCTCCCCGGATCAGGCCCGCCCGTCCAACTATCCGGTCCAGCGGATGGGTGGCAGCGGCGCAGCGATCGGGCGGCGGCTTGCGGCGCCATCGCCGCGCAGGGTAGCGCTCAGCCATAGAGCCATGCCAAAACGATCCGCCGCCCATCCTCATTACGGCGCCAGCACCTGTGCAGTCGCGCGCATCGGGGCATAGGGCTTCCTGCCGCGCGGCGCTCAATATTTTCAGGTCTTCCAGCGGAATGCGCCGCCCGGTCACCGCGCAGACGATCAATCGCCGGCGACAGGACGCGAAAGCCATTGGCTGATAGTGGGCCGGGCGGGCGTCGGTGTTCGACATCAACATGGGTCTGCCTTGGATCAGAGCGTGGGCTGGCTGGGCTGGAGACGGATCGGCCTCGGCTCCGCTTGGGCTTGTCATAGTTTTGGGTGCAGGACGCTCAAGTCCGCCCTGATCCACCACGACATCGACCGTACCGTCGCGGAACCGTAGCGTCAGCGTATCGGCCGCCCGCGCAGCCTCCGCTGAGACAGCCCGCCCGGCCGCGGTGATCCGGGCATAGCCGCGCTCCAGATGCGGTCGGGGTTGAGCGAGCTGGACCAGCCGCGAGTACAGACCCAGCCGGTGCGACCGCGCTCCACCTGACGCTCAGGATCGCCGGGCGCAACGCCGCCCCGCCCGGTCAGCCCGCCGCGCGCCAGCGTCACCCCGCCGCTCCAAGCCGCGATCGAGGCCGCGCCGCCTCATCCACGCTGGCGTTGGGGCCCCAACAACTGGTCGCGCGGCAGGCAGCCGCTATCACCTCCAGCCGCTCGCGCCCCCGCTCGACATAGCGACGTGCGCCAGCGCTTCGGTGCGCTGGCGATGGCTGGCCACCGTCAGGCGCAGATCGGCCAGCACCGGCGCGATCTCCGCCGCCGCCGTCGGGGTCGGCGCAACGCAAATCGGCGGCGTAAGTCGCCAGCGTCGTGTCCGTCATGCCCGACCGCCGAGATGATCCGGGATCGCGCAATCGGCGACCGCGCGGACGACGATTTCCCTCGTTGAACGACCACAGATCCTCGATCGAGCCACCAATACGTGCGACGATCACGGGTCGGGGCGCGGCACCGGTCCGCCCGGCTGGATCGCATCGAAGCCCCGGACGCTTCGGCAGCGACCTCTTCCGCCGAGCCCGCGCCTGTACCTTGACCGGCCAGATGATGACATGGGGTCGGGCAACGATCTAGCCGGTGGAGGATGTCCGATCACCGCACCGGTCGGCGAGGTGACGACGCCGATCACCGGCGGCATGAAGGCAGCGCGCGCTTGCGATCGCGGTCGAACAGCCCTCGCCCGCCAGTTTGGCCTTCTCCGAACAACGCCATCAGCGCCTGCGCCTGCCAGTTCCATCCGCTCGACGACGATCTGGTATTTGACCGGCCGGGAGGTGGTCGGGCGGCCGGTGGCGATCACCTCGATCCTGTCCTGTGGCTGGAAGGGCAGCGTGTTCGCCGCCCCTTCCACATCACCGCGCTCGATGACCGCATTCTCATCCTTCAGGCTCATATAGACATGGCCGGAGAGGTCGCGCGCTTATAGCCCGAAATCTCGCCACGCAGGCGGACATACGAACTCGCCCTCCACCATCCGCTTCAGCTTCAGGCTGAGTTCGCCGACCGATAGCGCGAGCGCGTTGTCGCCGGCGATCTCCTCAGCTACCAGCCTCGAATTCGTCATAGGGATAAGGATCGGGCATGAAATCGTCCTGCTGCTGGGATCGGTGGCCGCGAACATGCGCTGGCGGTGGAAGCTGGCACAGTCGAACGGGTTAGATACGCTCTACGCCGCGCCCGGTAACCCCGGTATTGCCGCCCATGCGACCTGCGTGGCGCTGGATGCGACCGATCACGCCGCGGTGGTGGCGTTCGTGCAGGAACGTGGGGCGGCCTCGTCGTGGTCGGCCCGAAGCGCCGCTGGTCGACGGGCTGGCCGACGGCTGCGCGGCGGCGGGTACCGGTGTTCGGGCCGTCCAAGGCCGCCGCGCAGCTGGAGGGGTCGAAGGGCTTCACCAAGGATCTGTGCCGCGCAAACATCCCCACCGCCAGCCGGCTATGTCCGCGTGTCGACATGGAAGAGGCGCAAGGCGCTCGCCACGACCTTCGGCCTGCCCGTGGTCGTAAGGCTGACGGCACGGCGGCGGCAAGTGGGCGTGACTGTCGCCTTTACCAAGGCCGAGGCCGAGGCCGATCACCGACCTGTTCTCAGTCGCAGGCGCGGAAGTGGTGATCGAGGAATTTCTCGAGCGGAGGCCAACCTCTTCGTCCCTGACCGATGGCGAGGCGCTCCTGCCCTTCGGCTCGGCGCAGGTCTGAAAGCGCGTCGGCGATGGCGATACCGGCCCCAATACCGGCGGCATGGGCGCCTACAGCCCCCGCGCGCGTGCTAACCCCGGAACTGGAGCAACAGGCGATCGACCGGAATCGTCCGCCCCACCGTCGATACGCTGCGCCGAGGGGACGCACTTTTCAGGCGTGCTCTATGCCGGCTGATCTGACCGAACAGGGGCCGAAGGATCGAATATAATGCGCGCTTGGCGATCCTGAATGTCAGGTGCTGATGCTGCGCTTCCAAGGCTGATCTGCTGGCGGTGATGCTGGCGGTGGCCGAGGGACGGCTGGCCGCGTTGCCCGCGCCCACTTTCCGGACGATCCGGCACTGACCGTCGTCATGGCCGCCCTCCGGCTATCGCACGCCCAAGGCCGGCGGCACGATCGACGCGATCGACGCCGCCGAAGCCACTGGCGCGGTCGTTTTCCGGCGGGGACCCGGCAGACGGTGACTATCTGGTCGCCAGCGGCGGCCGTGTGCTCGCCGTCACCGCCAGTGCCGCCACGGTGGGGCTGTGCAGGCCGCGCCCTATCGCGCGGTCGATGCGATCCGCTTCCTCGACGGTTTCTGCCGCGATATCGGCTGGCGCGAAGTCGCGTGAGTCGACGCTACGGGAACCGCGAACCAGGGCTGTCGATTGGGCTCGCGATCGGGGCATTGGGACAATAGGGTGAAGCGATGAACGATACGACGGCAGCACCGGCTGGAAGCCTGATTCCCGATGGCGTAGCCGCCATACGACCATCCATTTCGCCCTGATCGCTGGTCGCGATCGCGCGCAATCGCGGCCATCCTGATCGGCATGCGCCGCAAGCGCCGCCGCACCCATGCCGCGCGGCAGGTGGACCGGAATGCGCGGGAAGCGGGCGTGAGCCTGCGCCAGCCGACCACGCACCGCTGAGCGAAGCGGAACTGACCCAGCCGAAGCCCAAGCCGCAATCAGCGCGACACCGACGCCCGCCCTGCGGCGACGCCCAGCGTGGCTCCGACGCCTGCGCCGCTACCCACCACCCCGCCAGCCATGCGCCTGGGCGCCGCCGCGTCTGAGGAACCGGCGGTCGCCAACCATCCGCTGAGCGACGAGCCGGTCGCCGCCGCAGCCCCAATGGACGCCAGCCCGCCTGCGAAGCCGCCCCGCCCAGCCAGCGGGCGGACGTGACCAGCCTGAGGATCAGCCGATCACGCCGCTCAAAGGCAGCCTGCTGACCCAGAAGCTGGCGGAACATGGCATCCACCACGGTCGGCGACACGGCCGCGCTGAGCGAAGCGCAGGCCAGCGACGCTCGACGCGCAGCTCAGGCCTTTTTTCAGGCCATGGCGCGTGACCGCTGGCTGGTTGAGCGCGGCTGCTGGCATCGGGCGACCGCGTGGGTTCGAGGCGGTGTTCGGCCGACTCTGGACGCCGCCTAGCTTCGGAACGGCGATGCGGGGGACGCCGTTGATGCGCGATGATCACGCTCTCGATCCCCGCACCACCGCCCTGATCCTCATCGACCTGCAAAAGGGCATCGTTCCCCGCGCTGAGGGTCCCCCACGTTCAGGCGAGGACGTCGTCCGAACCGCACAGACGCTGGCCCAGCGCTTCCGTGACGCGGGCGCCGGTCATCTCGTCTATGTCGGCCGCCGGAGACGATGCCCAGCCAGACGGTCGACCGACCCAGCCTACCCCGAAGGCACCCGCTCGAGTTCAGCGATTCGTGCCCGACCTGCGTCAGCCGAGCGATATCGTGGTGCTCAAACATCATTGGGGCGCCTTCACCGGCACTGATCTGGACCTGCAACAGAGGCGGCGCGGCGTGCGGACGGTGGTGATCGCCGGCATCGCCACAAACATGGGCGTGGAATCCACCGCCCGCTCGGCGTGGAGCTGTCCTACGACGTCGTCATCGCGGAGGACGCCTGCGCCTCGCGCTGGCCGAACTTCATGCCTTTTGCCATCGAGCATATCCTACCGCAGATTTCGCGGGTGGTGGCCTCAGGGATATCATATATGAAGGTTGAGGCTGCCCCGCTATAGCCATTATTCAGTCGAGGCCGGTTTGGAGGCGGCATCATGGTTGTCATTGGCGACCTTCGCCTCGGCCGCCGCTTCGTCGTCATAGCCTTGGCGCGCTGTTTTTCCTGCTCGGCCAGCGGCGGCACATGCAGCGCCTGTCGCAGGGCATCCGAGATCAGCGTCCGATCAGGGGGTCCTGCGTCGTCTTGCCGGCATTGGGACCATGAATTGCGTGCCCAGCACCTGCGGTTTGCCGATCGACTGGAGATAGCGGTCGAGCGTGGCGGCGATCCACAACAGCCTGCGGCTTGCCGTGCGCCGCCGCGATTGTCGCGAGCAGATGCGCCTTCAGATAGTCGTTCGGTCCATCGCCGTGCTGGAACAGGAAGGCGGCGTGGTAAAAATCGTCGCCGCTGTGAAGTGCACCCGAATGAGCAGTTCCTGCGTCCGCGCCTTGCGCTTCCGGTCGGCCGCGCCGACCACCGCCCAGTCGATCGACGGCGTCATGCGATCCTTCTGATCCGCCTCGAAGATGGCGGTCATCTCGGCATTGGTCGGCGCGACGTGACGGTCGGATAGGCGCGGGCGGCGTCCCACGGCCCCAATATGGGCTTGGTGGCGGGTGCCCGCACCAGATGCAGCGGATCGGTCCGAAGGCAGCATAGGAGGCGGTCAGCGTCCCGTCCTTTTTCACAATGGACGCGAACACGTCAGGCTCGCTGTTTGGTTCGGGATCGTCGAAGGTCAGTTCCAGTCCCCGCCCACCGGTCGCGCCGATCGTGCCACCCGCCGAACGATGGGCCCACGCACCTTCGTGACGCTTTCCTCATCCGATTCAAAATGTTGCGGCTGTTCCCAACTCGCCTCCAGTCCTTTTCCGAGGAACGCACACCAAAGTGAAACAGTGCCGTTTCCCGGAGTGGAATATCCAATTGCCATCGGCGCAGGGCACGGCAGAAACCGAGCTGGCCGCGAGCAATAATGGCAGAATTATCGGCATGGGCAGATCATGTCAGCATTTGCGCTGAACGACAATCACCGCCATGATTTTCGACGTTCGAAAATCACCGACTATTGTCGACCTTAGGGACGACTGATAGCCTTTACACATGAGGCCTTGGTCGATCGCCACACTGCTCGCTATAACGGCCATGGCCCCGGGGTTTTGGGCTATGCGCTCTTCCGACCGCAAAGCCGAAGCATCGCTAACGATCGTGGATGGCGCACCCCGCCCGACATCTGCACGGCGAAGGTGTCGATCAGCTCTTCACTTTGCCCAAAGACGAGGTGGCCGCGATAACGGCATTACGGGAAGCCCGTCGAACTCGGATTTCCACATCGATCGGCAGCGCGGCCGATATACCCTATCGCTGTACCGCTGCGGTGATCTACGTCGCCCAGCAGGCCGGGTTCGAGCGGATCGGCTTCGTAGCGCTGCCGCCGCCGCCGAAGCCCAAAGCGTCTAAACCTCGCTGACCAGCAGCTTGTCGATCCGGCGCCCGTCGAGATCGACCACCCGAAGCGCCAGCCCTGTTCGACGAAGCTCGCCCTCGGCGGGCAGGTGGCGGAACACCGCCAGCGCCAGCCCGGCGACGGTCGCGTAATCGCGGTCGTCGGGCAGGTCGATACCGAGGCGATCGGCCAGCGCATCTGCCGCTATGGTCCCGGCGACCAGCAGCGACCAAATCTCGCGCTCGACTACCGAGGGCGCATCACCCGGATCGGCGTCGAGGCGAACTCGCCCGCAATCGCGGCGAGCAGGTCGGAGGGGGTCACGATCCCTTCGAAATGGCCGTACATTTCGTCATGGATCAGCGCCATCGGCACCTCGGCTCGGCGCAGCGCCAGCAGCACGTCCATCGCGTCGATCCGGTCGATCACCACCGGCGCCTTGCGCATCAGCGTCTTGAGGTCGAGCGGCTCGCCCGGAACAGCGCCATGGCGGATGCCGCCGCGCGCCTGGACGACACCGACCACCGCATCGATCGAGCCTCGCCCACCGGCAGGCGGGTGCGCGGGCTTTCCAGCAGCTTGGCGCGAATCGCCGTATCGTCGAGCGTACAGTCGAGCCAGTCGATCTTGGTTGCGCGTCATCACCTCGCGCACCGGGCGGTCGGCCAAGCGCACGACGCCTGAGATGATCGACCGCTCATGCTCCTCGATCACGCCCGATTTGCTGGCCTCGGCGACGATCAGGTGCAGTTCCTCGGCCGTTACCTGATCCTCATTGTCGCGGTTCAGGCCCAGCAGCTTGAAGATGATGCCGCTGGTCGAATCGAGCACCCAGACGATTGGCGCGGTGATGATCGCCAGCGCGCGCATCGGCATCGCGACAAAGGCGGCGATCGGCTCGGGCTTGCGCAGCGCGAACTGCTTTGGGGACGAGCTCTCCGTGATCAGCGAGGCATAGGTGGTCAGGCCGATCACCAGTAGCGCGAAGCCCAAAGTCGCGGTGGTCGCGGGCGCGATGCCCAACGCCTGCAGCCGCGCGGCTGTCGGCGTGCCGAGGCTCGCGCCCGGAACAGGCACCCGCGATAATGCCGGTGAGCGTAATGCCGATCTGGACGGTCGACAGGAACTTGCCCGGATCGGCGGCCAGCGCCAGCGCGGGCCTGCGCGCCCTTGTTCCCGCCCCGGGCCATCCTCCAGCCGCGCGCGACGGGCGGAAACGATCGCGAGTTCGCTCATCGCAAAGGCCCCGTTCAACGCGACGAGCGCGAGGATGATGAGGACGTCGATCCGGGGAAGGGGGCAGCGGTGCCATCGGTGGAGTGCTCGCAGCGGGCCGGACAGGCCTTCGACAACTCCCGCCGTCATCTTCCCGTTCAGATCGCTTGCGGAATAAGCGTCACCGGCTCCGCGTTTCGGGGTAGAGACGCGACATATTAACAAGGGTTACGCGCATGAAGACGTCCGCAAAATTCCTGACCATGGCCGCGCTGTCGGCGCTGGTCGCCACTTCCGCCTGCACCACCGATCCGGAAAACGGGCAGCAGCGCCTGTCCAAGGCGGCGATCGGCGGCGGCGGCGCGGGTGGGCGGCTATCTGCTCGGCGATCTGGTCGGCGGTCGACGCGACCGGACCGAGAAGATCCCGGCGCAGGGATCGGCGGCTCGCCGCCGGCATCGGCGCCTATATGGACAAGCAGGAGCGCGATCTGCGTGCCCGCACCGCCGGCACCGATGTGCAGGTGGTCTGGCCAGGCGACGACCTGCTGCTGAACCTGCCTTCGGGCATCACCTTCGCCTATGATCTGTCGACGGTGCAGCCGCAGTTCCGCCAGACGCTGGATCAGGTCGCCGACATCCTGTCGCAGTATAAGCAGACCTATATCGACGTGTACGGCCATACCGATCTGACCGGCAGCGACAGCCATAATCAGGCGCTGTCGAGCGGCGTGCGGTGGCAGTGGCCGATTATCTCGCGTCGCGCGGGGTGCAACCGGCCCGTATCGGTACGCGCGCGGCTTCGGCAAGTCGCAGCCGATCGCCTCGAACGACACCGATGCCGGCCGCGCCGCCAATCGCCGTGTCGAGATCAAGATCGTGCCGATCCGAGGGCGATCTGCGCTGATCGCTCCCAGTTCGAAAAATCGCCGTGCGGGCCCGGATGGGATGCCATCCGGTCCTTTTGCCATTTGCTCAGGGAGAGCCCGTCACGTCCCCTTTGTGCACTTGAACATCATCGAACCCTCCGCGCGAAGGGGCCTCGAACTGCTTCGCGACCGAGATGATCGCGGACACCGGCACGATCTTGTCCGGTGAACGCCGGGCATTGCGGGCGATCGCCATGGTCAGCGGCGTGTCGATCCACACGGCGTCGATTCGCCCCCAGCCGCTTCGCGATCGCGACGATCTTTGCGCGGTGACGTACGCCGGGCAACGCCGCATCGAAATAGATGGTGGCCGGTTATACGGGTTGCGCCGCGATCCAACTCGTCTTTCCCGCCCCCTCGGATGCCGCACAAGATCACCCCGCAGGATCGGAGGCGGATCGTATCGCCTGCTCCAGCGCCTCACAGGATTGGCACCAAGCAGCCGCGTTGCGCTCAGGCGTCCAAACCCGCCCATCTGAGGTTTCGAAATCGTCGGGATTGATGGTGATCGACATGGGCTATCGCCGCGCCGCAAAGAAACTACGGAGGAGCGGCCCTTCTGCTTCCCCTGATCCCGGCGTAGATTTCCGGCCGGTGATGGCAGGTCGGCTGGCCGAAGAAGCGGGGGCCATGTTCCTTGGGATCGCTGGCTGCATATCAGGAGTCGCGCGATCCGGGCAGGGGCGATGGCTCCGGCGCACATCGCGCAGGGCTCCAGCGTGACCAGGGAGATCGCACTCCGGTCGCTCGGCCTGGATTTCTCGCGGCGGCGCGATCGCACGGATTTCGGCATGGGCGGGTGGGATCATGCAGGCGGCGGGCGCATTGGCCGCGACCGAGAACGACTTGGCCGTGACGGACGATCACCGCCCCCACCGGCTTCGCCTTCTTCCCCCAGCCCGCCGGCGGCATCGAGCGCTGTGCGCATCGGTTCGGGCAGCGGGAATATCATGTCCCCCTGCCCCGCGTCACATACGCGGGCAAGGGGCTGGATATGAAAGTTTATTGCGCGTTGTCGGCGGGCTTTTTCGACCGAGACGGTAGGCACCTGACGGTCTTCTGGGTGGTGCCGACCGACACCTTTGGGCCCCTTCGGCGCGGAAGGTCGGCGCCTGCACCACGGCGGGGCGCGTCTGGTCGATCTTTGATCCAGCCCATCGCCATGGCACCGGCGGCCAGCAGCAGGACGATGCCGATTAATACAAGAAAGGCGCGCATGGGTCTGGCTCCAACAGGTTCGTTGGCGTAACAACGCCCTGTTCCGGAGGGCGGTTGCACGGTCGCCCATGGGGAATCGGTTGACGGGCGCACGGGAACACGGTATCCGCGCGGCCTTTCCGGGCATTGCCTGAAAACCGTGATAACGATCATGTCGCGCATTTGCGAGCTGACCGGTAAGGGCTGGCGGGTGGGCAACAATGTTTCCCACGCCAACAAGACCAAGCGACGTTCCTGCCGAACCTGCAGAACGTGACGCTGATTTCCGACGCGCTGAAAAGAGCGTCCGTCTTCGCGTTTCGACCACGGCCTGCGCTCGGTCGCACAATGGCGGCCTCGACAACTGGCTGGTCAAGACCTCGGACGACCAGCTTTCCTTGCGCGCCCGTCGCCTGAAGCGCGACGTCGAAGAAAGAAGCTGGCCGGCGCCAAGACCGAAGCCGCCGCCGCGTAATCTCGCGCAGCGTGCCTGAGGTTTGAAGCCGCCGCTCCCCGGAGCGGCGGGTTTTCCTCGTTGGGATTCGGATTTGCCGTGGCCTTCGACTGCGCTCAGGCGGAACGGGCCGAAGGGCGAGGCGGATAGCCGCGCTTGATACCCACATTCCGTTCAGCCTGAGCGCAGTCGAAGGCCACGCCTCAGCGTGCACCGGCGGCCGGCTGCTGATCCAACCGGAATTTGAGCAGATAGGTTGCTCCAACACCGTCTGATTGTCGTCCGACACCAGCCAGAGAATCGTTGCCCCTGCCCTCCCGGTCACCGCCACGCCCCGAAATTGTCGTGGATCAGCGGTGCGTCCAGTCCGCCAGCAGCCTGCCCCGCGCCAGATGCCCCGGTGCGATCTCCGCCGCCGGGACCCACATGATCCGGATTCTGAGAATCGGAACGGCAGTCGAAACCGCCGCTCGACGACGACCAGCGATCCGTCGGACAGTGCGGCGGCATCGGCGACGTCGTGATCGGGCGACACCTGATAGATGAAACGGCGGCCGATAGCGCAGCGGATCGCCCGCGAAGATCAGCCCCCTGCCGTGTCTGCTCGCCGGCGACCTTTCATCCCCCGTCGTTCGGCTTTGGACACCGTCGCCTCTTCGGAAATGGTGATGAATCGCCCATCGGGCATATGCGCGCCAGCGCGACTCGGCGCCGCCATTGCGGGGCCAGCGTGCCATGGCGCGGGCGCGACATAGCCCTCCGCCCGGGCAAAGTCGGGGGTATATAGCGCCAGATCTGGTTATAGCGCTCAAACCCCACCCCAGGGCGCGCGCCGGTCCGGGGATCGCGAGCAAGCGATTGGCTGTCCCGGTCCTGGTTTCTGCCAACCGACGCTGGGCCCTGCCGGTAGATTGCCGAAGGCAGGCCGTGCGGCCGCCAGTCCTCCCATCCGGAACCGCACGAAATTACCGCCATCGCTGAGTAACAGGAACCGGTCGCCCGTCACCACCAGCGCGAGAAAGCCACCAAAGGCCGGATCGCGACTGCGCAGCGTGACGCCGCCCAGATAGGTCAGAGCGCCCAAACGACGCCGCGCCGGATCATGCGGATCGAGCGCGACGGCGCACCTCCATCTGCGGCGTCGTCCCCAGCAGGGCCAGCCGCTGCTCCCCGACCATCCGGGCACGAAGGCCAGCAGCAACAGACAGGACAGAAGCACGCGCATGCCGCCTCATACGCGCTGCACCGCAACTGGACAGCCGCCAAATCCCCGGTCCTGTCCCAATTTCTTTTCCCGGAACGGCGGATAACGGCGGCATTCAGGAAGCGCTCAACGCGAATCGCCCAGAAGTCGATCAACGACGACGGACGGGACCGTCAGTCGATGAAAGATCCGGGAGTGAAGACCATGATGAAGACCCTGACCTCGGCGGCGACCACGCTGGCGATGATCGGCGGCGCAGTCCTGCCTGCCACCGCCGCGGACGCGCACTATCGCCAGGGGCTATCATGCCGACCGCTACAACCGTGGCTATGCCGACGGAGCCCGCGCCGAATATCAGGCCAGCAAGTGCCGCCGCTCGGGCACGACCGGCACCATCGTCGGCGCGATCGCCGGCGGTCTGCTGGGCCGGACCATCGACACCGATGGCGACCGCACGCTGGGCACCGTGATCGGCGGTGCCGGTGGCGCCTCGCCGGCCGTGCGATCGAGCGGTCCGGGCCGCCCGGGCTATTACCGCTGCAAAGTTAGGCGGACGGGGCCAGCATCTGCCCCACCTGCCCCGGTTTTCCTCGCGTAGCGTATCGAGGACGGAACGCCGGTCTCCCAGCGGAGGTCGGCGTTTTGCATTCCTCAATACATATGCTGGCTGCCGTTGATCGACAGGGTCGAGCCGGTCACGAAAAGCCCGCCTCGTCCGAGCAGAGGAAGGCGACACCGCGCGCGATCTCATGCGCCCGGCCCTGTGCGGCCGACCGGGATCTTGGCGACGATCTTTTCAGCACGTCGGCGGGAACCGCGGCGACCATGTCGGTGTCGATATGGCCGGGTGCGATCGCGTTGACGGTCACGCCGACACGCGCTCCTTCCTGCGCCAGCGCCTTCAGAAAACCATGGATGCCTGGACTTGGCGGCGGCATAGTTAACACCGCCATATTGGCCCGCCGCCGATGATCGATCCGATGTTGACGATGCGGCCCCATCTGCGCTTCGCGCATGCCGTGGAACACCGCCTTGGCCATGTTGAAGCAACCGCCAAGATTGCGTCCATGACCTTCCACATCTGGTGTGGTCATTCCACAGCGTGCCGTGGTGATGCCCGCATTGTTGACGACGATGACCAGGCCGAGTTCCTCGGCGACCTGTGCGACACCGGCCTGCACCGCGTCATAATCGGCGACGTCCCACTTATAGGCCTTTGATCCCGGTCCGCTCCGAGAATTCCCGCGCGCGCTCGTCATTGCCGGCATAATTGGCGGCGACGGTGACGCTGGCCTCCTTCAGGGCCAGCTGATCGCCTCGCCAATACCGCGCGTACCACCCGTCACGATTGCAACCTGAGCCATCAAACCTCTCCCCAAATGAGATTGTGGCTTAAAAGACAAGGTTCTCCGCAATGGCCAAGACGGACCTGATACGCAATATTACGCTACGGCAACCAGCCCTGAAGCTCGCGTTCGATCAATCCTTCAGCATTTTTATGCCGACATCCGTGTCGTTAAGACAGGGCAGATAGGCGAAAAAATGGGTGCCGGCCCTCTTCGAAACTTTCGCGGCCCCGGAATCGCCAGTTCTTCGAGCGTTTCGATACAATCGGCGGAGAAGCCGAGGCCAAAATCGCCACCTTCTTGATACCGCGCGCCGGCCGGCAGCCTCCAGGTCGTGTCGGTCGCGGGTTCCAGCCATTTGGCGCGACCGAATCGCGACTGGAACGCGACCAGCAATTGCGTCCGCCCAGCGTCTCCTTCATCGCCTCTGGCGAGCAGGCGCGCGGTCTTGCGGCAATGGCAGTGATAGGGATCGCCCAGTTCCAGCGTGCGCTGCGGCATGCCGTGGAAACTGGCGACGATCGCCCGGCTCGAAATCGAGCGCGGCGAGCTGCGCTCGACCTGCTGCTTCAACGCATCGATATAGAGCGCGTCGTCATAATAAGGCGGCAAGGTGCGGATCGCCGGTTGCCAGCGCGCATCGTGGGCCAGATGCGCGAAAGCTTTGTCATTGGCGGTCGCCGTCGTCGCCGCCGCGCAATATTGCGGATATAGGGGAGCGAGCAGGATGCGCTCGCACCCGGCATCCTTCATCGCCTGAACCTGCTCGGTGATGGCGGGCCGGCCATAGCGCATCGCCCAGTCGACCATCACGCCCGGCCTGAACGCATCGCTTGAGCGCCACCGCCTGCGCGCGGGTGATCATGACAGCGGTGATCCATCATCGCGCCACACCAGCGAATAGGCATGGGCGGATTTCTTAGGCCGGGTGTTCAGGATGATGCCGCAGGATCGGCTGCCAGAGGAGCGCGGGTATTTCGATCACGCGACGATCCGACAGGAATTCGCGCAAATACCGCTTCACGCGCGCGGCTCGGGGCGCCTCGGGCGTGCCTGTGTTCATCAGGAGCACGCCGATCTTTCGGACGCGGACGGGTGGATGATCGGGGGCAGCATCAGGCGGAAACCCATCGGCAGGCTTCGTATCCGTGACGCATCCCCAAAGTGGCCAGCGCATTGGCGATGGCGGGGGACCGGCGGCACGGCCGGATTCGGAAACACGCCCGCGCTTCGTCGAGGCGATCAGTTGACGGTGATGTCGGGCATGTCGGCGAGGCGCGGCAGATGGAGTTTCGCCAACCGATCGGCATCCGCCTCGCCCCGCGTGAACCCCCGTCGCCGCGCTGAACAGATTGGCGAGGCTAAAGATCGCCCGCCCTCAATCTGCTGGCGGACGATGTCCGCTGACGATCCGCCTGCAATCGACCGCCGCCACCAGCCGATCGACCACCGGCCGGCCGCCGGCGCGATGTGCCTCGGCCAACACCGCGACATGGCTGCCGCGAAAGCGATGCGCGGCCAGCCCCTGTCCGCTACCCGCGCCGCCGCCTTCCCAGCCGCCCAGCGAGGCAGCGGTCGACAGACATTGCGCCAGCCGGGGCTCGTCGCGCAGCATTCCCAGCCGCCAATTGAGCCGATCGGCCCCGGCCTGCGCCGCCAGTTCGTCGATAAAGGATCTGGTGAAGAAACAATTCGCCACGCGCGCCGCCCCGCACATGGCCGGTCGGCAGCGGCAGCTCGGCGGGTGATGATGCACTGCCAGCGCCGGAATCCGCATAGGCCGGCACCGCGCCGCCCATCGCGTAAGCGATCGCCGTGCCGGTCGCCCGTCATGCCGAAGCGCGTCAGGCCACTGGGCAGGAGCCGCTCGGCCAGTGCCGATCCGGTCGACGACGTCGCGATCCGGCTGCGCCAACCCGTGATGCGCCCACCCTCCAGCCGCGCCGTCATCCGGGCGAGCGCGGCGCGCGGAAGGCATCACGACGCAGATCGTCGGCGCGTGACCATTGCAGATTGACCGGCCGCTTCAGCTTGGCGGCAATCATCGCGACTTGCGCGACCGCCTCCATCTCCAGCCCGATGCCGAAACCGCTGCCGATCGGCATCGGGGTGGACCACCACCCGGTCGACCGCCATCCCTGCCGCCCGTGCCGCAACGGCCTGCGCCCGCGCCGGGGCCAGCGTCGGTGCCCAGAGCTCCAGCCCATCTCGCGCCACGCCGCCACTGCCGCGCGCGGTTCGATTGCGGCATGAACGCCGACGCCGACCCGGTAGTCGGCCGAGATCAGCCTGCCGCCCGCCAACCCTCCGCCACGTCGCCGTGCGAAAGACCAGCCGTCCCTTCCCGGCCAAGGCCTGTTTCAGTCCTGCGCGATTCCCGCGCTGGTCGGCGGGGTCCGTCGGTGATCGCTTGGGCGTGCAGCGCATCCAGCCCTTCTGCGCGATCCACCAGCTCGCGGCGGCGACTGCTACCCAGTCGTCGCCCTCGATCACATCGACGACGCTGGTGATCATCGCCGCATCACGGTCGATCTGAAGCCCGCGCATCTGCCCCAGCGGCGCGTGGCGCAGCGCGACATGCACCATGTCGGGCAGGCGGATATCGGCGGTGAAATTGGCCGAGCCATCGGCCTTGGCCGGCGAATCGAGCCGGGGCAGATCGCCCGCCATTTCCCCGCGCCGCCGCTGCCCAGCGGCAAGGGCTGCGGCACCGTCGCCCGCCGCCGCCTCGGCCAGCTCGGCAGCGCAGGCGGCGATTGCCTTGGACGATGAACCCGTCCCTGACCTCGCACAGGCTCCAGTCGACATCCAGCGGCGCGGCGGCCTGTGCCATCAGGGCGCGCGCGGTCGCGGCGGCGGCGCGGGCCGGTTCTCGAACATGCGCAGCGAACTCGACCCCGCCGTCAGCAACACCATGTCGCGCTTCAGCCATTCGTCGCGAAGGCCCCGGCAGGCCGCCGAACGCCCCTCGAACAGCGAATCGACCGCGACCGGATTGGCGTAAAGCGGGCTGATCGGCGCCGGCTCGACCGCGACGGTGCGCCAGTCCGCACCCAACTCGTCGGCGACCACCTGCGCTGTGGTGGTGGCGATCCCCGGCCATGCTCGGCCGGGGGCACTGCGACGGTGACGATACCGTCGCGCCCAATTTTCAGCCACGCGCCGAACGCCTGCTCGCCCGGCTCCGTCGCCAGATTGGGGCATAGGCGCGCGGCCACAGGTTCCGGGCGACGAGCAAGCCGACCCCCCGCCCCACCGCCGATCAGGATGTTGCGCCTGTTGAACTTCATCGCGGCCGAGCCTTAGCGAACGGGAGGTGGAGGCAAAACCGCAGGGGTTTCGCTGGCTGAAAACGACAGGGTCGATCGGCGTCTCAATCCTCCCCTGCAGGGAGGGGACCAGCAAGCTGGTGGAGGTGTCACCTTTGCGAGGACAGCAATTCCTCTCCCCAACGTCGACACCCCTCCGTCAGGCCTTCGGCCTGCCACCTCCCCCCTGCAGGGGGAGGATGGGTT
This sequence comes from Acanthosepion pharaonis, assembly GCA_903632075.3. Lineage (NCBI taxonomy): Eukaryota > Metazoa > Mollusca > Cephalopoda > Sepiida > Sepiidae > Acanthosepion > Acanthosepion pharaonis. The sequence continues at coordinate 18,744 of CAHIKZ030004239.1, forward strand.
TTATCATGACCGTCACGGCGGGCCTTCGGCTTCGCTCGGGCTGAACGGGGTTCAGGTGGCCAACCTCAGCAAAGGCCGGTCTCAAATCCCCAAACCCCGTTCGGCCTGAGCGAATTCGAAGGCCAAGTCCCGCCCCGCTCCCCACGCCCACTCACCCACGGCACCAACCCATGGTCTTGGTGTTGTCGCTCAGCCGCTCTATGGAAGCGGGCCAGAGATAAGGGAAACGCGCTTGATCCTGCCCATGCTCGCCGCCGCCAGCGGCCATATCCGGTTCGAGGATCTGGGGTTGCACCCGGATGTCTTTGTCGATCGTATTTTCTTCACGCCCGCTGGTACAGCCCGGCCTATATCGTCGGCATCCCGGTCGGCTGGTGGTATCTGGGCAAGATGCTCGACCGGCCGGGCGCGCCCATGTCGCGCGCCCATGCCGACGATCTCGTCTTCTATGCGACGCTGGGCATCATCCCGGCGGGCGGATCGGCTGCGTGATCTTCTACGCGCCTGAGATGTTCCTGCATCCGCTTCGCATCCTGCGCCTGTGGATGGCGGCATGAGCTTTCACGGCGGCGCGATCGGCGTCGGCGTCGGCGTCTGGCTGTTCGCGCGCAAGCACAAGCTGCAGTGGTTGCGCATCGTCGACTATCTGGTCTGCACCGCGCCGTTCGGTCTGTTCCCGGGCCGTCTCGCCAATTTCGTGAATGGCGAACTGTGGGGCAAGCCGACCGACGTGCCCCGGGCGATCATCTTCCCGCGCACCGTGCCCTTCGGCCTGCCCGACCCTGCGCGCCATCCTAGCCAGCTTTACGAGGCGGGTCCGAGGGTCTCGTCCTGCTCGCGGTGATGAGCTTCGCCTTCTGGCGGACCAAGCGCGCTACGATCCGGGCAAGCTGACCGGCCTGTTCCTGCTCGGCTATGGCATTGCGCGCTTCATCGTCGAATTTTTTCCGCGAACCCGATCAGCAACTGCGCGCCTTTGCGCAAGCGACCGGGCTGCACATGGGCCAGTGGCTGTGCGTGCCGATGATCCCGGCGGGCTTTTTACCTGATGAACTCGGCCAAGGCGCGCCGCGTCCGGTCGAGCCGATCGCGGGAACCGACAGCGTTTCCCGATCCTCTTGCAGGCAAACGGCCGGGCGGCAGAGCGGGGAACGACGAACCCGCTGGTCCCGCCCGCCGATCACAAAGCCTGAGCCCGAGGACGCGCTGCCCGAACGCCTCGCCCGCGCCATCGCGCTGGCCGGGCCGATCCCGGTCGCGCAGTTCATGGCCGCCGCCAATGCGCATTATTACGGCACGCGCGATCCGCTGGGCGCGGGCGGCGACTTCACCACCAGCCCCGAAATCAGCCAGATGTTCGGCGAGCTGGTCGGCCTGTGGTGCGCTGACCTGTGGGGACCGGGCGGACGGCCCGAGGGCACTGGGTCGAGCTGGGTCCGGGGCGCGGCACGCTGGCGGCGGATGCCCGGCGCGCCATGGCCAAAGGCTGACCCCTGACCACCCATTTCTGTCGAGACCAGCGCTACGCCCGCTCGGCGCAAGGCGAGCGGGTTCCGATGCCGAGTGGCGCGACTCGGTCGACACGCTGCCCACCGACCGGCCGCTGATCGTCGTCGCCAACGAGTTTTCGACGCTTCCCTATCCGCCAACTCGTCCGACGTGGCGATGGCTGGCACGAGCGGCTGGTCGCGGCGCAGGATCTGCTGTTCCTGCTGATCGCCGGGCCGCTGGTGCCGAGCGAGATCATCCCCGAGCCCCTGCGTGAGGCCGAGGCCGGATCGGTGATCGAGGTCTCGCCCGCCAGCGTCGCGGTGATGCGCCAGCTTGCTGCGCGGATCGCCGCGCAGGGCGGGGCCGCACTGATCATCGATTATGGCTATGAAGGCCCCGCCATCGCTGATACGCTGCAGGCGGTGCGCGGCCATGCGTTCGCCAATCCCTTCGACCGGCCGGGCGAACAGGATCTTAGCGCGCATGTCGATTTCACGACGCTTGCCGCCGCTGCGCAAGGATCGGGGCTCGCTGCCTTCGGCCCGGTGACGCAGCGTGATCTGCTGGGTGCGCTCGGCATCGACCAGCGGACCGCCAGCGGCGTGCGCATCCGGACCGTGCCGATGCGCTGCTCGCCGACCGCAACCGGCTGATGCAGGATATGGGCACATGTTTCCGCGCGCTGGCGATCACCTGGCCCGACTGGCTGGCGCCGGCGGGATATGGCGAATGATCGTCTATCGCGACGCGCGGCCGGATGACGGCAAGGCGCTGGCCACGATGGCCCGCAACCGCCTTCACCGGAGACATTCGGCACGCTTCTACAAACCCGCCGACCTCGCCGCCTTTCTGACGAGGCGTTGGGGCCCGACGGCCTCCCTGCGCAGATCGGCGATCCCTTCACCATTCGCGTGGCGACCCGAGGCGAGGCGATCATCGGTTTCAAGATCGGCCCTGTCGCCTTCCCGGCGATGGCCCGAACGGGCGGTCGAGCTCTATCAACTCTACGTGCTGTCCAGCCATTTGGGGGCGGGATCGGCCCGGCGCTGATGGACTGGGCGATCGAAGCTGCCTGCGCGCGCGGCGCATCCGACCTGATGCTCTCCGTCTATGTCGACAATCACCGGGCCAAGGCCTTTACAAGCGCTACGGTTTTCGTCGATGTCGGCCGCTATGATTTCCCGGTGGGCGACACCATCGACGAGGATCGGATCATGAGGTTGGCACTATGACCGTCGAGGCGATCCGCACACGCCCTGCTGGGTGATATCCCCCATGGTTTTTCGGGCGGCGCGGCGGGGTGTCGGCGGGCATCCATGGCGGGCTGAACGTCGGGCTCGGCTCGGAGGATGATACCGATGCCGTCGCCGAGAATCGCCGCCGCGCACGCGACGCGGTGCTGCCCGCGCGCGGCTGATCACCTGCTATCAGATCCCACCGGCTGAGGCGGTGACCGTGCTGGCCCCGCCGGAGGACGATATCCGCCCGCATGGCGATGCGCTGGTCACCGACTGCCCGGGGCTGCTGCTCGGCATCCTGACCGCCGATTGCGCGCCGGTGCTGTTCGCCGATGCCTGTGCCGGCGTCGTGGGCGCAGCGCATGCCGGGTGGAAGGGGGGCGTTCGGCGGCATCACGGATGCCACCCTGCTCGCCATGGAAGCACTGGGCGCCAGCCGCGACCGGATCGTCGCCGCGATCGGGCCGTGCATCGCGCGCGCCAGCTATGAGGTCGACGCGGCCTTTCTGCGCCGCTTCGTCGAGCAGGCACCCGAAAACGAACGCTTCTTCGCCGATGGCGCTGCGCGACCATTACCAGTCTGATCTGAGGCCTATGTCGCCCATCGCCCGCCGCTGCCGGGATCGCACGCGTCGCTGCGCTGGGCGAGGATATGAATGCGCAGGAAGACCGCTTCAGCTTCCGCCGCGCGACCCATCGCAGCGAACCCTTATGGCCGTCAGATTTCGCTGATCGGGCTGGGCTAAACCTCGCCAAAGCCGTTTGCCGCGCTATCTGGGACATAGCCGCCGACAGAGCGGCCCCCATGTTCCGAGGAGATTATCATGCCAACCGAATCCGATCTGACCGGCGTTCTGCCCCAGAGTCAGATGGCCGAGCGTTCGAGCGAGCGCCGACCAGCATCGGCGATCGCAAGCTCAAGCCCTCGACGCTGATGATGGCTATGGCTTCGATCCCGTCCTGTCCGAAGGATCGCTGAAGCCGCCGATCTTCCTGACCTCGACCTTCGTCTTTCCCAATGCGCCGCCGGCAAGCGCCATTTCGAGGGCGTGACCGGCAAGCGCGTCGGGCGGCGCCGACGGGCTGGTCTATTCGCGCTTCAACGGGCCGAACCAGAAATTTTGGAGGACCGCCCGGCGATCTGGGACGAGGCCGAGGATGCGCTGGCCTTTTCAGCGGCATGGCGGGCGATCGCCACCCTGTTCCTGTCGATGGTCCAGCGGGCGACGTCATCGTCCATTCCGGCCTGCTCTATGCCGCGACCGAAACGCTGATCGGCTGCATCATCCGGGTCGGTTCGGGGTCAAGTGGCTGATTTTCGCCGGCGCGACTTTGCGCAGATCGACGCGGTGCTGGCTAAGGCCGCCGCGCTCGGCCGGGTCGCGATGATCTATTTGGAGAGCCCGCCAACCCGACCAATGCGCTAGTCGATATCGAGGCGGTGGCGGCTGCGGCGCGACGCGGCCTTTGCCGATGCGGTCGAAAGCCCCGATCGCGATCGACAACACCTTCGGCCTGCTGTGGCAGCGTCCGTTTCAAACACGGCGCCGATCTGGTCGTCTATTCGCTGACCAAATATGCCGGCGGCCATTCGATCTGGTATCGGGCGGCGTACTGGGGTCGAAGGCGCACATCACCACCATCCGGTCAATGCGCAACACGATCGGCACCATCTGCGACCCCAATACCGCCCGGATGTTGCTCCGTTCGCTGGAGACGCTGGAGCTGCGGATGAGCCGCGCCGGCGAGAATGCCGCCAAGGTCAGGCGCACCTGCGCGATCACCCCAAGGTCGAGCGCGTCGGCTATCTCGGCTTTCTGAGGCACGCCGGGCATGGAGCGGCAGGCGGATATCTATCGCCGGCACTGCTCGGGGCGGCGGATCGACCTTCGCTCTATCTTAAGGGCGGCGAAGCGGAACCATTCCGTTTCTCGATGCGCTGCGCACGCCGTTGGCGGTCAGGCTCGGGCGGGACCGAGACGCTGGCCAGCCACCCGGCGGCGATGACGCATCTGTCGGTCCCCGACGAGCGCAAGGCGGCGCTGGGCATCACCGACAATCTGGTCCGCATCTCGATCGGGGTCGAGGATGCCGACGACCTGATCGCCGATTGCGAACAGGCGCTGGCCGCGATCTGAATCGGGGGCGGGGGAGTTCACCCCTGCTCCTCACCCGGCGCTGGCGAGCGCGGTATAGAGAGCCGCGCCGTCAGCCGCCCCAGCGTCGCGCGGAACAGTCCCGGATCGTCGAGGGCCCGCGACAGGTGATCGCACTCGATGCCGCTGACCCCGTCCTGCGCCAGCGTCAGGGCATGGTCCGCCGCCACGCTGCCCGGACCAGCGCCCCCTGCAGCGCGCCGATCCAGCGTTGAAAATAGCCCGCGATCGCCCGGCAAAAGGGATCGCGTGGCCCCTAACTCCCGCCCCATCAGGCATGCCCGCTGGCCCGATTGAAATAGCGATCGATCGCGACCATCATCGACTCCGATCCCGGCGCGCGGGTCCTCCGCCTCGGCCAGTGGCGAAGACCGCGCCCGAACCAGTGGCGATGTCGGCGAGCACCGCTCGGCCATCTCGCGCTTTCCGCCGGGGGAAGAAATGGTACAGGCTCCCCGGCTGAGCCCCGTCGCTTCGCCGATTACGACAGGCTGGCCCCTGCATAGCCGTGTTCGCGAACGCCTCGGCCAGTCCCGGCAGCGTATCCGCACGCTCGGCCACCATCCGCGCTATATCGGCCCTAGAGCCCCAGCGCGCTCAGCGAGGAATGATCGGCGGGACGCGGGGCCCAGCGGCCAATGAACAGTTGATCCTGCTCGGCGATCGGCAGGTCGTTGATCGACGTAACCGCCGCGCCATCCGGCCGTCCTCGGCAAAATCCCAATTCTCATTGCCATAGGATCGGTGCCACTGGCCGCTATCGTCATGCCATTCATAGGCGAAGCGCACCGCGATCCGGCTGGTCTCCTGCGCCCAGAGTTCCTTGATCAGCCTATAGTCGAGCCTGCGTGCCCATTTGCGGCGGAGAAAGGCGATGATCTCGTCATGTCCGGTCACGAACTCGACACGATCCCGCCAATGACAGTCGGGCGTATAGGCCTGCACCACCTGTTCCGGATCGCAGCTGTTCCGTGTGACGCTGGCGGCGCGGACTTTTGACCGCGCTGTCCGTAGTGAAGGGAGGAAATGGGGCCGCATCGCACCTCTCTCGATCGAAACATTCCGTTGTACCGATCGGTACAGGACCGCCCCCCCATAGAGCAAGCCGATCGATGGTTACGCCATCATGATTCCTAACACAGCGTCAGGCCACCGCCGATCGACAAGACCCAGCGCAAACGCCACCAGCCCGGCATCTCGCTGGCCAGCCGGCCGATCGCCTTGTCCGCGACAGGCGAGATCAGGATGACGATGCCCAGCACCATCAACGCCCCCGCCATGCCCATCAGCCCGGACGAGCGGTGCCAGCCAGCCGCCCAGCCGATCAGGCTTGGCAGCACCGCGACGACATAAGTGTGGCGCGCCGACGCCTCGGACCAGCGCCTCCATCCACCACAAGCCGCCCAAGAAAGACAGGATCAGCGTTGCGTAAAGCCCGCCCGCGATTCCGCCAATATCTGATGCTCGGGCAAGAAGACGGCCATGGCGACGCAGATCGCCTGCGGCAGGATACCGGCAGGCCGAGCAGGCGGACAGGAGTTTGCAGGGGCTGGCGAGACATCGGGCGTTCCGTTCTGGGCGAAGTCCGAAGCGGTTTACGCCGCGATGGCGCGATTGTTCATTGCCACCTATGGAAAGCGCCCGGTCGCTGACCGCGAGTGCGCAGAGACCGCAAGGCAACTCGAATGGCGTGTTGCGTGCGCGGACCGGCTCCCCAATGGGATGACATCGGGCCAATCCAGAACCCGTGATCGAACGTCTTCTTGCCATACCACTCGGCAGATGCCGCGGGCAGCCCCTCAGCGCGTCATCGCTAAACCATCGGACGATACGCGGCGGCTTGAGTGTTTCTGCTGAGGCCAACCGCCGAGTGCGCTTTTTTCATGGCTCCGAAACAAAAAGGCCCGGCGTCGCATCGCTGCAACGCCGGGCCCTGTCGCCCGAAAAAGGATGGCTTTGAGGCCGAGAGGCTTAGCCCTCGTTCTGCAGGTTCACGCAGCGTATTTGCCGCGACGGTCAACCTCGATCTCGAACTGCAGGCGATCGCCCTCGTTCAGCGAGCCCATGCCGGCACGCTCGACGGCCGAGATGCACGAACGCGTCATTGGCCATCGTCGCGCTGAATGAAGCCGAAGCCCTTCATCGCGTTGAAGAACTTGACCGTGCCGGTCGCCTTTCGCCGGTCGTTGCGCTGCGGCGCGCCACCGAAACCGCCGGCTGCGCCACCGCGCGGGCCACGATCACGATCGCCACCGGAAACCGCCTTCACGCGGCTGCGGGGGCGCGTTCGACCGGAAGCGGCTCGCCTCGATCTTCAGCTGGTGGCCGAGATGCGGCCGCCGCGATCGACAGGTGGAAGCCGAGCGGCTGACCCCGGCCAGACCGGTCAGGACCTGCCTGCTCGACGGCCGAGATGTGAACGAACACATCCTCGCCACCGTCATCACGCACGACGAAGCCGAAACCCTTCTGCGCGTTGAAGAACTTGACCACGCCGGTGCCTTCGCCAACGACCGGGGGGGCATGCTGCCGCCGCCACGGGGCCGCCGCCGAAGCCGCCACCACCGCCGCCACGGAAACCGCCGCCGCCGCCACCGAAGCCGCCGCGGGTCACCACCGCCGAAACCGCCACGGTCGCCGCCGCCGAAGCCGCCGCCACCACCGCCGAAACGATCGCCGCCGCTGAAACCGCCGCCACCGAAGCGCGGTCACCGCCGAAGCCGCCGCCACCAAAAAATCGTCGCTGCCGAAATTGTCCCCGCTTGTCGGCCACGCGAGCCGCGATTGCCCTGGCTACTCTATCGAAACCCATAAGCCCTGTTCGTCTTCCCGGTTCGCCCGCAAATGTCATCTTCAAGAACCGTGCGCCGGACGAAGAGCGCGGGTCTTCGGCGCCAAACCTTTTGCGCCTAGTTCCGATCCATAACGCAGAAGGCGAGCCATCGCGAACGAAATCGTGCGAGAGCCTTCGCTTTGCCGCGAACCAAGCAGATTGCGTCGGAATTGTGGCCGAAACTCCACAACATCCCATAAAACTTTGCGACCGCCGTGCGCTGGGGCGCATCACCGCGATCATCCATGCGCAGCCGCGACCCCTGGCCCTGGCGATCCCATCATCGTGGTTGAGGTTGTCCTGCCGGCTGCCAGGGCGGGGGACATGACCGTTCATCTGCATGAAGAAGATATTCCCGCCGATCTGTTCGCCCTCGGCGCCGCGATCGCGGTGGACACCGAGACGATGGGCCTGATCACGCCGCGCGACTGGTTGTGCGTCGTCCAGCTGTCCGATGGCGGGCCCGACGAGCATCTCGTCCGCTTTTCCCCCGACAGCGATTATGCCGCGCCCAATCTGCGCGCACTGCTCGCCGATCCGGCGCGGTTGAAGCTGTATCATTTCGGGCGGTTCGATATCGCCGCGATCCGCCATTATCTGGGCGTGGTCGCCGCCCCGGTCTATTGCACCAAGATCGCCTCGCGGCTGATCCGCACCTATACCGACCGCCACGGCCTGAAGGAGCTGGTGCGCGAGCCCCGGGCATCGAGCTGTCCAAGGCGCAGCAATCCTCCGACTGGGGCGCGCCTGAATTGTCGGATGCGCAGCGCGAATATGCCGCGTCGGACGCGCTATCTGCACCGGATGAAGGTCGAACTCGACAAGCGACTCGAGCGCGAAGGCCGGATGGAACTGGCGCAGGCCTGTTTCGATTTTTCCTGCCGGCGCGCGCCGAACTCGATCTGGCGGGGCTGGCCTGAGATCGATATCTTCGCCCACGCCTAAAAATCGGGCTTCGCAGGAAAGGCCGCCATGTCCGACATCGCCGACCGCGTCCGTACCCAGCGCGTGTCTGGGCTGCGCCCGGCAGCCGTCACGATCGATTCGTGACGCTGGCGCGCTGATGCTGCCCAGCGCGATCGGGGTGCTGACCGTTCCCCGGTGATGGCGCCGATCTATTCGTCGAGCGAAGTGTCCTTCGTGCTCGACAAGAAGAAGGTCGAGGTCGCGCAGGAGCGGATGAAGATCCAGCGGCGCAATATCGCGGCGTCGACGACAAGGGACAGCCCTTCTCGCTGGATGCCGGCTCCGCGATCCAGCGCAGCTCGGTTGGAGCCGGTGGTCCAGCTCAACAAGCTGGCCGCCGAGATCCGCCTGTCCGACGGCCCCGCGACGGTCAGCGCCATTCGGGCCAAGGCGACATGCGCACCGAACAGGTGAAGCTGGACGGACCGCTCGATTTCCAATCGGCCGGCGGCTACAATCTGAAGACGCACGACGCGACGATCGATCTGCAACAGCGGATGCTGGTCTCGGGCAGGGCGGTGACCGGCAGTGCCGCAGGGCACGTTCCCGTGCCGATAAGCTACGGGCCAATCTGGAAGATCGTAACCGTCACACTGGATGGCAACGCCCGCTTCTGCGCATCGTCCCGCAAAGCACGGAAATAGCGCGTCATGCACCAAGCTCACCGCCGTGATGGCGCCTGTCCTCATCGTCCCGCGGCTTCCGCTCCGGCCCAGACCCGGCACACAGCCGTGCGCCGATCGATTTCGGCGCGGACCATATCGGTTGCAGGACAAGGCGAATCGCGCCGTCCTGTCGGGCAATGTCGCGGTGCGCCGGGCGGAGATGACGCTGAACGCCGCGCGGATGACGGTCGCCTATACCGGCCAGTGATCGGCGGCAATCCGCAGGTCTCGCGCCTCGACGCGTCAGGCGGCGTGGTGGTCAAGCGCCCTGACCAGACGGCTCGCAGCCAATATGCGATCTACGACCTCAATCGCCGGGTCATCACCATGCTGGCAACGTCTCTTTGACCTGTGGCGGCAACACGGTGAATGGCGGGCGGCTGACCATCAACTCTGGACACCGGCCGTGCGGTGATCGACGGATCGGCGGTGGCGGGCGGCGGCTCGAGCGGCGTCGGTACCACGACCCGTGCGCCTTCGGGCCGGGTGACGGGTACCTTCTCCGTCCCCGATCGCAAGTGACCCCCTGATCGTGAGGCCGTGCATGACCGTTTGCGGTCGGCCCGCATCGCGCTAAAGTCCCGCCAGAAAGGGAAGACACCGGCCAATGGACATGGAAACCCCGACCCGCGAGGCGAGCGATCGCACCGGCGGCCGCGCCACGCCCGCGGCCGAGCCGCCGGTCTCGAACGGGCTGCAGGTCGTCTCGATCGCCAAAAGCATGACAAGCGCGTCGTCCTGACCGATGTGTCGGTGTCGGTCGGCGCGGCGAGGTGATCGGCCTGCTTTTGGCCCCAATGGCGCGGGGCAAGACGACCTGCTTCTATTCGGTCATGGTGGGTCTGGTGAAGCCTGATTCGGGCCGCATCATGCTCGACGGCGAGGATATCACTGGCCTGCCCATGTATCGCCGCGCGATCACGGGCAGGCTATTTGTTGCAGGAAACCTCGATCTTTCGCGGACTGTCGATCGAGAAGAATATCTCGACCGTGCTCGAACTGGCTGAGCCTGGATCCGGCCGAGCGCGCGCGCGCAAGCTCGATCGGCTGCTTGAGGAATTCGGCCTGACCTGGCTGCGCGCCGCGCCCGCCATGGCGCTGTCGGGCGGCGAGCGGCGCCGCGCCGAGATCGCCCGCGCGCTGCCGCCGATCCTCGATCATGCATGCTCGACGAACCGTTCGCGGGCATCGACCCCGATCTCGATCGCCGATATCCGCGATCTGGTGAAGGATCTGAAGCGCCGCGACATCGGCGTACTGATCACCGATCACAATGTCCGCGAGACGCTCGACATCGTCGACCGCGCCTACATCATCTATGACGGTCGCGTGTTGTTCACCGGTTCGCCCGAGGAACTGGTCGCCGACGCCAACGTCCGCCGCCTCATCTGGGCGAGGCTTTTCGCTCTGACCCGATGACGGTGCCGCCCTGATCCGCACCGCTATCCTGTCCCGGCCCCTGCCGGGCGCTGGACTTGCGGTGCTGAGTGGGGTTCGGTCGCATGAGCTTGGCCCCCGTCTCGACATCCGCCAGTCGCAATCGCTGGTGATGACGCCGCAGCTTCAGCAGGCGATCAGCTGCTGACGCTGTCCAATCTGGAGATTGAGGCGTTCATCGCCGAGGAGGTGGAGAAAACCCCTGCTCGATGCGGGCGCCGTGCGCGAGGTGGCGACGCCCGAGCGGACCAGCAGGAAGCACCGGCGGGCGCCGACGAGCTGGTCGCCGGCACCGCCCCACCGAGGATCGCGGGCTCGACACCGATTACGCGACCGAAAGCCATCAGCAGGACAGTGTCGCTGATGGCGGCACCGGTCCTGATGGCGGCCTGTCACTGAACGGCAGCAGCAGCGGCGCGAGCCCGGGCGGCGAGGATGGGCCTGATTGGGACGCACTGGCCGATGACGCGCGCCCAATCTCGCCGAACATCTGGAGGCTCAGGCCTCCCGGTCCTGTCGGGTGGAGCGGACCATCGCCACCCATCTGATCGATCAGTTGGACGAGGCGGGTTTATCTCACCGTCTCGCTCGAGGAGATCGCCGACCGGTTGGGCGTTGCGGTGGAGCGCGTGGAATCCGTGCTGGCGGTGGTGCAGAGCTTCGATCCGACCGGCGTCGGCGCGCGCGATCTGGCGGAATGCCGGCGCTTCAGGCGCGCGAGGCCGATCGCTATGATCCCTGCATGGCGCAGCTGATCGCCAACCTTGACCTGCTGGCACGCGGCGACCGCCCGGCTGAAGCGGATCTGCGGTGTCGATGACGAGGATATGGCGGACATGATCCGCGAGCTGCGCGGCTATGATCCCAAACCCGGCTGTCGCTATGGCGGCGAGTCCGTCCAGCGGTCGTGCCTGACCTGTTCGTCACCCGCACCAAGGCCGGCTGGGGATCGAGCTCAACACCGCCACCCTGCCCCGCGTGCTGGTCAACCGGCGCTATTATCAGGAACTGCGCCACGGACCGCAGGACAAGGGGTCCAAGGCATGGCTCGCCGACTGTCTTGCCAGCGCCAACTGGCTGATGAAGGCGCTCGACCAGCGCCAGCGCACGATCATCCGCGTCGCCACCGAGATCGTGAAGCAGCAGGAGGTTTTTCCTCCACGGCGTCACGCATCTGAGGCCGCTGACCACGGCGCGCGTCGCCGAGGCGATCGGGATGCACAGATCGACCGTCAGCCGCGTGACCAGCAACAAGTATCTCAGTTGCGCACGCGGCCTGTTCGAACTCAAATTCTTCTTCACCAGCGGCATCGCGGCGGCGGACGGCGGCGATGCCGTGTCGGCCGAGGCGGTGAAGAGCGCGATCAAGACGCTGATCGCCAATGAAGGTGCCAAGATCCTGTCCCGACGACACGCTTGTCGAACTGCTCCAGCCAAGGGTTTCGATATCGCCCGGCGCACCGTCGCCAAATATCGCGAGTCAATGGGCATCGGCAGCTCGGTCCAGCGCCGCCGCGCGCGCACCCTGAACGGTTGATCCGCCCGGCCCGTTGAACGGCCGTCAGTGTATTATATTGCAAACACAGTTTTGCGGGAGCGCCGTGGCGATGGGCAAGAAGAACAGAAGAAAAAGCAGAAAAAGGCCGAGAGGGCGGCGATGGAGCAGGCGGCCAACGCACAGCCCTCGCCGCTGCACCGGGTGGGACAGGTTCTTCTCGATCAGGCGCGCAGTCCGATGGGGCGTCAGTTGATCGCCACTGGCCCGGTCGCCGCTGCGGCTGCGCTGGCACGCGACATGGGTCGCGAGACGGGCCTAAGGCGACGGACGCCGAGCCGAAGGATACGGCTCCGCCCCTCCCGCTGCCCGGCCCCGGTCGGATACGTCCGCCTTGGCGGACTGGCGCTGTCGGCGCTCGACCAGTTGTTGCAGCGCAAGACGCCGACCGACAAAGCCTGAGCCGCATGACGGGGAGCATCGAATGCGGAATTCGGTGCCTCATCCCAGCGTAAGCGCCTTGGGCGGCGCGCCGTGATCCACGGTTGATGCGATCGGGTTGGATGGGGGAGCGACGGGGTCGCTCGACCCCGGTTATCGACGCGCGATGCCGGTTTCCCGGCGGCTTCCGCCCTGCTTGTCTTTATGGGGTGCGCGGCGACGCCCTTCAGCCCAGGGCGCGGTGATGCCCATTGCATAGCAAAAAAAGGCTGGTCCGAAGGACCAGCCGTGAAAGTTTTAGGAGAGGATGCCTGAAAGGCCCGCTCTCTTTGGCGCAGGTTAACGATTGACACAATTGCAAGCTCAGCAATTTTTCTTGCAAAAAATGCAATCGTTTACGTCGTTTCGCTTCCATCATGATCCTCCATCTGACGAAACATGGTGACCTTCGGAGAGTGGAGTCGCCGGCATCGCTGATAATCCGCCATTTCCGGCAAATGCTATCCGGGTGAGCGCCATATTGATCCGTAAGAATATCGGCCCGACAATGCTCAAATCTATCCTCGATACAAATCGCGACAGAAATATTGCATTCGAAGGCCCGAAATTACGTCTTCACAGGTTGACCCTGCGGGGAATCAGCGCTAGTTCACGGGGAAATGCAACAGGAGCGTAACATGGCTGACGACCCTATCGATGTGAATGCCGTTGAATTGGCAACCGAACTGACCATCGCGTGGTTGGGCAATCCCAATACCCGTACCTCGGCGGAGGAGGTTCCCGCGTTTCTCGGCAAGATGCACGAAACCGTGTCGTCGCTTTTGGGCAGCGCGCCGCAGACGACCGATGTCGAAGCGCCGACCGAATATGTCCCGGCCGTTTCGGTTCGCAAGTCTTTGGCGTCGAAGGATCACATCATTTCGATGATCGATGGCAAACCGTACAAGACGCTGCGCCGCCATCTGGCCACCCATGGCCTGACGCCGGAAGAATATCGCGAGCGCTATGGCCTGAAGTCGGATTATCCGATGGTCGCCGAGCTATTCGGAAAGCCGCCGCGCGATGGCCAGAAGATCGGCCTCGGCCGCAAGCCCGGCCGCGCAACGGCACCACCGCCGGGCGCAAGCCGCGCAAGGGCGCCGAGACCGCGACCGAGAATAATCCTCGGTTCCACCTCGGTGGCGTAAAAGACCGCCCGCCTTCCTCTCTTCTCCCGGAGCAGGAAGGCGGGCGTTTTTCATGATGGCGTATCAGGCGTGGCTTCCGCCCCCTGAATGTCGATGGGATCTATGGCCTCGTAAAAGCGCCGGCACGCTATCGAAAAACAAAACCGCAAATATTCTATGTGTCGTCATTCTGCAGCGATTTCACGCGCGATAATTCAGATCATGCACGACCCCTGTTTTCCAGAATATCAATAATGTTTTCCCGTCACCCTTGTAATTTCGGACGGGCGCACGACATTGCTATTGCTATAGTCGCATATCGACGGTTTTCGGCGCTTTGCGGCCCCTTCTCCTTCTTTTTCCTGTTGTCGAAGCACGAGGATTGGCCGGTTGTCGGTCCCGCATAGAAGGAAGATACTCATGAGCATGTCCGGCACCGTCAAATTCTTCAACGCCGACAAGGGCTATGGTTTCATCTCGCCCGATGGCGGCGGCAACGACGCGTTCGTCATATCTCGGCGGTCGAGCGGCGGGCATGATCTCGCTGAACCAGAATCAGCGGCTCAACTATGAGCTGGAGCAGGATCGTCGCGGCAAGACCAGCGCGGTCAATCTTTCAGCCGACCGACTGATCGCTTCTGGGGACGAACCTCGTCCCCTTTGTTTCAGGAGATGCCCGATGCGTGACAGCCAGACTTCCGCCGCCCATGCCGAACGGTGCCACCAGAAGCGGAGGATAGCCCGCTGACCTTGGTACGCGAACGCGCCCTGCGCGCCGAAGCCACCGATGGTGCTGGCCCAGCGCAGCCTGAAGACCGAAGCGATGCGCGACGCCCGTCAGCAGCGCGACGCCATGGCGGCCGCCATGCTGGTACAGGACGCGTCGTAAGATTGAGCTGCCGCCGAAGAAGGTGCTGGCCAAGCCGCCCGCTCTTCTGCCGCCTCGGTCCCAATAATGTCCTAAAACCGTCTGACTGTAGGGCTTCGGCATTCGCTGGAATGCCCCTGCCCACAGGGACGCAAAGTTGGCGGAGCATACGCGGCTCCAAGGGAGCGCCTGTCCCACCCAGCGCTCCTCTTCCTGAGAGAACTCGGCCTGCCATCTCTTACAGGAGAGCATGGACGCCCCTTATTCCCCCAAATACGCCCTTGCGATAGAGCAGGGTGATCGCCACGCGCCGGTTGCGCGGGTCGGACGGTTGCCCGTGATCATCGGTTCGCGGTCGGCGACGCCTCGATCCGCTCGAAGCGCGATTCGGGCAGCCCACCGCCGCCAGACGCCGCCGGGTGGCCTCGGCACGACCCGGAGGACAGCATCCAGTTGTTCATCGCGCGCGGATCGCCATAGGGGACGCTGTCGGTATGGCCACGGATCATGATCGTGTTGGGGCACATCCGCCACTGTCTTGGCGATGGTACCGATCAACTGGGACGCGGCCGGCTCCAGGCTGGTGGTGCCCATCGAGAACATCGAATAATCGGCATTGTCGACCAGATCAATGCGCAGGCCGCTGTCGGTCGGGATGAACCGGACCTGTTGCGCCAGCTTCTTCAGCCCGGCGTGACCTCCATCTTGCGCAGCAGTTCGCGCTTCACGGCGTCGAAGGTCTTCTGGTCCCGCGCCAGCGCGTCGGGGTGCGCAGCGAGCCCTTGTTGCCCGTGCCGGGCTTGTCGCCGCCCTGCCCGTTGACGCGGGTGACCAGCGTCTGGACGATAGCGGTGCTACTGTCCTTCTGCATCCGCCCGACACCGGCACCGCCATTCAGCACGCCGCCCCCACACCGACTGACTTGGTGTCGAGCAGGGTCGGCGCGAAATAATCGGCAATGCCCTTCCGCTGCTTCTCGGTGGTCGCACCCAGCAGCCATAGGAGCAGGAAGAACGCCATCATCGCCGTCACGAAATCGGCATAGGCGACCTTCCACGCGCCGCCATGATGCCCGCCATGACCATCGGCGATGATCTTCTTGACGATGACGATCTTGGGCGGCTCGTTCTTGCCGTGGGGCGCGCGGGCCATGGCTTAGCGGGCCCCGCAGACCGTCGAACACCTCGGCGGCGCCGCTGGGCTGGTCTGGTGCGCGATGCCCGAGCGGGCGGCTTCAATCACCAGCGGCTGCGGATGGCCGTGGAGCGAGGCGATGATGATCTGCTTGACCATTACGATAGATGGCCGCATCGGCGTCGATCACCTGCTTCAGGCGGCCCGCGAACGGGTTGACGATACCATAGGCGAGCAGCACGCCCATGAAGGTGCCGACCAGTGCCGAGCCGATCATGCCCCCCCAGCACGCTCGGCGGCTTGTCGATCGAACCCATGGTCTTCACGATGCCGAGCACCGCCGCGACGATGCCCAGCGCGGGCAGCGAGGTTGGCGAGAGCTCTGCAGCGTGCCCTGGGGCCCTTCGACCTCGTGGTGATGGGTCTTGATGGCGTTATCCATCACCCTTCGACCGCATGGACGTCGAGCGTGCCCGACGACACCACGACCGTGCGCAGCGTGTCGGCGATCAGGGTTGACCAGCGTATGGTCGGCGACCGGGGCGGGATATTCGGCGAAGACCGAGGAGGACTTAGGATCCTCGACATGCGGCTCCAGCGCGATCGGCCCCTCGGTGCGCAGCATCTTCATCAGTTCGAGACGAGGAAGATGACGTCGAGATAATCCTGCTTCTTGTACTTCGGCCCCTTGAAGATCTTTTGCCCATCGCGCCGCCCAGCGCCTTCAACTCCTTGCCGGAATTGCCGATGACGAGCGCGCCGACGGCCGCGCCGCCGATGATGAGCATTTCGTGCGGAATCGCGTGGAACACCGGCCCCAGCTGTCCGCCGGTGATGGCGAAACCGCCGAAGACCATTCCGAGCAGGATGACCGGGCCGATGGCAGGAAACATGGTGGAATGATTCTCCAGAGAACCGGCGTGGCGGCCGTCCGAACTCCGGACTAGCGCCTAACGTCAAAATAGGGTTACCAGGCCGCCCCAATCACTTGAGGTAATCGAACAGCGACAGGCTCGACAATTTGGTGAAGCTGGCACGGGTCGCCTGCAACAGATCATCGTCTGCTGAAGCTGGGTGATGGCGGTGGTCGGATCGGCGTCCTCGACGGTCGAGCGCAGGGTGGCGCGATCGGTCGCGGCCTGTTGCTGCAACCCCCTGTTGCAACTCGACGCGGGCCTCCGCGCACCGATCGACGCCTGAACGCTGGCGACATTGTCGTTCGCGGCGGACAGCTTGTCCATCGCGTCGCGGATCGTGCCGGTGACATCGCCGGTGCCGGTCTTGAGCGCGGTCACCAGATTGTTTGAGCGTTCAGCGTGTCGCCGCTGCCAGCCTTGAACACGCGTTCAGCACCGACCGATACTTCGATCGACTGACCATCGGCGATCAGGATCTCCGACACATCGGCCTGCGAATAGGTATAGGCGCCGTTCGTCATCCGACCGCATCGGTCCCCGCCGCCGCGCCGAACAGCGGCAGGCCGCGTGCATCCTTGCTATTGGCCGGGCCGACCAGCGCGTCGCGGATCGAGGCGATCTGATCGCCGACGCTGGCGCGATTGGCGGCCGACAGCGTGCCATTGGCCGCCTGCGTCGCCAGCTCCAGCGCCTTTTGCACCTGATTGCCGATCTGGCCCAGCGTGGTGTCGGCCTGCTGAAGCAACGAACCGGCGAGCGTCAAATTGGTCTTTGTAGACCGCGTCATCGGCGTCGCGGCGATCGAACTCGGCGATCTGCGCGGCGGCGGCGGCATCGTCGGACGGGTTCTGCAGCTTCTTGCCCGTCGAAATCTCGACCATGGCCGCATTGGCCTTGCCGGTCAGCGCGTTCATGCGCCGCGACGCCATGTCATAGAAGACGTTGGTGGATATCTGCATCGCGACTACCGGATTTCGAGGGATCGACTGGAAGGTTTCGCGCGCCATCTGGATGACCCGACTGGAGGCCGAATAGGCCTGCTGGAACCGCATCAACGTGACCGCTTCAGATCGAGCGTCACGCCTGAGGCCCCGACAGCGTCGCCTTGGCGCCGTCGCTGATCGCGGTCTGCGCCTCCGCCACGGTCTGGCGCTGCTTGAGTGCGGTGGCATTGTCGGTGACGATCTGGGTCAGCCGCCCTTCGAACTGCCCGGTGCCGCGCGCGGTCTGCAGCGCATAGAGATTGTCGGCATTGCGCGACCGCCGCCAGTCGCCGCCGCAATCTTCGACCCATCGGTCATCGCCAGCGTCATGGCGGCGGTACCGGCGGTCAGGGTGAACATCGGCGTACCACCGGTCACCGTTCAGGTCCTGACCATTGGCACCGAGACCGTTGACGGTGTCGACGAAATCGCTTGGCGACTTTGGTTGAAGGCGGCCCGGGTCGTGTTGATCCGCTCCGCTCCGTCAGCGCGCCGGCCAGAGCACCGCCAGTAGGGAATGAAATCGGCTTTCGCCTTGCAGCGACACGGTGAAGCCGACGCTGCCATCGGCACGGCGCTGATAGCTGACCGAGCCGACCATATCGGTCGAGGCGAGGGACCGGCCCGACCCGGTCGCCGGGTCGCACCGTCGCGCGCCCCAGTTCGTCGGTCGTGCTGGTGATATCGGACAGCGCGCTCATCTGCTGCGCGCCCGAGGATCTGGTCGCGCTGATCGGTCAGCTGCGCGGAGTGCGGCGGGTCCCCGGCTGGGTCCGCCCCAGCCCGTCATTGACCCGCACCAGCGAGGTGGCGAGCGAGGACAGGTCGTGCGGCCTGCCGCGCCCGCCGTCGAAATCGGCGCGTTGATGATCTGGTCGCGTCAAGGTCGGTCGCGGTAAGGCGGTCGCGGTCGACTGGCGGTCCTCCAGCATCGTCGCAGCGCCGAGAATCCGGTTCGGCTGCCAGCGTGCGTGCGGCGGTGAAGAAGGCGGTGAGACGGTCTGAACACGTCGCCGGTCATCGCGCTCGATCCGCGTCAGCGGTCGCCCCGTCGTGGTGCGCGACAGATCCGGCGGTGGCGGCGCCGACGGCGGCGCTGGCATAGACGTCGGTGGCACGCGCGATGCCCGCCACCGCGACGCCCGACCCCCGCCGACACCTTGTTGGCGGCTAAAACCGGCGGCCGGCACGACCTCGCGCATCGTGACCGTCCGGCGCGAATAGCCGTCCGTTCCGACATTGGCGATATTCTCACCCAACGGCGGTCAGCGCGGTCTGATATGCGCGGACGCCCGAAGCGCCGATAGAGAGCAGGTCGCTCATGCGCGTTAACTACGTCAACTCTGGTTAACAGCGGGTTGCGATTTCGCCAGTGAATGCGGTCACCGCCTTGCTGATGCCCATCGGGGGCGGCGGCCATGCTCTGCGCAACCTGTTGATCCTGCATGTCTTTGAACGTGTCGAGCGCTTTGACCGGAACAGCGTGTCGCCCAGCTTGGTCTGGCGCATCGCCTTCAGGATCATGCCGGTGAAGATCGCCTCGAACTGCGTGCCCGCCTTGTCCAGATTGGCGCCGTTCGACAGGCGGCGGGTGTCGGTGGACACCGTGCCGGTGATGCCGGTTGCCGAGGCGGCGGGGGTGGATGCGATGGATTGGGTCACAGGGGCGATCAACCCGCCTTCTTGAGCGCGCCGGCTTCCTTCAGCGCTTCGAGAATGGCGACGAGGTCCGGACGGCGCGGCGCCGATGGCGTTCACCGCCTGACCACGTCGGCGAGCTTGGGACCGGGGTTCGGGCAGGAACATCCGGGCGACGCTCCTCCTCGACCGCGACACACCCGATTTGGGGGTGACGACCGTCTGGCGCCGCTGCAAGGGGCCGGCTGGGCTGACGCGCTGATTCTCGTCGTCTTCACGGTCAGCTTGCCATGGGTGACGGCGGCCGGGCCGACGCGCACCGCTGGAGTTGATGACGACCGTGCCGGTGCGCGCGTTGACGATCACCTTGGCGGCGGCTCGGCCGAGACGAGGACGTCGGGATTCTCGATCTCGGACATCAGTGTGGCGCGGACATCGGCGCCCATCGGCGCGCGGACCGCGACCGACACGGCGTCCATCGCCTGCGCGATGCCATGCCGAGGCAGGCATTGATCGCCTGCGCGACATTCTGCGCAGTGGTGAAATCGGCGCGCGCGCGCCGGTTGAAGGTCAGCATCGGCGCGCTCTCGAACCCCGTGGCGACCGCGCGTTCGACGGTCGCGCCCTCGGGGATGCGGCCGGCGAGGGGACATTGACGACGATCTTCGAGCCGTCTGCACCTTCCGGCGCCCAGACCACCGACCGCGAGTTACCCTGCGCCATCGCATAGATCTGACCATCGGCACCTGGAGCGGGGTCAGGATCAGGCTGCCACCGCGAAGCGATTCTGCCTTGCCCATCGAGGCGACGGTGATGTCCAGCTTCTGCCCCGGCTTGGCGAAGGGCGGCAGCTCCGGCCCAGACCATCACCACCGCCGCATTCTTCATGCCCGGATTGGCGTTGGGCGGCAGTTGCAGGCCGGAAGCGCGACACCACGACCTTCAGCGACTGGACGGTATATTCCAGATTGTCGTCGCCGTGCCGGGCAGACCGACGACGACGCCGTAACCGGTCAACTGGTTCGAGCGGATGCTGCGGAACCCGCCCAGATCCTTGATCCGGTCGGCTACGGGCCGCGCGGCGATCGCGAAAAAAGTGGCGAGGAGCGAGGAGGAAGCGGAAGATCATGTCGTTGGGCCTCAGAACGGGCTGACGGCTGGAAAGAAGCGGCTGACAGCCAGCCCGGCGGCTGGCGCGGGCGACATCGCCCTTGCCGGTATAGGCGATCTGCGCGTCGGCGACGCAGGCGGGTCGAGGCACGCGATTGTCGATGCCGACATCACCATGCGGACCAGTCCCTGATCTGATGAACTCGTCACCGCGATTGAGCGTCACGCTTCTGCCCCTGGACCAGCATGGTGCCGTTGGGAACACCTGCGCCACGGTCACGCTGATCTCGCCGGACGGCAGAGTTGGACTGGTCGGCCGCGCCCGAACCGTTAAAGCAGGCTGCCACCCCATGCCGATGTCGGTGGACTTCAGCAACGAAGACAGCGGCCTGGTGGTCGGCGGGTTGATGCCCAGATCACCCTTCGAGCCGAGCTTTGAATTGGCCGACTTCGACGCCGCCGTCCGCTCGACGAGTACGATGGTCAGCGGATCGCCGACCCGGCGCGCGCGCCAGCCCTCGTAGAGAGCGCAGCATAGCCGTCCGCGCCACTGGAAGATCAGACCGTTGGCAGGCACGCGACCGGCTGGGCGGCGACGGGCAGCGGGCAGGTCGTGTGAAATCCTCAGCCGGCCCTTCTTCTTGCCGAACAGGCTGGCCTGCGCCAGCGCGGTCGCCAGCGGCAAGCGCAGAACGAGCCGCCACGCGGAAAAGGAGGGCGCATCGTCCGGCTCACGGATTCTGGTTCGCGTACTGGAGCATCTCGTCAGTCGACTTGATCATCTTCGAGTTGACCTCCCGAGGCCGCCTGCGTCTCGATCATGTCGACCAATTCCTCAACGACATTGACGTTCGAGCCTTCAGGCATGCCACGGCGGATCTGGCCGCGCCCTTCGGGACCGGCGACCCCATGTTCACCGCGCCGAGGCGCGGTTTCCAGTCGGTAATTGTCGCGCCCCTTGGACTGGAGCCCGCCGGATTGGGGAAGGTCATGATCTGGATCTGGCCGATCTCAGCCCGTGCGGTCTGGCCTGGATGGTCGCGAGACGGTGCCGTCAGTGCCGATGGTGATCTGCGTCGCGCCTTCGGGCACAGTAATGCCCGGCATCACTGATAGCCTTCCGACGTGACCAGCCCCTCGGCGAGCGCGAATTGCCCGCGGGTATATCCCAGCGTACCGCCCGGCATCTGCACAGGAAAAAAGCAACCCGCCGTCCAGCGCCATGTCGAGGGCCTGTTGTTGGTGATCGCATCGCACCTTGCGTGTTGATGCGCGCGGTGCCTGGATGCACGCCGGTACCGGGTTCAGGCCGGTCGCGTACTTGCTCTCGGTCGGGCTAAGCGCACCCGGTGCGGCCAATCGTCTGATGGAGCCCAGCGTCTCGAACGGCGCGATCGCGCAGGAACAGTCGTGTTGACGTTGGCGGGTTGTTCGAGGACCCGCATGCGCATGTCAGGCATCAGGCCCGGTGCGCGCGATGTATGGCGGCGGGCGCAAACCTCTAATCCTCAGCTCGGCAGCCGCATCGGGGATGCGCTGTTCTCGTCCATCGACTTGGCCTCTTTCGTGAGGTTGGCCTGCACCTCATGCTGCGCTGGTTTCGATCATGTCGACCAGCGTCTGCGCCATGTTGACGTTCGACCCTTCGAGCGCGCCGGACTGGACGGTGGCATCCATGTCACCGGGGCAGCCTTGCCGCCGCCCACTCGACGCGCAGCAGATTGTCCAGCCTTCACCGTCTGCGACACGCGGGCAATGACCAGCTTCATCCGGTCGATCACCTGCACTTTGGGTGTCGGGGCCGGCGCCCAGCAGGATAATGATCGACACGGTGCCGTCAGGCGACACGGCCAGCGAGTTGTATGGGGGAACCGTGATCAGGCCGTTCAGCGATCACCCAGGATAGCAATCGCCGGTCTGCAGCACGCCAGGCGGTCACCTCGGTCGCCGCGCCGGGTATAGGCCTCCGAAGCCGTCGGGCGCCTGCACCGCCAGCCACGCGCTGGAGGTCGCGATCGCCACGTCCAGCCCAGGTTGCCGGTATGCTGCACCGTACCCGCGCGCGGTCAGCATCGGTCACTTCCTCGGCGGTGGGCATCCGCGCCTCGAACGCCGCGCCGCCACCCGCTAGGTCGATGCGATCGAAAGCACGACGCGGTCGGCGCAGCCGATCGTCGGGGCGTTGGCCATGTTGTTGGCGATCGCCGACTGCGCGCCGCCATGTGCAGACGCATCCCCATCGCCGCCATGTAAGACCAACATCCATCTTTGCCCCCTGTTACCCGACCATTCGCTTAGCTGCGGATGTTAAAAGATGGTCTGCGAGATCTGGCTCGGTATCAGCGCCTTGGCGTTCGCACGGAATTTGCGCTGCGCCGCGATCAAGTTGACCAGTTCCTCGGTGATGTGGGCGTTCGATCCTCGATCGTGCTCGACCGGATCGCGCCGTACGCGCCTCATGGCCGGTGCCGAACTTGGCCGCCCCCGACATCGCCGGTCGCTTCCCAATGGCTGTTCCTCGGCGCAGGCCGGCATGTTGACGAAAATTCGCCACCGCACCTTGCCCAGCGGCAGTCTCGCCGTTCGGAAGGACGCGGTGATCAGGCCGTCTCGCCCACCGACTTACGCCCGACAGCAACAGGCCCACCGCCTTGCCGTCTGGGTGCGCAGAGTTGACCGGAAGATCGAACCCGATTGCGACGACCGATAATCGACGGTCAGCGGCTGCGGATGACCGGTGCGCGGCGTGAAATTGTCGAAGGCGACCGGTGCGGCCGGCGTGGTGTATTGCCGGCCATTGAAGTCCATTCGACCGGTGCGGTCGAGCGCCATTGGTGGTCATCTGCTGGTCACCGACATGGCTGTGGAGCCAACGGTGCCTGCAAATCCGCCAGCTGGACCGCATTGCCATTAGCATCGACCAGCGGCGGCTTGCGGACGCAATAGTTGGTCAGCGTCATGGCATTGCCCGACGTGTCGAAAATCTTGGTCTGGGTCGTGTTATTTGCGCGTGCCCCGTATTTGGTGCAGTCGAACGCACCGGTCAGGGGCAGTCGCGGTGCTCGACAGGTTGATGTCAACGTACCTTCTTGGTCGCGACCGGCGTGCCGCTGGTCGGCGGGCAGCTGCAAGCTGGTCGGGCCGTCATTACCGAACGGGGTGACGTTGCCGTCTGTCGACCAGGAACACCTGCAGGCGGTTACCTTGCGTGTCAGTGACATAGATTGTTGGTGTCGACTGGAACAGGCCGTTGCGGGTATAGTTCGGTGTGCCGGTCATTACCGCCCGCCTGTACCGTGAAGAAGCCGTCGCCCGAGATAGCGAGATCAAGCGCGTTGGAGGTGCTGGTGTAGTTGCCCTCCTTGAACTCCTGCCGGTTGGCCCCTTGACCACCGTGCCCGAGCCGACTGCTTGAACGGATCGGTCGAGGAAGTTCGCCGCCATCACGTCGGCGAATTCATCTTCTTGCAGAAGCCGTTAACGGGTGCCAACGATGGCCGGTTGTGCGGATGACCGACATGTCGGTTTGCGAGACCCTGAAGACCCGCTGAGCCGGGTGTAGAAGGACATGGGCTATCTTCCTGATACGAAAGGGATCCAGCCGACCAGACGGACGGCGGAAAGCTGGACACAGCCGGGCCGGCGACGGAAAGGACTGGGGTGCCGTTCGTGGGCATCGACACCGACTGGACCGGCGCCCAGACGAGCGAGCGGGCGTTCCTGACATTGCTGCCGTCAGGCGCGCCGACCGAGATGGTGAAGGGGCCCAGCGAGCCGCTTCGCCGTCCTCCGGTCTTGCCGTCCCAGTAGCTGGCGGTGCCGGCCTTCTGCGCACCCAGCGACACCGTCTTCAGCACCCGCCATGCGCGTCGAAATGGTGACCGAGACATCGGTGGCGGCATTGTCGAGGCTCATTTGCCCGGCCAGCCCGCCGCTGTGGTGCGGCCATAGGCTGATGGTGCCTTCGGTCAGCACCGTCTTGCCGACATAGTTCATCGCGTCCCGCCGGCGTCGTCGCGTTCAGCTTGCGAAAGTGCGATCAGGGGTAGGCGTCGTGTTCATCCTCAAGATGCCGGCGACGCTGGAGAATTGCGCCATCTGTGCGACCATCTGGGTGTTGTCCATCGGCGCGAACTTGGGTCTGGTTCTTCAGCTGCGCGGTGAGCAGCGTCAGGAAAACGGACTGGTCAGGCGTGGTCGCTTCTTGGCCCGGCGCGGCGGTTGCCGGCGCCGTCGCCAGCACGCTTGATGCCCAGGCTGTCCAGCGTCAGATTCATCGCGGTGGAGGTCGATCAGCGGCCCAGCTTGGGGGTATCGGGGATCAGCGACTTGGCGGTCTGCATCCTCCTCGACATTGTTCTGAAATGGGGTGCGCGCGGTCTCCATCATGTCGACCAGCTCGCGGGTTTCGTCGACCGCCGCCTCGAAGACGTTGCCGTCACTTGTCGGCCAGCGGGTTATTGGGGTCGTGGCGCTTGGTGGGTCTTCGCCGGCTTGATCACGTCTTCTCGACATCGACGGTCGAAAGGCCGATCGCGGCGTCGAAAGCTGGTGCGGAACACCGGCTTCATCGTCTTGTAAAGCGGTCTCGACCGACCCGGCGATGCCGCCGGCATTGGCGAGTTCGACGCGGTGGTGTTCATCCACTGACTGCGCCGACATGGCGCGGCCCGAAACTGGAAGATGGAAAGCGGTCCGTTCGGCATCGCCATTCGCCCTTCAGCGCGCGGGTGATGGTGGAAATGCGGCCGTTCAGGAACGACAGGGTCGTCTGATACTGGACGGCGTTCTCGGCGAAGGCGGTCTGCTCTTCGGCCAATTCGACCATGTGCCGTCGAGCGAGGGTTTCGAGAGGACGCGGTACTTCATCGCCTTGGCGATGCCCTGATCTACTGTCCGCCCTCGACGGCGGCGAGCGCCGCAAAGAAATCAATGTCGCGCGCCTTGAAGCCGGGGTGGAGGCGTTGGCGATATTGGACGCGAGCACGCCCATACGCTGCCCCGAACTTCGAGCGCGGCACCATGAATTCCGAACAGCGTTTCTGCGGCCATCGATCAACCCTCCTTTCCCACGCGGATCATCGCGCCACCGAAGTCTCGCAACCTCCGTGCCAGTGCGCAGGCTAGGAGGGGAAAGCGCGGACGGCAGCCGGCAATCGGCAAGGCGTTGCCGGATCTTGCCGGCCGGCGGCAACTGAAGCAGCAGCGACGCCGGGATAGGCATGCCCATCTTCCTCCCTGCCGGGGGAGGTGGCAGCCGAAGGCCTGACGGAGGTGTCACGCTTGGTGAGGTTGGACCGTCACCGCAGCCGGGGACCCCCTCCACCAGCTTCGCTGGTCCCCTCCTGCAGGGGAGGAATCCATCTGAGCCGACCGTCGGCTTGGCCGCCCTAAGATCATTGGCCCGCCCCTTGCAGGGAGACGCGCATGATCGCTTTGCCACCGCTTCACCAGTTCCTTGATCGGCCGCGCTTGCCATCGTGCTGGGCGGGACCTTGATCGCCACCTTGCTGCGCACGCCTGGGGGATGCGCGGCGAGCGGTACAGGCTGACGGTGCTGATCCGCCGGCCCTTCTCGGCCGATCCGCTGGTCAGGCAGATCGCGCATCTGTCGCGCGTCGCCAAACGCCACGGCGTGCTGACGCTCGACCGATCGGTCATTACCGATCCCGACACAGCCGAGGCGATCGCCGCGATCGTCGATGGCGAAGGTGCCGAATCCGTCACGAACCGGCTCGCCATGGCGCGTCAGGGTCGGGTCGAACGACATGTCGCGATCGCCGATATCTGGGCCGGTGCGGCCAAGCCGCCCGCCATGGGCATGGTCGGCACGCTGATCGGTCTGGCGGCCATGTTCGCGACGATGAACGACCCTCAGCGGATCGGCGGCGCGATGGCGATCGCGCTGCTCGCCACCGCTCTATGGCGCGCTGTTCGCCAATCTGGTCGCACAGCCCATCGCCATCCGTCTGCGCCGTGCCGCCCGGATCGAAGGCGTTCGAGCGCACCCGCCTCGTCGCCCCGCTGGCCTTGCTCTCGCGCGCGCGAAGGCACCGCGTCGGGCGCCCCTCACCCCGGCAAGCGGCGGCGGCTAATCTGGTGAGCGTGGCATGACCGATCCCGTCTTTCCCGAAGCCGCGCCCGCCAACCCCATCTGGCTCGTCACTGGCCGACCTCGCCTTGCTGCTGGTCGGCTTCACGAGGTTCTCTCGTTCAGGCGACGGGGACGGAGCGCCGGCCGGCGCTGCTCAGCAGCTTGCGCGCGCAATTCGGGTCGAGCAAGTCCTTGGTCGGCCGGGCGATGCCGCCGCCCGAACCACCACCGCCATGCCGGTGGCGGCCGCCGCGCTGCGCTTCGCGCCAGCTCAGCGACACCGGTCGACGACGTGCTCTTCGTCCCCACGGGCGCATGAGGCGCTGGCCGATCCGCGTCCGGCTGTCGGTCGTCAGCGCCACCGATGGCAGTGCCGCCGTGTCGATCCCGTCACCCATAGCGCGGTGGTCCTCGCCGCCGATCGTGCGCGCGCCGCCGCCGCGCTGATCGGTCCGGCCGCCGTCGACCGCCTGATCCCTTTCCACCGCCGCAAAAGCCCGGCCAGCGCATCGCGATGGTCACCTTGGTCTTGCCGGCGAACCATCTGGAGACACCAATGATCCTCTCCCTGTTGCTGGCGGGTGCCGCCATTTTCGAGATATTGGCGCGCTCGACGCCGCCGTCGCCACCAACACCGGCCGACCGATCGGGGTGGGGGGCGGGCGCGGGCCGGTCGACGCAGCTGAAGCTCGCATGCCACCTATCGCTGTCTGGCGGACCGGGGCGCATGATGCCGTCGTGGTTAGTGCGCAGGCCCCCAATGGCGGATCTTCGTGCGGTGCTCAGCGCGCCCGCCCGCCGCCGCCGCCACATGCCCGCCATCGCGGTGAAGGCCGAACCGTCATCCGGCGCGGAACCCCGTCGTGATCGAGGCCGGCTCGGACGGATTTTTCATTACCCGCGAAGGGGTTGCGATGGCCGATGCCGCGCCCGGCAGCCATTTCCCGGTGCGCATCGACGCCGCGCGCCAACCGATCGAACGGTCGCGCTGGCCAGCGGCCGCGCCACCCTGCCCGGCTGGTCGGAATGATTGGCAGAAATGCGCGGGGGGGTCCGTAAAATTCCCTAAAAATCGGCCGGGGCCACGTTACCCCATGTCAGCGAAACCAGCGGGTGCGGACATGGTCGATGTCAACAAGGCTCAGTGCCGGGAAACGAGGTCGCGCGGATCGCCGGCGTGTGCCGCGTCCCGGCGCGCGCTCGCCGCGGAAGCGCAGACCGCCACAACGCCCGCCAAGGCGATGGGCAGACGAGCAGGGTGGGCAATCTAGCCCGCACGCTGGCCGCCGAACCGCCGGTCGATATGGACCGGATCGCCGAGATTAAGAAGGCGATCGCCAACGGCAATTTCCCGATCCTGCCAGCGACCATCGCCGACCAGATGATCGCGTTGAAGCTCGACTGGAATGGTAAATGACGCGGCGTGACGCTCTGATCCGGGTCATCAGGCCCCTTCATCGTGAAATCGCGGCCCTGAAGTCGAACGACGTCGTCGCGCTGGAACGCGCTACCACCGAAAAGCTGGCCGCGATCGAGGATGTCGCCTCGCTCGGCACCGGTCCGGCCGGTCCCGACCTGCGCGAGCTCGCCGACGAACCCAATCGCCTGAACAAGACCTGCCGCATCTATGTGAACCTGATGGCGGCCAATGTGCGGCGCAAGCTGCAGACGCTGACCGGCGATGCCGGGGCGGCTATCGCCCGATGATGCGCGCCTACGCCTGATCGTCCCTGTTGCCGTTGCCGGCCGGCAAGCGCTTGCCGTTTTGCCGAAACCCGATCTCTGCCCTCTACCCTTGCCGACCAGGGCCCCGAACACCGTAAACCCACGGTTTTCCGGGCTTTTGATTCCGCCCACGGACCGACGCAAAACTGGCACGGCCTGCTGAGTGAAGCCCGAACAAGGGCATTTGCAAACAGCATGACCGTCAACCGTCTCTCAATCCCGGATCAGTCGGCGATCGCGCTGGCCTCCAGCCGCACGGGGGGTCATTTCGGCTATCTGCTGGGCAGGCCAAGCTCGGGTCGGGCTGAACGCCAATGCGCGCGCCGGCACCTCCTCCGCCTCAGGGCTCTATCAGTTCGTCGAGCAGAGCTGGCTCGCCGTGCTCAAAAGCATGGCGCCGAACATCAGGATGGGCTGGGCCGCCATTGCGATCGGCCAGTCGGGCGGGCGCTATTATGTCAGCGGCGGCGCGCGGGCCGCTGGTGATGGGGCTGCGCAACGACCCCACCGCCGCCTCGCTAATGGCCGCCGAACATGCCTCCGACAACAAAGGCCGCGCTGGGATCGACGCTGGGCCGCGAAACGAACAGCACCGACCTGTATATAGCGCATTTCACGGGCACGGGCGGCGCGACCAAGTTCCTGTCCAGCTGGCCTCCAGCCCCGCAGACGACGGGTGCCGCGCTGTTCCCCGCCGCGCGCGCCGCCAACCGCTCGGTCTTCTATGCCGCGAACAGCCAGCCGCGCACCGTCGCCGACATCTATGACCGGTTCGCCAACAAGCTGGCCGGCAGCTCGGCGGACAGCGACGCGACCCCGCGCCGCCAACATGCAGTTCGCTGCCCGGGCGCTGGCGCTGCAGGGTCAGGGCGACGCGACCGTCGTCACCGGCAATGAAAGCGCCAGCGACGCGCTCGCTGGGCGACCAGCACGATGAACCAGTTGGGCCTGCGCGGGCTGCGACCGCCAATGCCACGGGCGACAGCCTGTTGCGGCCCAAGCCCGACCACGCCCGGCTGGCGTACATGATGCTGGCGAGCATGGGGGCTAAGCGATGGGCAAGCTTTTCGCCAATGGCCGCACCATGGCCCTGCCCGCCGCGATCCTGCTGCTGGTGCTCGTCATGGTCGTGCCGATCCCGCCGGCGCTGCTCGACATCTTCTTCGTCGCCAATATCGCGATCAGCCTCGCGGTGCTGATGGTCGCACTGAACGCCGAAAAGCCGCTCGACTTCTCGGCCTTCCCGACCGTCCTCCTGTTCGCGACCCTGTTCGCCTGGGCCTCAACGTCGCCTCGACCCGCATCGTGCTGGTCCATGGCCATGAGGGCGAGAAGCGCGGCAGGCCACGTCATCGGGCGTTCGGCACCTTCCTGATCGGCGGCGACTATGTCGTCGGCCTCTTCGTCTTCGCGATCCTGATGATCATCAACCTGATCGTCGTGACCAAGGGCGCAGGGCGCGTGTCGAAATGTCGGCGCGCTTCACCGGACGCCTTGCCCGGCAAGCAGATGGCGATCGACGCCGATCTGAACGCCGGCCTGATCACCCCGGCCAAGGCGCGCCGCGTCGGGGTGTCCACCGAGGCCGATTTCTACGGCTCGATGGACGGCTCGTCCAAGTTCGTGAAGGGCGACGCGGTCGCCGCGATGCCTGATCACGGCGGCCAATATCATCGGCGGCCTGATCACGGGTCGGTCAGCCATGGCATGGGCGTGGCCGACGCGGCCAAGACCTATATCCTGCTCGCGATCGGTGACGCGCTGGTCGCGCGCTTCCTTCGCTGATGCTGTCGATCGCTGCCGCCGCCATCGTCACCCGCGTCTCGTCGACAGGACGGCCAGCCAGATCGGCTCACAGTTCGGCGCGTCAAGACCTGGCTGCCGGTCGCGGTCATCAGGCCTGCTGGGCATGCTGCCGGGCATGCCGCATGATCCTGCTGCCCGCCGCCGCCATTGCCAGGTTCACCGCGTGAAGCTGCGCCAGATCGAAGCGGCCGGTCCCCGTCCCCCGCCCCCGCCGCCAGCCGGTCGATCCCTCGCGCATCGGTTGGGACGAGGTGATCGACGGGATGCAGGTGCATATCGACATCGGTTACGACACGGTGCCGCTGGTCGACGAAGCGTCGCGGTGCGCCGCTGATGGCCCGCATCACCGGTGTCCGCCGACGGTTGTCCAAGGATCTCGGCTTCGTCGTGCCGCAGGCGCAGGTCCTGACAACATCAATCTCGGGCCGTATAACTACCGGATCATCATCAACGGCGTCGTCGCCGCCGAGGGATCAGGTGTCGCCCGACGAAATGCTGGCGCTCGACACCGGCGGGGCCTTTGGCACGCTCAACGGCAAGCCGGTCAGGACCCCACCTTCGGCCTGCCCGCCACTTGGATCCTGAAGGGCGACGCCGATGCCGCCACCGGCGCCGGGCTACCTCGTCGTCGATCCGGGCACCGTCATGGCGACGCACCTGAACCACATCCTGTCCTCGAACGCCGCCGAGCTGCTCGGCCCGACGAGTCAGCGTCGCTGCTCGACGGGCTGAAGGAGCGCGCCGCGCAACTCGCCGCCTCCTCAGCCCAATCGCTTTGCCGCTCACCACCCTGACCCGGGTTCTCAGGGCCTTCTTTCCGGAGAATATCACCTTGAAGGGTTCCGCCGCATCGCCAGCGCGATCGCCGTGGCAGCCCAAGACGCTCGACGCCGAAGAGATTGTCGAGCTGATCCACCGCAGTTGGGCGCGCTCATCATCCAGAAGCTGTGTGGCATGCGCGAGCCGCTGCGCGTCGCTGACGCTGGACGGTCAGCTCGAAGGGCTGCTCGCCCGAGCGATGCGCGCCGATGCCGGTCGCCGCCACGTGATCGAGGCCGATCTGGGCCGCCGCATCACCGAGGCACTGACCCATGCCGCGCAGCCGCCTTGCTCGCCGAGCCAAAGCCCTTCGCGCTGGTCGTCCAGCCGGGCGTGCGGATCGCGATGCGCAAGCTGCTGCGCACCTGCCTGCCCGACACGCCGGTCTGTCCTTCTTCGAAGGTGCCCGAGGAGAAGGCGGTCGGTCGTCGCCGTGATCGGCGCACCGCAGGCGCTGGCGGCATGAGCGCGCACCCCTTGACAGCGCGTTCCTGAACGCCGGGCGATCAACCCGGTCAATTTCGACCCGGCACTCAACCCCACGGTCGCCGACCAGCCGATCACCTATCGCCCGGCACCGCGTCGGCGTGGCGGGATCAGGCGGATGCGATCATCCGTCAGCACCTGCCGCTGGTCCGCCGGTCGCGTGGCATGTGCATGGATCGATGTCGAGCTGATCGAGGTCGGATCTGGTCGAGTCGGCTTTGGTCGCGCTGGTCTGGCCGCCGCCTCGTTCGAGCGCGGGGTCGAGTTCGGCCATTATCTGAAGCGCGTCTGCGCGGCGCGATGATCGACGAACTGCGCCGCCGGGCGGCGACGACGCGCGGCGCGATGCGCCGCCGCCGCCAATATCACGAGGCGGTGACCGCGCTGTCGCAGGTCGCGGGCGAGGTCCCGACCGACGGGCGGTGGCCGAAGCTGGGCGTCACGACCGAAAGCTGCGCACCGACTATAAGACGGCCGAGGCCGTGCGGATGGAGCCGATCGACGACGTCTATGCCGACGACCTCCCACTGGTTCGCCGACGACACCCCGACGCCTTCGAGCAACTCGCCGAAAGCGACCTGCGCGACGCGCTGATCGCCACCGATCGCGTCGCTGCCCGAGCGCGAGGCGATGGTGATCCAGCTTTATTATGTCGAGGAACTCAATCTGGAGGAAATCGGGCGGTGCTGGGCGTCGGCGCGGCGCGCGTCTGCCAGATCAAGAGCGCGGCGCATGCCCCGGTTGAAAAAGGCGCTGTCCGCACAGCGTTAAATCCGGCTTTTCGGGGGGCAGGGGGCCGCCCAAATGATTGGGCGAGCCGCGCCTCTGCGCCTAACGCACTTCCCCATGTTTGGGGAAGACGGTGCTGCGCGCCATGAACGCCATCTGATCGCGCGCTATCTCTGGCGGGGCCGGCGGGCGCTCGTCCTGCTCGTTGCCGCGATCAGCTGTACCGGTGTGATGATCGGTGTCGCCGCGCTGGTTCTGGTCATCGCGGTCATGAACGGCGCGCAGACCAAATTGGCCGACAGCGTCGCGCCCGTCGACAGGCATCTCGGCATTGGGTGCCACCCGACGCCGGGCGAACCATGGGCGCGGTCGCCGCGATGATCGCCCGCCTGCCCGGCGTCGCGCGTACCGAGCCATTCGCGAGGTCACCGCCGGCTGTCGATCGACGGCCGTATCACGCCTGTGAAAGTACAGGGGCCGCGACCCGCGCACTCTGAACTCGATGCCGACGATGCGCTCGGCGCTGGCGCATAACCCCGACCCGGCGGGTGCCGTGGCAATCGGTCAGAATGCCGCGCTGCAACTAGGGCTGTTCCCGGGCGATCCGGTCGCGATCGGCCGGGTGAATGTCGACTGAGCGCCCTGTCGCTCGATCTGACCCGGCGCGGATCGCGGCCTTCTATCGATGACGATCAGGGCGGCGAGCAGGTGACGCTGTTCGCTCCGCTCGACTCGCTGCCTGTCCTGAAGGACGATGCGGTGGTGACCCGCCGCGTCGCCGTGGTGCTGACCGGCGCCGACCGGGGAAGCGGCGGTGAGGCAGCCATCCAGCGGCGACTTGGCCCCGGCTATCCGATCACCAGTTGGCGGCAGGCAGATCGGGCGCTGCTGGCGGCGCTCGTCACCGAAAAGATCGGGATGACGATCGCGGTCGGGCTGGTGACACTGGTCGCGCTGTTCAGCATCCTGTCGTCGATGACCTTGCTCGCGCGGGCCAAGCGGCGCGAGATCGCCATCCTGCGCACCATGGGGTATCGGCCGCCAGCATCATGCGGATCTTTGCCACCGTAGGCAGCATCATCGCGCTGATCGGGGGCAGGGATCGGCCTGACGCTTGCCGCCGCCCTGCTGACGCAGCGCGGCGCGATCGTCGGGGCGTGCGTCATCTGTCGCCGGCGCGGCAGGCGGAATGGGACGTGTTTCTGTCTTTGCCGATCGGCATTTCGGCGCGCGAGCTGGCCGTCATCGCCTTCAGCGTGATGGCCGGCGCCATCTTCAGCCAGCCTTTATCCCACTGGCGAGCGGGGGCGGACATCGCCGGCGATCGTGCTGCGCGCCGATTGAGGTGCAGCTTTCCCCAGTGCAAGTAAACCCCGGCATGACTGCCGCCGGGGTTTCCCTACGAACCGACCTGCGAGACTCGTGGCCGGTCGGCCCCGCCACCCAGTGTGGGGGCGCGGTGCCAGGGCGCTCAGGAACCGGTTGTTACCGACCGAGCAGCGAGCACGCCCTGCTGCGACTGGTTGGCACGGCTCAGCATCGCGGTCGACGCACGGCTCAGAATCTGAGCCTTGGCGAGCGCGGTGGTTTCGGCCGAAAATCGGTGTCCTCGATGCGGCTGCGCGCGTCGGTCAGGTTGGTGACGTTCGAAGTCAGGTTGTTGACCGCCGACTGAAGCCGGTTCTGCGTGGCGCCTAGCCCTGCGCGGATGTTGGCGACCTTACCGATGGCGGGTCGAACTTCTCCAGCGTCGCAGCGGCGGCGATGGTGCTGGGTCGGTGGCCGGATCGACGACATCGATGGCCCCAGTGATGTCAGCGTCGATGGTGAGGTTGCTGAAGGTCATGTTGATGGCATCGCTGGTGTTCGCGCCAGCACGGATGGCCACGACCCGGGACGCACCTGCCGAACCGTCGAGCAGCTTCTGGCCATTGAACTGGTATTGAACAGAATATTCGACACCTGCGACGCCAGCGCATTCTGCTCGGCAGTGATGTTCGCCTTGTCATTGGTGGAATAGATACCGTTGGCCTTCTGCACCGCCAGTTCGCGCATCCGCTGGAGCATGTTGCTCACCTCGTCCAGCGCGCCTTCGGCGTCTGCGCCATCGAGATGCCGTCGTTCGAATTGCGGATGGCTTTGGTTCATGCCGCGCACCTGCGCAGTCATCGAGGCGGCGATGGCGAGGCCGGCGGCATCGTCCCTGCGGAATTGATTCGCTTGCCGGTGGACAGGCGCTGCATCGACACGTTCAGCGCTTCCGTCGCGGCGCCGTTGGCGCTCGATGCGCGTAACGCCGAAATATTACTGGCGATAACCGTCATGGTCGTTCTCCAAAGCCGGAGCTCTCCGCCGCCCCCAAGGCGAAGGTCGAGCTGCCAAGACGGGTAACGACCGCTTGGAACCGTGCTTTAGAAAAAGTGAAATGGGCGCATTTTTTCGGGCGGGCCCCGGCACCCTATTATAAGGTACCGGGGTCCACCTTCCGCGACCGAGGATAACCGCGGTCGGCATTCGCCCGGGGCGATTAGCCGAGGCTTCAGCACGCCCTGCTGCGACTGGTTGGCTGGCTCAGCATCGCGGTCGACGCACGGCTCCGGGATCTGCGCCTTGGCGACGCGGTGGTTTCTTCCGAGAAGTCGGTGTCTGGATGCGGCTGCGCGCTTCGGTCAGGTTGATCATGTTCAGGTCGCGCTGTTGACCGCCGACTGGAGCCGGTTCTGCACCGCGCCGGAGCCAGCGGATCTTCGACACGTCGGCGATGGCGTTGTCATAGTTCGCCAGCGTGTCCGACTTCAGCAGGGGTCGTGGCGGCGGCGTCGAAGTCGACGACAGCGCTCAGCTGCGAGCCGGTGTAAAGCCGCGCCACCCGTGCCGGCGGCATAGGTCGCAGTCAGGTCGCGCAGGTTGATGTCGACCGGTCGGCGGTGGTCGCGCCGGTCTGGATCTTCACCGCTGCGGTGGCGGCCGTCGCGATCGAACAACGTCTTGCCGTTGAACTTGGTGTTCTGAACCACCGACTTGATCTGCGCGGCCAGCGGGTCTGCTCGTTGGTGATGTTCGCCTTGTCGTCGTTCGAATAGGTGCCGTTCGAGGACTGAACCTTCAGCTCACGCATGCGCTGCAGCATGTTGCTCACTTCGTTCAGCGCGCCTTCCGCCGTCTGCGCCATCGAAATGCCGTCGTTCGAGTTGCGGATGCCCTGCGCCATGCCCTTGATCTGCGCGGTCATCGAGTTGCTGATCGCCAGACCGGCGGCATCGTCCTTCGCCGAGTTGATGCGGCTGCCGGTCGACAGGCGCTGCATCGAGACGCTGAGCGCATTCTGCGCCGGGTCGATCGGAAGTTGCGCGCAAAGCACTGACATTGCTGGCAATAACGGTCATCTTGTCTCCATATCTGCTCGGCGATCCGTCTGTGTCCCCTCTGGACCACCGAGCCGCCAAGTGGGTGGCCGCTTTCCGGCAGGCTTTAGCCGGTCCCATGCAAATTTTGCCGGTCGCCTTGCCGGTTTTGCCCGCCCCGTCGCGCGCGCGGTGGCGCGTCGCAGTACCACATACGGGCGCGCGTCGCGCCAGGCGCTTTGCCGGCAAGCGGCGGGGATTAACCACGGCTTTACCAAGGAGGGCATTAGCGGTCACGAAAGGACTGATGCCTGATGTCGTCATTCACCCCTCCGCTGCGCTGGTTAAGCAGAAATACGCGCTGATCTCCGCGCTGCGTGCACCAGGAAATTTGCGGCGATTGCCCGGGCCGGTGCCGCTTTCTTGCCGGGGCGATACCGCCACGGTGACCGAGGCGATGCGATCGCGCATCCGGCACACCGTCATCGTCAATGACGCCCCCGTCCCCGCCCTCACCCCGGCACAGGGCAGCCGCCCCGCCATGGTGACCTATCCGGCGAAGCGAAGCCGGCGTCGGCAACAACTTCGTCCGCGCGCTCGTCGCCGGGCCGGAGATGCCGACCGCCGCCGACCGGAGAGCTGGCCCTCTTCACCTTGGCCGAGCGGGTGGCGCAGGCCGACATCACCGTCTGATCAACGGCCCCACCGGCACCGGCAAGGAAGTGGTGGCCCGCGCCATCCATGCCCAGTCGCCCCGTGCCGGCAAGCCCTTCGTCGCGATCAACTGTGCCGCTTTGCCCGGGATCGATGCTCGGCCGCTGCTCTTCGGTCACCAGAAGGGTGCGTTCACCGGCGCGGCACAGGCGGGCGAAAGGTTTCTTCCGTGCGCCCGATGGCGGCACGCTGCTGCTCGACGAGATCGCCGAGATGCCGCTCCAGCTCGAGCCAAGCTGCTGCGCGTGCTGCAGGAGCGCGAGGTGATCCGCTCGGCGCGTCGATGCCGCAGTCCGTCGACGTCCGCGTCATCGCCTGCGCCAACCGTGACCTGCAGGCCGAAGTGGCCGCCGGCCGGTTTCCGCGCCGACTTGTACTATCGCCTGTCGGTCTTCCCGCTGACGACCAAGTCGCTGAACGGCGTCGCATGGACATTCCGCGCTCGCCGCGACGATGATCTTGCGCCACGCCGCCAGCCGCGCCGTCATGCCACGGCCCAGCGTCGCCGCGATCGAAGCTGGCGATGCACAACTGGCCGGCAATGTCGCGAGCTGGAAAACGTCATCAACGCGCCCTCCTGTTCGCCGGCGGGGCGACGATCGAGCCGAGCATATCGTGTTCGACCGCCCGATGGTTGCCAACGACACCGACGAGACCCGCTGACCGTGACGACCGCGGAAGCCCACGCTGGGCAAGGTCGTGCAGATGAGCAGTTCGCCGCAATCCGCGAGATGCTGGCTGCCTGCGGCGGCAATCGTTTAGAAACGGCCAAGCGCCTCGGCATCTCGGGCGCACGCTGCGCTACCGCCTCGCCAGAGCGCGCGAGCAGAAGGCGAGGAGATCATCCACCCGTCTGGCCGGGCCATGATGGCATGAGCGTCGGCGGTGTCGGCGGCGCGATGAGCGTCGACCGGGTGATGGCGCTTCGGGCGCAGATCACGGGGAACGCAATCAAGCGCTCAAGGCGGCAAAGCGAGCCGGTGCCAACCAAGCGGCACAGGCCGCCCAGACTCAGCCGGTCGCCCCGCCG
This sequence comes from Acanthosepion pharaonis, assembly GCA_903632075.3. NCBI lineage: Eukaryota > Metazoa > Mollusca > Cephalopoda > Sepiida > Sepiidae > Acanthosepion > Acanthosepion pharaonis. Next base: position 56,029 of record CAHIKZ030004239.1, read on the forward strand.
ACCAGCTTTGCCGATACGCTGGAATCCGCGCTGAAGGGCGTGAACGAAGGCCAGCAGCAGGCCGCCCGCCTGTCCAGATCCTACGAACGCGGCGAAACCGTCGACATCGCCAAAGGTGATGATGGCCCGCCAGCAGGCCTCGGTCGGGTTCGAGGCGACGCTGCAAGTCCGTAACAAACTCCTGTCGCCTATAAGGACATCATGAGCATGCCGGTGTAAAGATGAGCACTGCCCTCACCCCGCATCGACCAATTCCGCAACCGCGCTGCCGCCTTTGCCGGAAAAATTCGCCAACCCGCTTCGCCAGATCAAATCGGTGATGGCGCAGCCCGCCGTCCGCCGCTCGGGCCGATGGCGCTGCTGATCGGTCTGGTCGCCGCCGCCGCACTCGCACGGATGGCGCTGTCGAGCCCGCCGCAGAAGACGCTGTTCGAAAATCTCTCGGACGCGGACAAGCAGGCGGTGACCACCGCGCTGTCGGCCGCGAACATCAAGAAAGCAAGATCAACGACGGCACCGGCGCGCTGACCGTGAACGAGGAGGATTACTCGAAGGCGCGGATGCTGCTGGCAGGTCAGGGCCTGCCGAAACAGGCGCCCGGTGGCTATGCGATCCTCGACCAGTTGCCGATGGGCGTCAGCCGCGCGGTCGAGGGCGAACGCCTTCGCCGAGCGCGCGAGCGAACTGGCCCGCTCGATCAGGGAGATCGATGCGGTCGCCGAAACCGCGCGTGCATCTCGCCATGCCCGAGGCGTCGGTCTTCGTCCGCGACAAGGCGTCGCCGTCGGCGTCGGTGGTGCTCAAAAGCTCAATACCGGGCGCGCGCTGTCCGAGCGCAGGTCAGTCGATCATCAATCTCGTCGCCTCGTCGGTGCGGGGATGAAGCCCGGGGACGTCACCGTCGTCGACCAGATGGGCGGCCTTCTCTCCAGAAGGGCGCGGACAGCGCGGCGGTGACGATCGCCGCATCGATTTCCAGCGCCGCACGGAAGAGAAATACCGTACCCAGCTGATCCAGCTGCTGACCCCGCTGGTCGGCGCGCAGGCAATTTCACCGCCGAGGTGCAGGCGGATGTCAATCTCGACGAAACCAGCGCGACCAGCGAACGCTATGACAGGACGGTGCGCGCTGCGCGCCGAAACCGGCAACTGGACCGGCAATCAGAAGGATCCGACCCCGCCGGGTGGCATTCCGGGCGCCCTGTCCAACACGCCGCCGCCCGCCAGCACCCTGCAACAACCGCAGGCCGCCAATGGCGCGAATGGGGCACCGCCCGCCGATGGCAAGCCGGTCGCGGGTGGTCAGGCCTGAACCGGAAAAACAGTCGATGCCTTCCAGCGTGCCTATGACCTGAACAAAGCGGGTTTCGGTGACCCGCGCCGCGCCGGGTTCGATCAAGCGGCTGACCGTTGCCGTCCTGCTGCGCGACCCGCCACGGGCAAGCGCAGCCAGATGGAATCCCAGATTTCCGATCTGGTGAAGTCGGCGGTCGGCTTCGATCAGCAGCGCAACGACAATGTCACCGTGATCAGCCGCAAGTTCGCCGACGCAGGCGTCGAGGGACAAACGCACTGGTACGACAATAGCTGGCTGCCGATCGTGGCGCGCAACGCCACCGCGCTGGTCATCGCGCTCCTCGTCCTGCTGCTGGGCGTGCGCCCGCTGGTCAAGGCGATGACGAAGAAGAAGGATGAGGCCGAGGCCGCCAAAGGCGCTGCCATGGGTGCCGCCGATGGCACGGCCACAACGGCTCAGGTGGTGGAACTCCTCGCGTCGACGCCGATGGCCAGCCGCTGCCCGAGCAGATCGCGATCAACCCGCCGTCACGCTCGACGAGATCGAAGAGACGAACAATTTCGACGATCGCATCGTCAAGGTGCGTCGCTTCACCCGCGACAATCCGGCGCGCGCCGCCTTCGCCATACGTGACATGATCCGATCGGAGGCGCAGTCGTGACGGTGACCGCATCCGAAGGAGGCCGCGTCTATTCGGGCGTCGAACGCGCTGCGGTGCTGATGATGCTGGTCGGCGAGGAGGAAGCCTCGGCCATCCTGCAAGCTGGGCCGACGAGGTCCGCCGGAACTGGGCAAGGCGATGTATTCGATCGCCGATGTCAGCGAGCAGGATGTCGGCTTCGTGCTCGACGATTTCGTCAGCTGTGCCCGCCCCGCGCCTCGATCGCCTTCCAGCCCAAGCCGATGGTCGAAAGCCTGATGAACCGCGCGCTCGGTCCCGAACGTGCCGGCAGTGTGCTGTCGCGTATCATGCCGCCCAAGGCGCAGTGCGAGATCGAGATGCTCGGCTGGCTCGATCCGGTCGACATCATAAGATCGTCGAAGGAGCATCCCCAGATCGGCGCGGTCCTGATCGCCAATTGCGACCCCGTGGTCGCCGGCAGGGTCTGGAACTGCTGCCCGATGCCATGCAGCCCGATATCCTTCACCGTGTCGCCCGGCTGGGTCCGGTGACGCCGCAGGCGATCGAGACGCTGAACGCGGTGCTCCAGCGCTGGGCGAGGGCGGTAGCGGCGGCGGTCTGGCGCTGGGCGGTTCGCGAGGCGGCAAGATCCTGTCGAGCGCGCGCAAGGCGACCGAACAGCGGGTCATGCCCAAGCTGTTCAAGATCGACCGCGACGTCGCCAAGCAGATCGAGGAGCGCTGTTCATCTTCGAGAATCTGCTCGACATGGACGACGACAAATTTGGGCACGCTCATCCGCAACGTCGATGGCGAGATCCTCACCCGCGCGCTCAAGGGCGCGGACGAGGGCAACGCGCGAACGCTACGGGCTGCATGTCGGCACGTGCGGCGGCCGGTATCCGCGGCGAGATCGAGTCGCGCGGGCCGATGAAGCTGTCGGTGCTGGAGGCGCAGAAGGCGATGATCACCGTCGCGCGCAACGGCCAGGAAGGCACGATCATGATGGGCGGAGGCGAGGACGATTATGTCACAATTTCGTCGCTGGTTTCTCCGCGCGTCACGATGCGGCAGCCGCGCTGCAACGCGCCTTCATGCCGCCAGGTGGTTTCGCGCCCTCAGGCATGCCGGGCATCGGCCTCAGCGGCGATGGCGGTCCCGTGTCCTTCGCGCCCCGCGCCGATGGGCGATGGCGCATCGGCGTCAGACGCACATGGTGCCAGTCAGCCGCGCCATTTTCCATCCCGCCAATCGCGATCATGACCCGACCGAGGCTGGGACCCGTTCGGCGCGTGCAACGACGCGCCCGCGAGACCACGATCCGATCGGCGCGGCGCACGCGGCCGCCATGCCGAAGAGCTATGCCGAGGATGGCCGTCGCCGCGCAGCAATTCGAGCCCGCGCCGAAGCCGAGGGCCGCGACGGCCAGTTGATCGACGCGATCGCCCGAGGCCATTTCCTCGCGTGTCGACCGCCGGGCCGTGGCCGAGCAGTTGCGCCAGACCGTGCTGGTCACGGTCACCAAGCTGGTCGGCGAAATCGGTGTCGATGGCGAGCGGCTGGCCGGCCGGATCGAGGCGGCGATCGACCTGATGGCGGACGCGCAGGAAGCCGCGCTGCTGCGTGTTCATCCGGACGATGTCGCATTGCTCGGTCGTCTGCCGCAGAGCATCTTCCCCGTCGGCGACGCCGCCTTGGAACGCGGCAGCTTCGTGCGGAAAGCGCCTCGACCGTCGTCGAGGACGGCCCGTCCATGTGGCTGGACCAACTGGCGGCCGCGATCGACAAGTACCGTTCCGCAATGTTGAACCGTTTCACGGCCGATTATCTGGAAACGCTGGCGGGCGGATTTCGCGCCGCGCGCCACCGTGGCGGGGCGGCTGGCCTCCTATGACGGGTTGCTGATGGCGGTCGGTCGGCCTCGCTGCCGGTCGGTACCGTCTGTGCGATCGGCGACAAGGCCGAGGAACGCGTCGAGCCGAGGTGATCGGGTTCCGCAACGGCCGCACGCTGATGATGAATCTGGGCGGCCCCGCCCCCCTGCTCCCCGCGCGCACCGGTGCGCCCGCTCGGTCCTCCGGGCGAGGCGGAAGTCGGCGCGGCGATGCTCGGCCGCGTGGTCGACGGATCGGGCAAGCCGATCGACGGCGTGGGGCCCCATTCGCGGTGCCGGTCGCTGGCCACTGGCGGGCAAGATGCAGTCGCCGCTCGATCGCAGTCGTGTTCTGGAGCCGCTCGATGTGGGGGTGCGCGCGATCAATGGCCTGCTGACCATCGGTCAGGGCCAGCGTGTCGGCATCATGGCGGGATCGGGCGTCGGCAAATCGGTGCTGCTCGGCATGATGGTCCGCGCGGCCAAGGCCGACGTCATCGTCATCGGCCTGATCGGCGAGCGCAGCCGCGAAGTCGCCGACTTCCTCGAAACCAAGGTCGCAGGCGAGGCACGCGCGCGCTCGGTCGTGGTCGCGGTGCCCGCCAATCATTCGCCGGTGCTGCGTATTCGCGGCGCCCTGCGTGCCACCCGCCATTGCCGAGGCGTTCCGCGCCGAGGGCAAGGCGTCCCTACTGATCATGGATTCGCTGACCCGCGTCGCCCATGCCGGTCGCGAGATCGGGTTGGCGCTGGGTGAGCCGGCCTCGGCACGCGGCTATCCGCCATCCGCCATCGCGATGCTGCCCAATCTGATCGAGCGGGCGGGTGCGGATGCGCACAGGACCGCTCGATCACCGCCATCTACACCGTGCTGGCGGATGGCGACGACGGCAACGACCCTGTGGTCGACTCGGCGCGTTCGATCCTCGACGGGCATATCGTCCTCAATCGCCATCTGGCCGAGCGCGGCGTCTATCCGGCGATCGATATCGGCCTTCGGTCAGCCGCGTGATGACCGACATCGTCGCCCAAGCCCCATGCCCGGCCGCGCGGACTGCGCCGGCATCTGGCGACGTACGGGGAAGAATCGCGACTGGTGCTGATGGGCGCGTACCGCTCCGGCGCCGACCCGGCGATCGACGCCGCCATCGCCTGCCACCCGGCGGTGATGGAGTATATCCGGCAGGACGCCGACGAGGTCGTGCCGCTCGACCATGCGGTCGAGGAACTGGTGGGCGTGTTCGGCCAGCCCGCCAGCTAATTCATCTCAAGGGGGACATTCGCGCATCCCGGCAACGAACGATCTGACCCGGCTCCACCGGGTCCGCACCTGCAACTCAACCTGACGATGGCGGAGGAGGCGCGCGCGCAAGAGCGCGTCGCGACCGAACAACAATTGTCCCACCGCATCGGCCAGTTGATCCGGGCGGTGTCCCCCACCCGACGCCGTCGGCCTCGGCCGCGTCGCTGATGGCGACGCGCATTTCCGCCACCGGCTGATCAGGTCGGCCGATGCCGCCACGCGCCGTGTCGAAGTCGCCGAACAGCGCGCCGCCCATGCCGGCGAACAGACCAAGGCCGCCAAGCGCGACCAGACCGCCGTTGAAAAGCTGATCGACCGCGCGCGCGTCGCCGCGATCCGTGCCGAGATGCGCGCGCGCTGGAGGATATGCCGGCCAGCGGCGGTCGCCGTAATCGGCACGATCCTTGCTGACAGACCTGTCATGATCACTTCGCTCTTCGATCATCGCACCCGGCACCGCCGCGGCCCCGGTTCGCCGGCTTGTACGGCCGGCGGCGGCAATGCGATGACATCGGCCTTTGCGATGCTCTTCGCGCTGATGCCCGGCATGGCCGAGGACGCACCGCCGTCGTCGGCGATGGCAAGGCCAGGACGACAGCGCCGCCCCGCAGGACGGCAGCAAAGGCCGAAGGACGGCAGGACTTGCCGCCCGACGCCATTCTCTTGCCGATCGCGCCAACGCTTTCCGTTCGCACTGCCGCCGGTCGCCGATGCCCCGGCCGAGGCCGCGACACCCGTTCGCGCCAGCACCGCTTCCGCCGCCCCCGATCGCCAGCCTGCTCGCCGCGATGCCTACCTGTCCCCGGTCGCCACTGGCGATACGCCGACAGCAAGCTTAGCCGGCCCGGCCCCCGCGACCGAGGCTCCGACACCCGGTGGCGGCCAAGGCCTCACCGGTCGCCGCCATCCGCCTTCCAGCCGGCATGGAACCGGTCGAGCGCCGGACGCCCTTCCCGTGTCCGATCTTGCCGCGCCGCCGATGGACGAAGGAGGTCGTCACCATGCGGACGGCACCCGTCCCCGTTCAACCGACCACCGCTCAACCGCTGGTCGAGGTGCCCGTCCAGTCGCAGAGCGAGGTACCTGTCCGGTCGCGGGCAGATGTCGGCCGAGTCAGCCCGGACCCGATCGCGCCGGCCAGCCCGACCACCGACCAATCGAGGGCTGGCGGCGAACGTCACGGCCGCTCGCCATGGCGAGGCCCGGCCAGCGCTGGCGATCAACCGGCCCCATCGGAACGACACCGCAGGCGCGTGCCATGGATCCAAGCGTACGTTTTGCCTCGGCACCGACGATCGCGCCGCTCACCGACATGGTCGGGCCAACGGCCAGCCCGCCGAGCCGACCTCCCTCCGCTACCCATGGGCCACCAGTCTTGAAATGCCGGCTCGTTTTACCGGCACGCCGCTATGGCGATCCGCAGGAAACATGGCAGCCGTCCCGAAATGCCGGCTCGTTTTGCCGCGACCACGGCGCAGACGGCCACCCACTCCCTGTCAGGGCCCCCGCCCTCGCCATCCAGCCGGGCCAGACCGCCCCTGCGATGCAGATGTTCGCGAGTCATGCGCGCCGTGCCGCAGGACGAGGCCGATCCCCTTGCGCGAGCGCGCGAAGCCCACCGGTCCCGCGATGATCGATCCGCAGTCTGGGCGCTACCCCCTTGCTGACCCCCGTCGCCGCCCGACCGGCGCCGATCAGGCGCCGTCGATACGACCCAGCATCATTGGCCCGGGGCCGCGATCGATCGCATCGACCGGATGCGTGAAGACGCCGCCACCGCCGATTCGCGCATTCAGCTCTCGCCCGACGCTGGGCGGCATCGCGGTCGCGATCCGGCGTGAGGACGGGGCGACGCATATCCACTTCACCGCCGAACAGGCCCAGACCGCCACCCGCTTCGCCGATGCAGCCGACCCTCGTGCGCGGCCGAGGACAGGGGATGCGCAGGCCAGACCGCGTCGATCTCGGCCATTCGGGCGGCGGCGAGCGCCGGGCGCCGCAGCGCCAGCCCGAACCGTCATTCTGGCCCGCCCGCCTTCGCCGGCGCGGTGCCTATCGGCGATACCGGCGACTCGCCGGACATGGCCACCACCCAGTGCGTGAAGTTGAGAGATGAGCGACGAGAAGGAAGAAAAGGCGCCCAGAAAAGGGCAAGCTGGGCAAGATCACGGTGATGGTGGTCGGCGTGCTCGTCCTGCTGGGCAGGGGCGTCGGCGCGGGACTCTATGCCGCCAATTCAGGGTTGATCGGCGGCAGCCATAGCAAGGGCATGACGCCGAGGCCAGCCGACGCCAATCATCCGGCTAAGCTGGTCCCAAAGTCGGGCAGAAGCGCGCCGGCGAGGCGGTGAGGGTGAAGGCAGCCATGGCGGCGGCGGCGAAGCGGCAGTCACGGCGAAGAGGGCGGCGAGGCCAAGAAGAATGTCGGCATACCCACCCCCCCATCGGCGATGGCGGCGAACGCTATGCCTCCAGCTATTGTGGATGCCCAAGGACTTCACCTCAGACCTGCGCGACTCGGTGCATGTCATCCGGGTCGGGCTCGCGATTTCGACCCCCTATGACGACACGGTCATCAACAATCTGAAGACCAACGACGGCGGTGCGCTCGGCGATCCTGATGACTCTGGGCGACGCCAATGAGGAGCAGGTGTTCAGCAGCGAGGGCAGCGCGATCTGCAGCGCAAGCTGGTGAATTCGATCAACGGATTCTGCGGCAAAAAGAAGGATTCGGGGGTATCGCTAACGTCTACTTTACCAATTTCGTTGTTCAGTGAGGCATGGTTAACGCCACCGCCCAGATAGACGAACGCGAGCGTCTTCGTCCCCAAAGCGCCGATCACGGCGTATTGGGGACGACCAAACTCAATCCGTTCGGCGATCTGCACGATGCAAGCATCTGTCCGCGCGTCTCGCGCAGTCGTTGCAGGGGCTGTTCAGATCGCTTCTTCGTGAGGAACTGCGCTGCTGGGCCGAACCTTTGTGGTCAGCGCTTTGCCGATTACCGGGCCGAGCGCGGCGATGGCCTGAGCGCGTGGCTGCCGATGACGATGACGTCGATCGGCGGCCCGGCGATCGAGCCGATGCCAAGGCGCTGTGCGTCGTCGAGGGCGGCTTCATGCTGTCGCTGATCGACCTGTTCTTCGGCGGCGCCGGCGCGCGCCCGATACTTTGCCACCGAATTCTCGCCCGCCGTCGATGCCATGATCGCCCATCTGGGCGACATGATGGCCACGCCGATGCGCGCGAACACGGAATCGCTGGCGCGGATCAGGTTCCACCCCGGCGCGCCAGCTCGCCCGCGATGCTTGCCAGATGGATGGCGAGGACGCGATGATCGTCACCCTTCGGCATCGCCGGGCAGGATCGCCGGCCGACCATGCTCGACATCCTCTATCCGGTCGCCGCCTTGAAGCCACATGGCTCGGCGCTGACCGGCAAGGTCGTCGACAAGCAGGCCGAGGCCGATCCCACGGCGCGGCGACCTGACCCGCGCAGTGATGACGGTGCGCTTTCCGGTCCGCTCGGTGCTGGCCGAACCCGTCGTCTCGCTCAGCCGCCTGATGGAGTTGAAGACCGGCGACGTGATTCCGATCAGCTTCGGCCCCGAAGTGCCGGTGATGGTCGGTGGCGATCTGCTCGGCATGGGCACGGTCGGCACCGCCAATAGCCGCGCCGCCGTCCAGCTCACCTCGCTTGCCCGGTCCGAAAAGGTCTGGCGCAGAATTTTCCAACGAAGGACACGCAGAATGAACGACATGGCCGGCGGATTCGGTCGACACTTCGGTCGCGGCCAATTTCCGGCTGCTCCGGGATGTCGACGTCAAGCTGACCGTCGAGATCGGTTCGACCCAGCTGTCGCTGCGCGAGCTGCTGGCGCTGTCGAATCGAGCGTGATCGAACTGGACCGTCAGGCCAACAGGCTGCTCGACGTGCTGGTCAACGGCACGCTGATCAGGCGCGGCGAGGTGGTGACGGTCGGCGACCGCTTCGGCGTGCGCATGACCGGCTGGTCAATCCCGACAAGCGCGGCTGATCCACGCCATGCTCTGGTCTATGTCCTCAAGCTCGTCATCCTGCTGCCGCTGATCTGCGGCCTGATCGGCTGCCTGTATCTCTGGCGGCGGCTGGAAACCCCGGATGCCGGGCCCCGCCACCAGCTGATCCATGTGCGCGAGGTGATGATGATCTCGCCGGCCTGCGCACGGCAGTCATCGAGTTCGAGAGCGCAACCTGCTCGTCTCGGTCGGGCGTGGCGGCGTGCAGCTGGTCGACAAGGTCGAGGCAAAGGGGCGGCGCCCGCCCCCGCCGCCACCCCCCCGGTGCCGCCGCGTCGTACCGATTTCGTCTCGCTTCGCGCCCAAGCCGACGCAGACCGACCTGTGAGCATCTCCGTCACCCGCCGGGGCACCGGCCGCTGATCCGCCCGCGTCAGGACGCCGCGCCGAAGCGCAGCCTGAGCCGCTCTGGATCCTCCTCGCCCTGCTGCTCGCCTTCATCATCGCGATGCCGGCCTTTGCGCAGAGCCGCTCCCGCCACCGCACCGGCAGCCGCGCCCGCCCGGGCGTCGGCGACGCGGTCGACCGCGCGATCGGCCAGCTGGCGGTGGCGGCAATGGCAGCACCGGCTCGCTGAGCCCTGTCGCTCAGTCCTGATCATCATGGGCCTCCTGACGATCCTGCCGGGCATCATCCTGATGATGACAGCTTTACCAGATCGTCATCGTGCTCTCATCCTGCGTCAGGCGCTGGGCCTGCAACAGACGCCGCCAATCAGGTGCTGATCGGACTGGCCATGTTCCTGTCGCTGTTTCATCATGGCGCCGACGATCAGCCAGATGAACGCCAACGCGATCAGCCCTATGCCGAGGTCGCCTGCCCGGCACCGAGATGATCAAGGCCGCTGGCGCTTTCGCTCCACGCCTTCATGGCCAAAGCAGACGCGGGTGAAGGACGTGACGATGTTCGCGCAGATGGCGAAGTCAGGGCCCCTATGCCAGCCCCAACGACATTCCCTATGCGGTGCTGCTGCCGGCCTTCGTCACCTCGGAATTGAAGACCGCGTTCCAGATCGGCTTCCTGATCTTCCTGCCCTTCATCGTCATCGATCTGGTCTCGCCACAGTGCTGATGGCGTTGGGCATGATGATGCTCTCGCCCTCGATCATCTCGCTACCGTTCAAGCTGCTGCTGTTCGTACTGGTCGACGGATGGGCGCTGACCGCCGGAGCAGTCTGGCGAACAGTTT
>CAHIKZ030004240.1:0-37243 GCA_903632075.3 Acanthosepion pharaonis
TTTGTAATCAAATAAAACTTCCAATTTTTAAAGAAATTGCAATGAAAAAAGATAAATTATTTGAAAGCGGATGATGCGTATTTTCTAAACAGAACAAGGGAATGACCGGAAACGGTGTAAAAGAAGAATTTGTTCCTTGCTGAGAATAATCTGGATGCACGCAATGTCACAACACAGTCTCGTAGTTCCAATATTTTTTAATTTTAATTTTTAATTTTAAGAAAAATCATATTGGGTTATTAGATATTTTTCTAAATCAAACTGGTTTTAAGAAAAAAAATAAATTTATCAATCTCAAATATCAAGATAATTTTCTAGCAAAAAAAACCTCAAAATAAAAAAAACGATTTGTAATTTTAAAAATAAAAATATGATTCTAATTTTAAATTTCCAAAATGTGTATAATAAAAAATATTCGAAAATATTGATTTATATTAATTAAATAATATATATATATTTTTTAAAAAAATGTTATGATTATTTAGACAACAATCATTTTATTTTCATTTTAAAAAATAAAATCCAACTGAAATAAAAAAAAATTGATTTGTATCAAGTTTTTAAAGCAAAAACCTAAATAATAAAAAATTCTAATTTTTAAAAATTTGAATTTAAATTTCCAAAAATTGTGTATAATAAAAAATAAAAATATTCCGAAATTATTGCTTATATAATATTAAATAATATATTTTTAATTTTTTTTTAAACAAGTGTTATGATTATTTATACAACAATCATTTTTATTTTCATTTTTAAGTAAAAATTAAAAATTACTTTAACAAAATTCAGCTGACTGCTGAATCGATAATTTTATTGTTGAATGCAAAAATGGTAGGAATTGATCCCCCCCCCTCCTACATCGTCATACGAGTCCCCGGAAAAATGTTGTTGTTGTTTTTTTGGGGGTTTTTTGTAGATTTTTTAAAAATTTTTATAATATTTATGATTAAAAAATATTCGATAAATATCATGAAATGAAATTCTTTTAATTGAAAATTGTTTTTTTTATGTTCGCTCCATACTTCAACTATGCATCTTGTTGTCACTTGATCTCCATTCACTAGGTAAAAAACGGCCATTAGTTTATTTATTTATAGATAATTATGGAAGAGAAATTTTATCCTATTGATTGGAAATTATGATCCATTCCTCCATCTGGATTAAGGATATGATGATAAAAAGCGCGGAAATCTCCCATAATTCAAGCGCATCATTTTTCCTGCTATAATTGAAATGGCGCATTCATTTTGAACTTCGTCCATCGTGTAGTAATCAACACGAATGAAGTTTCCACGCCGCATAACTAAACAAAGCCAATGACAACGAAATTACATTGTCCATAGGTTCTAATCTAAACGATAATATAGCAGAAAATTTTAAGGTTCTAAACGGTAATATAGCAGAAAATTTTAATGTCATTTCCGAAATAATCAGGCAATTTCACACTAATGGGACATTTTCATTACCGTGGGCTTTTGGTGCTTATACTGAAAAGAAAATTAACCGAAAAGATTGTGTAGAATAGCAGCTGTAATAAACTGTTTTATATTTTGTCATGTAAAAAAAAGGTCAAAGACGTCAAATCAAATCCCTGGCACCAAACCAACATAAAAAAATGCCAGATTTCAGATATTTGGAGTCAAATACAGCCAAGCTGAAAACATTGACGGTAGTCTCGGCCAGAGGCGACCGTGTCTTTTGTTGTATACTGCCATTACCTCCTACTAACGCTCACCTTAAACATTACCTCTTACTAACACTCACTATCAACACTACCTCCTACCTTCTAACAACATTAAGCAAAAATATCACTGTCGATAAAGATGACGCATTGTTCAGACATGTTTTTTATCTCATTGTAAAACAGTTATTATTAAGTTCTTATCGTTCTTATTCATAAATAAATCGATAGCAAAATACAGAAATCAGCTCAACATTCTAAAGTAAGTTTGTTTCATTTCTATTTCACTAAATATTTTTATTTTCTGTTTTTACTGTGAGTCAGACTTCAATGAATTTCTTTTATTTTCAGTTTCTTCTTTATTGAATTTCCATGTGGAGTTCTTACTTTTTATTTGGCACTCATTTTGAAATTTTAAAGTAAACTCTTCTTTTTAATGTCATTTTCGAAATAATCAGGCAATCAAAATGAAACATTTTCATTACCGTCGGCTTTTTGGTTCTGATACTCACTGAAAATTAACCGAAAAAAACATAGCAGCTGTAATATATTGTTTATTATTTTATCATGTAAAAAAAAAAAAAAAAATGTCAAAGACACCAAATCAATTCTCTGGCTCCAAACCAAAATGAAAAATGGCAGATTTCAGAAATTTGATGTCAAAAAAGCCATTCTGAAAACACTGACAGCGGTCTTGCCTAGGGGCGTCCGTCTCTTTTGTTGTAGACTGCCATTACCTCTTACTAACACTCACCTTAAACGTTACCTCTTACTAACCCTCATTATCAACACTACCTCCTACCAACATTAAAAAAATATATCAATTTCAATAAAATTGCCGCCACATTTTTCAGACATGTTTTTATACCTATTTGTAAAACAGTTAAGAAGTTCTTCTCATTCTTATTCATAAATAAATCGATAGATAGCAAAAAATACAGAAATCCAAGATTTTCTAAAGCATAAAATTTCACAAATAATTTCATTTATTTGTTAATAAGCCGTGAAAGTCCCATTAAAATCGAACAATAATTTGATTTTTGCAAGAATTTCCAAATCAATATGATTTTCACTGGAAAACAAGCGCAAAAATACTAATTGTAAAATTACATTATTTAACTAAATTTTCCAATGTGTTAGAGAGTTTTTAAAAAAAATTAAATAATTAAAAGTACTTTGGTCTTTCCTTTTAATAACAACATAAATATTTTGACGGTAAGACATAGATATTATTAAGTTTGTGACCTTTTTTTCATCATGCTCTGCTGTTTCTTAGCGAACAAGTGGCACGACCTAATATATTATTTGACATGAATTTAATAAACATTTGAAAAACGAAAGATGATATACTTTGAATTGAAATTTAGCTCTTATTTGAAAGGTAGTCATTGCCTCTGCTAAGCAAAGGCTAATTAAAAAAAAAACGAACTATTTCACATATGAAGATTTTATGCATTTTTGAAACATTGGCACGTTTCCTTGACATTCATCAAACCGATATTATAGATGAAATGTTAAAACAATTTTAAAAAAATCTTGAACTTTTTAGCCTTAATTATGAAGATGCTTGTTGCAAAAATGTTATAAAAACTTAGCAATAAATTTTAAATTTATTTTCTGTTATTTATTGATAATGCCAGGTACGGACGTTTCTATAAAAATATTTTTACAGATACAAAACAAAAAATACAATTTTTAAAAAAAATACTATGGACTGTTATATTGTAAAGAGAATTTCCATTTATGATTAGTATATAGATTTATTTTAATAACAATACCACTTGGCCTTGCAAATTAATACAGAATATTTTTTAAAATTTAGGTCCTTTAAAAATTTCCTAAAAAATGCATACCATGATGGAAAAAAAAACTCAAACAAAAACACATTTTCTTAAAATGTTTGGTATTATTAAGATGAAAAACTAAATTATTTTTTGATTCTTTTATTAAATTCTTTAGTCCTTGCTAACGTGTTCTAAATTTTGGTTAACAATTTTGTTTTCCTTACCTCAGTATAGATTAATAATAGAAGATCCATTAATGGCATACGAATAGTTCGTAGCTAGATGCTTGAATTCAAATGAATCTGAATGTCTAATTAGTAGACCTCTACAGGCTGTCAACCTTGAACAGTTTATTGTCTAACTGTGGACATGTGTATGCATTTCTCGCAGGGTTGCCTGAGCATGTCAGGTAACTGCTTTGCACTTCCTCTTGAATGAATGTACTGTATGTCAAACATCTGTTAGAGCAAATCAAGAGCCATACTGAAGGATGATGCACCAGTGGCAAGATTGATTGTGGCAGCCAAGAAACCTGACTAACAAGGTACAGATTTCTGCCAATGATCTGCAGATCGATAGTGTCTGCTTCAGATGTGGTGGTGTCTATCACTTGGATAGAAATTGTTTGAGTTGATGAATTGTGCAAAGAGGGGGCCACCGATTAGACAAAACCATATGTTACTACACCTTTAATAACCTGAACCATATATCACATAAAAACCTAGGGAACATACATTGCCACCAGTTTCATTACCCGGGCAGACTAAAATATTGAGATGCCTCTAGTTGTAGCCAACATATTGGTGGATGGTAAATGGTGTTCAGCTGTCATTGACTTGACTGCTCATGACTTGTCGTTAGTGTGATACCTGTCACAGACTGGGAAGCACATGCATGTGGAGATGATTGGTGGCAGAATGCAGGCATGTGTTGATTGACACATGTGGCAACTATGATCATCAAATAGCAGGCAAATACAGTTGCAAAGGTATGGGATGACCAAGTTGACAACATCACTCTTACGATATGATGGCATCCCCCCAATATTTTTTAAAAACATTTTTTTTTTTTATTAAAATATTCTTCAAATATAAAATATGCTTTTCAGAAACATTTAGAAAAATAAGAGTTTTTCAAATTTAATTACTCTGAATAGAAACCATATTACTTTTAGTTTAAAGAAAAGTAAATTTTTTACACTGAGAGCTTGTTTCTCTCTTATATGTTGAGTGACATATTGAGAGGCTGATATTTATAAAATTTAATTTAGGGGGACTGAATATGAACAGATTATTAATATAATTTTTGTTGTTTTAATTGACTAGTAATTTTAAAAAATTTAAGAAAATGTTTAAAAAAATATGAAATTTTATTGATGAAAAAAGAAAGAAAGAAAAGGAAACATTTCATTTGGAAAGAAGGAAAGAAAAGAAAAAAAAGAAACATTTGCATCTTTGCAAAAGAAACATTTGCATCTTTGCAAAAGAAACATTTGCATCTTTGCAAAAGAAACATTTGCAAAGAAAAGAAAATAATTGGAAAAAAGAAAGAAAAGGAAATATTTAGAGAGAAAGAAAAAAGAAGTAAAAAGCTTGAAAAAAAACTTAATATTTTCTCTGACCTCCAAGATGCACACTTTCATTTAATAAATTCCACTGCTTGCTGCTCTCTCTTTGTCATAGAGCGTAGCGATAGTGTGTCACTGAAGCGATTGATGTCAGAAAGTCTGGATAATATGATAGTAGGTGTAATTCTTCTCAGTTTGAGATTTGAAAGGGTCCAACATGCAGAAGAATCTTGAATGGTCAGTTGATTCCATCTAAATTCATGGGATTGCGAATATCATTGCACTATTTTCCCCTCTGTCCCGGTCACAAAAGCAATCGTTGAAAGGAATAATAATAGTCATTAGAAGCAATTAACAAATAACACTTATTGAACAAACAATAAAGATTGCAACAGTGTTATGAATAAATTTTAAATTATAAGTACTGTTATTATTTTCTGATAATGTCATGTATGGACACCTCAATGAGTAAAACATGGACATGTTTTCACAAAAACAAAAAGTTGCAAATACATTTTGGTATAAAAATTTTGTAAGTTGTTGTTTTGTAATGCAAATATAATCATTAATTAAGTGTTGAACATCTTATACTAAACGTCTTAAATTTTTAACGAATGTAAATTCTGTATAGATTCTACAGTTACTTTAGCTCACAGGAGAAAGTCTTTCAGCAATAACTGTTATTAATGTTGTAAATATATTTAACTTTAAGCAAGAATGAAAATGTTATTGATCATGTGATGGATACAAGACTACATCGAAATAATCATGAACCTGCAGCTGAAAAAGATGGTCAGGTAGGCAATCATGGAATTGTCATTTGTCATTCTAATGTTAAGATAAAGTAGAAGTTGATAGGAATTTAGTGAAAGAGAAATAAAAATCATGAGCAAATTGAACATTGATTCATTATATATTTATTATAATATTCCTGTGTACAGACGACTGACCATGATAACAGTTACTTGCACACAGTCTTCAGGCTTTTACTACTGCTCAGTTCAAAGATATGAACATTTATACGCCTTTCACTAACACAGGAGGTTATCATGAGGATAGCTGGTGAATAAGAAAATGTCAATGTTGCGATGAATTGATTAGTGTACAATTAACTGCTAAATTAACCCCAAAACACCAGAATGTAGTTACAATTGTGCTAGCGGATTGTTCAGTGGCAAAGGGAAAATCCAAGCTGATGGGTAGACTGTTCAAGTTTCATTTTCTATGTTAAATGTTACAAGATATTCACTGAGAATTGAAAGTGGAATGAAAACAGTCTATGTTACCAAGTGCAAGAGATAGTTGGAAAAGGGTGGAGAGTACAATGGTTAAAACATTGCGAGTATAGAAACCAAGATGGACATGCTGGTTTGAATCAAGTGTCATATAATATAGATTATGTCATAAAATGCAATAAAGATGAATTTACAGCACTTTTAAGAGGAACAGCGGAAAGTGTGAGTAACATATAAAATTTTTTTTTTTTTTTCTAACAAAAATTAAAATTTTCCTGGTCTAAGGAGCAATCTGACATCTGTAAGAAAAAGTATTCATTACTAGAATAAATTCATGATTTCACTGCTACACTGGATGCAGTTATGAGGTTACATCCTTCAGCTCTGCACTAAGTGGATGAGTAACATTAAATCAACCCCTGCCCCTCGCTTCATTTGATGCTCAGTTGTGATATTTTAGTGTGGCCTCTCACTGGCAAAATACCAAACATGGTTTAGAACTCAGCTTACTGATTTTCTCATTTAACTTGCTGACAATTTGTACAATTGCTTTCAGTCACAATAAACTGTATAATGTGTAAAATTGAAAAACTAATTCATCAATCTTTCTACTTTTGTTTCTTTATGTTTAAAAGTCTACTTCATCACAAATCTTTTTCAAATAAGAAATTACATATTTTTATTTGATCAACATATAGTCTAATGGTACATTTTTATAATTTTAATATTTTGAAATACTTAAAAATACATGTTTATAAACCTCTTTCATAATCCAACGTAGTGTGATTTTTCCAGTGTACAGTGAATATTTTTTTGCTTTTCCAGGTTGCGTATTTGAGAGTACCTGACATCAGGATTGAATATTGATGAGAGAGGTGACATTCTTATACTGTGGAATTTATGGATTATCAGTTAACGTTAAATCCACATAGGAGAGACATAAGAGAACATGCAATGGGGATAAAGAATTTCCTATGAAATTGTGATAATACATTTAACATGAATTCAAATATCTAAACACAAGTATGAAAACTTGCAGTGACAAAAAAGATTTTTGCTGTGAATCTAAGTGTTCCAAACATCAGGTCTCAAATGTCACATGTTAAGACACACTGGTGAGAAACCATTCAACTGTAAAATCTGTGAATATAAGTGTTCTGAAATGTCAAATCTCAAAAAACATATGTTGAAACACACTGAAGAAAAAAGATTCCGCTGTGAAATCTGTGGATCGAAATTTTCCCATAATGGAAGTCTCAAAAGACACATGTCAACACACACTGGCGAGAAACCATTCAAATGTAAAATATGTGAATATAAGTTTTCCCAAAAGTCAATTCTCAAAAGACACATGTTAAGGCACACTGGAGAAAAAAGATTCCGTTGTGAAATATGTGGATCCAAATTTTCCCATAATGGAAATCTTAAACAACACATGTTAACACACACTGGTGAGAAACCATTCAACTGTAAAATATGTGAATATAAGTTTCCCCAAAAGTCAAGTCTAAAAAGTCATATGTTAAGACATACTGGAGAAAAACGATTCTGCTGTGAAATCTGTGGATTGAAATTTTCCCGAAATGGAACTCTCAAAAGACACATGCCAACACACACTGGTGAGAAACCATTCAACTGTAAAATATGTGAATATAAGTTTTCCCAAAAGGCAAGTCTCAAAAGACACATGTTGAGGCACACTGGAGAAAAACGATTCCGCTGTGAAATATGTGGATCCAAATTTTCCCATAATGGAAATCTCAAACAACACATGTCAACACACACTGGCGAGAAACCATTCAACTGTAAAAACTGTGAATATAAGTGTTCCCATAAATCAAGTCTCAAAATACACATGTTAACACACACTGGCGAGAAACCATTCAACTGTAAAATCTGTGAATATAAATGTTCCCAAAAGTCAAGTCTCAAAAGACACATGTTAAGGCACACTGGAGAAAAACAATTCCGCTGTTAAATCTGAGGATCGAAATTTTCTGCATAATGGAAATCTCAAAAATCACTTGTTAATACACACTGGAGAGAAAACATTTAAATGTGAAAACTGTGAGTTTTTAGTTTTCCCTAAGTTCAAATTTCAAAAGGCACATTTTAACACATACTGAAGACAAACATTTCTATTATGAAATTTGTGGATTTATGTTTTCACATAAATCATATCTCAAGGTACATATGTTGACAAACACTGGAGCAAAAGCATTGAACTGTGAAACTTGTGGATTTAAGTGCCCCTGTGGTCCAAGTCTCAAAGAATACAAGTTTTTACACAATGAAGAGAAACAATTCCACTGTGAAACATCACATGTTATCAGACACTGGAGATAAATGCCTCCAATAAAAATCTGTGGATACAAATTTTCTCAAAAAACACATGTTAAGAAACACTGGAGAGAAACGCTTCCATTGTAAAATCTGTGAATCTAAGTGCTCCCATAATGAAAATCTCAAATATCACATGTTATCACACACTGGAAATAAATGTCTACAATGTAATATCAGTGGATACAAATTTTCTCAAAATAAACATTTCAAACAACACATGTATAAACACACTTGAGAGAATACTAGTGATACAAATGTAACCCAATATTTTACCACAGGGCTAAGCAAAACAGTATTAACTTAGATAATTTTGCTAATAAATACACCAATATACAGAATGTGTGTGTGTATATATATATATATATATATAGATATATATATGATAAGTGACACTTGAAATTTGTAGCAAAGTTTGAATTACAACACAGAATCCATAAGACATTAGAAACACTATATATTCAAGTCCTTTTGAAGTTCTTGAATGGACGTTTAGATATTATCTGATAAGAATGAATGATGACATGTAAACCCAAGTATTTATTGATAGATGAAAAGCATTCATTAAAACACAGAAGCAAATCACTCAATACTAGAGAAACATGTCAGAGAGAAACAAGATTAAACAACAAATCCACATTTCATCAAGGAAACCTAAGACTAAATCAGACAGAAGAGTTTCTTAGAAGAAACAGAATGATTATTTTTATTATTAGCACACTCTGATAATTTGCTTTTGACTCAATTATATGCATATATTGTTTAGTTTTATTTTACTATGTTCTTATTATTAAGATTATTTTTATTATTAGCACAATCTGATCTGGGCTGGGGGTCTGTATTTTTTCCTCTTCAGAAAATAAACAGAAATGGCTCATCCAGAGTTTTCTTTAACAATATTGCGGTAACAAGTCCTCTGATTGGTTAATAGGTAAGTCAATGACAGCCATGCCTCATTTCCACCTTGGCAGACAGTTTAGAAATTCATCATCTTTTGACAGTAAACATCCAACATCAGTTCAAACGCTCATTCACCATATTCACATTCCAGTGAGACAGAGACAAGATACCCATATTGCATTAGATATATGCGTAATTACCCACCCATTATGTAATCAAGTGATCCATAAAATATCACGTTGGTCTTACACCTTATGAAGGATTCAGTTCTCAAGGTCTAATTATTCTTGATCAGATCACAAGAGGTAATCCTCTTCATACATTTCAGTATGAGTATATTTCAGATACAGCACGTCCTACAGGGAAAACCTATTACCTCTAAGTATCTGTTGATGCTTTACCAGCATATATCACCGAATATATCAAGTAGCATCAAGTACTACTAAGGGCCCATTATGTCTTATAGACATATTTCTTAGTTCTCTTGATAAACTTTCATTGCATTTGGGGATGACTTCCACACAGAAGGTGATTCCTCAACGGTTGCCCCAGTATCGTCCTTCGTTTTTCAGTAAGAATAACTTTTTTCAGTGTCTCCCTCATTCTTTTCTACCTCTTGCTTCAAATCTTTGAAGATCTCCTTTACAAAAGCTGTTGGATTCCATGTCAGTCTTATGAGTTTTCCTTGTCTTTCGCAAAGTCTTATTTTGGCGGTGACCTATCCAGCTGATCTGCTTTTTGGGCAGGCCCCAAAAGATCCTTCTTGATGGCCCGACTTTTATTGGCCACATTGAAGAAACAAAGGAATTTCAATGGCAGACAGTGTTAAACAAAGGATGAACAAAAGTAACAAAATGAAAAAAAGCATGTTTGCAAAGAAAAAATCAAATTATAACTATGAAAAGAAAAGACAAAAATAATGTAAATAAACAAAAGTAGTGTAAAAAAAAAAAAGAAATTTATAAATAAGAAAAAAACAAGAAACATATATTGAGAAAAACAGTTCCTGTCTGGCAAAAAAAAAAAAAAAAAAGAAAAACCATTTTTGCTCAGGTAGAAAAGAAAATGATAAAAAGTTAATCATGTTAGGAATGACTACAAAAGTATCCCCTTCCTCAAAATTCATAGACAAAGCATCCAAATGAATGCTTGGATTTCTTCCTAGCCAATAAGATAAGCCACTTCTTGCTTGTCTGTATCTTATTTGTGTGTTAATACCATTCTTAGTTTGTGACATATTTGCCTTATTTCTGTTAATTTGCCTATTTTTGTCTTACATCTATTATTTGCTTAATACTTTTGCCCTGTTCTTTTCTTTCTTTTATTATTGTTTATTGCAGTAAAAAAAAGTAGCAATTATTTGCCTAAAGGAATTTTTAAGATTTAAAGGTAATTTAGTCATGAAATTCATGACTTGAGTTAAAGTTTAATCATTAAGCTTTCAAATAATTTGTCAACTATAAATAAATACCATGCACACTAGAGAGAAACATTTCCTATGTGAAATATGTGGAGTTTGGTTTAGCCAAAATATCCATCTTGAATGACACATATTGGCATGTCACCTATCCATTGTGAAATTTGTAAAGTTACTTTGTCATTAAAACCACATCTCAAATGACACATGTTAACACCAATATGAGAGAAACAATTCCTTTGTTAGCTGTGAAGCAAACCCTTTTCTTGAAGAAGTACTTTCACGCTGTATATAGCAAGACTTTCTGAGACAAAACATTTCTCATGCAGAAATAATCTCTGGTTTAAGGTGTTCTTATGTTGTAGTGTTTTATGATCGTATTCCATTATGAGAAGAGTTGTAGCTGATGGCTGGCACACACGTCAATATCTCATCAATATTAATTTGGTCATTACGGACAATGGCTATGATAATGTTAAACCCGAAACACCTAGGGCTAAGAACATGAATGATGATATTTGCCAGAGCATTTGAGAGTTGTATTTCACAATACAGAAGTAGATTTTTGTTGTTTATACCTGACTAGGAATGATTGTTAAAAACCTTACTGCACCAAATTTCTAGACAATTCCTATTCTGATATACACCAATAAAAAATGAATAATTCTCAATTTTATTCCCTCTCATTTCTTTTTTCCTCTCTTGAATTCAGAACACTATAAACACTTGACTGTATCCCTTTTGCATCTGAATACTATTCCTACTTTGTGAATATTCTGCTTTATTTCTGTCCTTTAGTTAATTTGCTTTTGACTCAATTATATGCATATATTTTTTAGTTTTATTTTACTATGTTCTTTCTTACTTTCTTCCACTTATTATTGTATATACGCTTAACAATGGCCAATTATTCTATAATTTTCCCAAAATTCACTCTCCAGAAAACCAAAAACACACATTTACTTCCTCTTCATAAAGGTTTCTATTATGAGATTTTACATGTATTTTGTTGGAATTCTGCACAAAATAATATACACCTGTGTGAATGCATTCACATCTGATTTGTTTCATTTTTTTTTTAATATAAAGTTAACATGGCATGAAGTAATCCCTGCTGCAAATCCTTAAACAGTAGACCTATTTGATCTTCCATACAAAAAATAATTTAACACTTGTGAAAATAAAATTCTTTTAAAATTACTTATAAAAATCCCACAAAACTTTTTTCTATTCTTCAAACACATTTTTATTTTAAAAAAACTCTCTTTTGTTGTCAACAAACAGAAGAATTTCATAAGCACACTGAAATATTACAAGTAACTTTTTGAAAAATTCATATTTTTTGGCTGTCAAGTTTGGAAGGAAATAATGTATTTTATTTAAATATGCTATCCTGGAATTACAACAGTAATTATATTTTTATTATTTTAAAACAATTTTGTAATGTTTTTGGGAAAATTATAAGATTTGCTACTTTGCTGCTGCAAAAAAATCTTTTATTATAAAATAAATTATAAAAATTTCCATAGATTTATTGTGTTATTTTTGTAAGGTTTCAGATCATGATTGCCAATCAGCAATATTAGTTAGAAACAAAAAAACATTGAAACCTAACAAACACTAATAAAACAATACCTTATAATATAATTATTGTCTCAAAATTGCTTTGCCTTTGACTAGAATTAAAAGCCTATATTGTCTTGTATTATTTTGTCTTGTTTGTTTTTCTTCCACTTCTGATTATTGTTTATTGAGAATCTTCTCAATTGTCTATAAACTGGCCTTTGGCCTGCTATTCCAAAATTTCCCAAAAAACAATGGAAGAATGCCACAGGTTTACTTCTACTTCACAAATGCTTGTATTCTGAGTTTTTAGATTTTGTATTTGGATGGAATTCTGTAACATATTGCGTAACATATTTTTACAATGTAGATCTAAAATGACAAAGCACTCCCTACTGTAAATCCTTAGGCAGTAGATACAGATATACACAAGTATTGGGCACCAAATTTTTATGAAACTAATAATTTCTACTATTGTTACTAATCTAAAATGGAAAAGTTTAATCTATTTGTTCTTCCATATGAAAAATATTTTAAGTCATGAAAATAAGATTATTTAAAAAATACTTCTGATATGAAAATCCCATGAAAATTTTCATTTCATAAAAATTTATTCCATTTTAAAAATATCTCTTTTGTCATCGACAAATAGAAGAATTTTAAAAAAATCACATTGAAATATAAATTTTTCAGAAGTTTACTGGCAACTAAACTTTTGAAAAATTCATATTCCTTGTAGATATTTTTTGCTATTAAATTTGGAAGAAAGATACACTAGCACTAAATTACTACAAAAGTTATTTTTTTTATTCTTGAATTATTTTTGTAATCATTCACGGCAAATTTTCAATATTATAAAAATTATTTTTATAGATATATTGAATTATTTTTGTATGGATTCAGGTTAAAATTACCAGAGACAATCAGCAATTCTAGTCACAAAGAGAAAACCTTTAGACCTAACAACCATTCTTCCTGCTTACAGAGTGAAGGTTGCTTTGATTTGATATGTAAGGTCTTCAGTATTTTCAAATGATAATCTAAATGTGAATGCTGACAAGAGAGGAGAAAATCTCTTGCAAAAGACTAGGCACAAATCTGGTAACAAAATGTCTTCTGCTATATAAATTTATTGAGCAAAAGACAATCTAACATGCTAAAGTTTTGGACATGTTCCAAAAATATGACTAAAGCACGATAAAAGATTACATCTGCAACTGTCAAAAGTTATCTCAGCAATTTCTTTTTCTTTTTTTGGAATACCATCATATGTGCGTTTCAATAAAGGCGCATCATTTATCTCAAGGGAGAAGACAATGTTTCTCCTCAAGATGGATAAGTACTAATAAAACAACACAATATACAGCTCAAAATATACAAACAGTATCATTTGGAGGTCAATATTATCAGCCTTGAAATCACCATATTTCTTATAGTATCAAAGGAAAACATCACCTTACAATGCCACAGGCAATGAAAAGGTTTGAAAAGATTTGTATTGTTATCCTTGTAATTGTAGTATTTTTCTATAGCATCACGGTAAAACCAAACAGCTTACAATGTCACAGGCAATAACCAGGTATAAAAAATAATGGTATCTTTTTAAGGCCTGTGTTATTAAACTTGAAGGAATGGTAATTTCCAATACATTCATGGAAAAATGTTCTTCCAGATACGCTGCATTTAATTTCATCTCCACGGTGAACCTCTACTAACTGTACTCAACGTGAGTGACTTTTTAACTTCCACAAGAAATCAACATCATATGTGCATTCTGACAGAGGCACATCATTTATTTCAAGGGAGATGACAGAATGGTTCTTCTCAAGACGGATAGGCACTAATTAACCAACACCTTATAATATAGGTAACGGACAGCTTGTAATCACGTTATTTTCTAAATGAATCATAGGAAAACAACACCTTACAAAGCTAGAGGTAATTAACAGGTATAAAGATGAAATGGTATCCTTTTTAAGGTCAGTATTATTAGCGTTGAAAGGACGATTTTTGATATGTGAGATTACATTTTGTTTAAATTTTCCATTCTTTTATTAATAATATCATGAACATGGATCCAAGGCCTGAAATTCCAGCCATTATTGGTTACCTCCCTTTCAACTCTGGCTTGAAAAACATTATTGTGAAAAAAAATTTTTTTTTTCTAAAATTGCCTAGGAGATCTGTCAATAATTTATTTATTGTCTACCAAATCCTCAGTAATGAAGAAATTTTAAATGAAGATTGGACACTAATGCAATTGACGAATTGTGTTCTTTGGAATGGTTTGCAAAATATTGAGGAATTGTAGTTAGTCAGAGCAGCTCAAAGAAATCATGATATATATATTTTTATTCTGCCATTACGACATCAAGCCATCTTTCCTGTGTGTCTTCTTAAGTGTGCTCATTTTGGAGTTGCTTAATAATATCTGCTCAGGTACAGGGATTCTTGGCTGTTATTGTAGAGCTCATTTGCTGTTTGCGTTTTATGCTCCTTTGCTGGGAGCATGAAATACACAAACACACACAATGAAAAAAGAAAGAAAAAAATCAATCATGCACTAATAAAAAGTGCATAATTTATTTTTTGACATAATATAAAAATAGTTAAAGCGAGAAAATAAGCAGTTAATTTCTAGTATCTCCTGATGAGTGGACTAAGCGATTACTAAAAGTTTCATCTATGAAACTCTGGAGTCGGGTGCTGAATATAGCATCAGTCGGTCAAGTGACAAATTTCACATTTATATTATGCCTTTATATATATTTCCAATTTTCTCCTGGTGAGTGGACGGAGCGATTGCTGGATGGTCTATGTAATTAGTGTTGAGATGCTGAAAGTAATAACATCAGTGGCATTTTATTAATTCCTATTAATGCTGTATCTCTGATATTGTGCAATATATTGCAAAGTCTGCTTGCCTTAAATGACCTTCTTTCAGAATTCCACTTACTGACAACATTTCTAACTTGTCACTATCATATTCTGTTGGCATTCCCGCATTAAAAAAAAACTGGAAGAAGATTAACCTTTCAGGACCAGCGATTGTCATAAAACTGATTCAGGGTCTATAAAGGCCCCAAAGCTCAAAAATCAGCATTCCCCAGTCAAGATGATTAGGATCGAAGTGTAGTAACAGCTCCAGTTGCAGACAGCCGACTCACAGCTCCATCCATCAGCAGGAGCAGTTCCAGACAAGCATCATCATTATCATCGTCAGTCACAGCTCCAGCGTGCCACTAGCAATGAACAGTCCTTTTCAGGGCAACACTTTTCAACAACTACAAAACTGTCTTTTTCAGGACAACAATTTTCTCACCATTTACATCTGGCATTCTCAATGGGGCGATTTTTTCTCTGAGGAGCGGGGAGATAAGTTTTCACTAACAAATTCTTTTCTTTCATCACAAGTGGAAAGATTACTTCTACTGTTTCTATGGAAGCCAATAAATACAAACAAGATACATTTCAACATTTACAATTGATTTAAATCATATATATATATTGTCTTTTTTTAACACTGAAATTTTGGTTAAGAATTTTGTTTTCTTTGCATCACCAGACGGACCAAATATTAGTATTGGAAATGTTAGCATCTTTTTAGCAAGGATATTTTAAACTTAAAGTAATATTTGTTTCAACTCAGATTATTAAGCATTAAATCAGCTAATATTCCCCTCCAATAAAAGTTCAGAAAAGTATATTTTATTTTTAGAACATTTTTTTTATATTATTATATCGTGATGAATATATTTAATTTTATTGTAATGAAAATGGCTATAAATTGTACTAAAAAAATGAAAAATCCACCAGTCATTCAATTGAAATCAGTTTGTTATATTTTGTACAAATGTCACAGTACATGAAAAGCATAGCGATTTGTATTTTGTGAGTCACTACTTGAGAAAAGTTTGCTTTCTTTTAGAAGAAGATGAAGAGGATTGCAACTGTTCCACAGTTGACTCCTCAGGCACAAGTCAAAGACGAGACAGATGTAGATACAGGTTGTGTTGAGTTACTCTTGTAAATATTTCATGGTTATATTTTGAAATTCCTGCTCCTAATGTAATTAATTCATCCTTGAGTATCAGGTACTCTGTAGATACACAATTTTTATGTCCATGGATTTACACATCCAATGGTTAGATGTCATTATTCACAATGCTATGTGTAGATCTTCTTTAGAGCAGGTGAGAGAATCCTTATATTGCAAACATCCTTATCCTGGAAGCCTTGAGATACAAGTCTAGATTTACAAATCTGTTTACCATTACAATTTTTATAAGTATAAAACCCATCTTGTGGATATCTTGGTTTGACCTTGGTCAGGAATTTGTATGTAAGTTTAGTTTTTCAACCTCCCTTAGGAGATCCTTCTTTCTTGCATTTTCCAGATCATCATTTGAAGAGGAAATAATTGTTTTCCTCATCGCAAGAAGTGTTTTTCATCTTTTGTTTGCTCGACCTCACTTGCTTGCCATTCTGATACTCCATGCTTAAAGTCCAGCCAAAAGAGTTTAACTTGTTCTATAATGACATTCATTAAGTGTTTGTTTATGCGTATTGTTTTGCCTGCCCTAATGAAGATATTCAATTTTCTTAATTCTGAATCATCATCATTGACAACCTTACGTTTAATTGTTTGTCTTGGTTTCAGGAGCTCAATTTACTTATGAATGGAGTTTTGTTTGGGTTGTCTGCTCTTTGATGTCACAATCTGATGCTTTTCAATATTTTAGTTTGAGCTTTCTTCATTCATATCATTCTCTTCAAAAATTGATACTTTTGGAGTTTTATCATGTCCTTTTTGTAAGGTGTTTGACGTCTCTTCCATCATTGTGCCATCCTAAGAACTTTTCTATGTTTCAGAGTAGGGAACTAAATGTGATGGATTCACTCTCACATATATGTACCACTATGTTTAACATGTACCTGCTTATGATCCAACCCTATGACAGTTTCAGGAACAAGCCATCTATCACGAATGTTTCTTTTATAGAGAAAAGTACCTCCATTTTTGCATGGCTGCATTATATTTGTTCAAACTTGGTTATAAAGTGATGATAAAGTGTGCATCTTAGTTTTTCTGAAGACTCACATGCTATGAAATGTTTCCTGGCAGCGTGCATTGCATTGAGGTAATCTGCAACAGATGGCAAGTTGGGATTTCTGCCCAAAACAAGTTGGTTAGGACTATAACAATGGACACTGTGAAGTGAATTTTTGGCATTTATGGTCCATGCAAGTGCTACATCAAAACTAAAACTTGTGTCTTCAATGGTTTTCTTCACCATTTCTCCCAGAATCCCATTATGTCATTCATTCAAACTATTGCTCCATAGATTTTCAGCAGCAGTAGTGCATACTACACTATTCAAGTTCTGTACTATGTACCTACATGATTGGTTATTGAATTCCCTGCCATTGTCAGTGTGTTAAATCCTGAAGTGCCAAAATATGCTATCCAGTGTGTGCATATATAACACTAAGAATGTCAAAAACCTTCCTTAGCAGGAATCCTGACTCCAACACTGTATCATGTATCATAATCAATATATGTTTTCCATTCCATTAATTTCTTTTATGCCCATAACAATCTTGTCATTAAAATCTGATCCTGATGAGAATCCAACAATGGGCCATTGTCCACTCATTTGTTTTGAATGTATATTTCACATAAATTAGGAAGTTCTTGTAAAATCTTTATGAATTCAGGGTCTTTTATTCCTGCATTCATAACAAGATCACACAAATTTTTACGACTCAAAAGGCTGAATTGTCTGTAGAATTTTCTTGTAATTCTATTTTTCTGTTTTGTTTTTGGTAATAATTTCTTTAATGAAAACTGTTTGATTAATAAACTTGCCTCAATCCGGTGGAGGTCTGGTAATAGGGATGCGATAGTGACGAGATGCAGTACACTACAGCCTCACCCCAACACCCGTTTTTTTTTTTTTTTACTTGTGACCAGTTCAGCTGATAATGTAATTTTTAAGTAACTTACAAAATCACATATGAAGCCATTTTGATAATTTTTGAATTATTCAAATAATGAGAATGAAATAAGATTCTTTTGAGATGAATGTTGTATTTTTCCTTTTAAACAAGAAATTTCTAATGTTCGTATTATAGATTTGGGACTCTGATATTGTCGACTAGCAAGAACAAACATAGGCATTTATTTTTGAATGCCAAGAGATCTAAAGAATTTTTAACACAAGGAACCACATCTTGTCTAACACCGCCACATCGCGTTCGTCTGTTATTATCAAGCGAAATATTGTCTGAAAAACCAAAGTAATTTCGTGTTTTTCCATTTCTTAATTCATTCCTTGTCACATTCATTACAACTTCAACATTATTATATCAACTGATCAAACAATACAAAACTTGAGTCGTCGATTGAAGGAGGAGAAATCTCAAGGAAATCATAATTGAAAACACAAACAAATCAGACGATTTTTTTGTTTTTCTCATTGAATTTTCTCATCTGAAAGGTAAGTGAAGGAATTAATGATAATTTTGAATGAAGAAGAATTTATTACTTAATTGATTTCTCTCTCTATTCGGGGATTGGGGTTCTGTTTAGTAAGACAAGAAAATGCAAATAAAAAATTTCGGATGCAATCGTTTCAGAATTTTTTTTGTTTTTTCAGTTAAAAACTTCCATGTTTAGTATTTCACTGCTGGATTATTTTTTTTTAAATGTCATAAAAATATATTTTTAATCTGATGTCATTAAAATATTTGGACCAAATTGATGCTGACCAATTGACCAAATAATTTGTTGATTAAGTAGGGTATTATTAATTTTTCAGATTCACACTTTCGACTTTGACAGACAAAATGATTAAAATATGTACCTACATTTTTTTTTTTTTTTTCGCAGAAAAAACTGCATAGCATGATGAAAAAAAAAAAAAAAGGCCCAAACTTTAAAAAAAAAAAGTTTTATCGTGTAAAAGTTTATTAATAAGAGGAAAGACCGAAGTATTTTTGATTATTTTAAAAATTTTTTCTTCTTCTCTAGCACGTATGAAATTTTGGTTGAATTTTTTTTTTTAGGTCATCAGCGGTCGCGTAATATTTAGCGTTAGTTTTTTTTTTTTTTTCAGTTGAAAGCACATTTATTTGGAAATTCTTGCAAAAATCAAATAATTTTTAGACGGTACCGCCAATAATTCGTTAAAAAACATTTAGCATGATGATAAAAGGCCCCAAACCTAAATACACAGTTTATCGGGGCGCCTAGAGGTGGTGTAAATGGTTAGCAAGCTTGTCTTCCTAAAACGATTACGATTGAGTAGTGAGTTCGATCCTCACTAGGTGCTCCCTACTTTCGGCCATGTAAGCTACGCTTGTAAAATAACTAGGGCACCTCGAGGCGGTGTAATGGTTAGCGAGCTTGACAATTACGACTGAGTAGTGAGTTCGATCCTCACTAGGTGCCCCATACTTTCGGCCTTGTGCCATATCTAAGCTACGCTTGGAAAATCACTAAACACAGTTTATCGTCAAATTATGCTGTTATTTAAAGGAAAGAAAAAAGAGTGTTTTTTAATTATTTTTAATTTTTTCCACCTTTCTAACACGTTCTGAATTAGGGCAACTTTTTTTTTCTTTTTTTTTTTTTTGTCTGCTGTGTAAGACTTGTGGTAATGGACATTTTCGTGTCGCCATTTCCGGTCAAATGACATTTTAATTCGGGCTAAAATTCAACAATTCTCGGATTTTAATGAAACTTTCAGGTCTTACTCAAAAATGAATGAATTTATTTTTGAAATTTTTATTTTTAGAAAGTCTTGAAAAAAATATTTTTTACAACTATTACCCTCCTCGCCCCGTAACTTAATTTCATGAAATTTTCTAGAATTTCAAATCGTCTAAAAATTGTTTTAAGCAGGACACATTGGAGAATGTATTGTAAAAAAGCATCATCTTTTTTTTTTTTTTACAATTGTCACCATCTTTTTTAAAATCTGATTCAAATCGTAAAATAAAAACTGCAATAAAACTATCTAATTTAATTATATAGGCTTTATTTGCTTTTGTAAATAAATAATATGCATTAAATCTGAAAAAAAAAAATACTGAAGAAAAAAAATACCGATGAAAAATGAATTTTTACAAGAATTGCATGCATTTTATTTTTATTTCTTTGAATTTCATTTTTCAATCAAAGATTCAAAAATGTTTCAAAATTCTTCCAAACATCGTCTGAAGTAGGTTATTTGAAGACTTACTAAATTAAAAAACCATTGTGAAAAAAGTAATTCAAATCATCCTATCCTTCCAAAACTTTTTACCATAATTAAAAATAATTTTTAGAGTGTCTAAATTTTAAAAAAATTTTTTTTAGTATTGTGTTGTGTATCCTAAGTGATATTATGGTTAAATGGTCGTATATTTTAAGGCGTGTCCCTCTTTGGGGCGGGGGAACAAACTCTTTGACGTAAATGTTTTTTTGGAAATCATTTTTCATTTCACTTCCAAACGTTTCAATAGGTTTTTTTTAAATCATCCCTTTTTTTTTTTTTTTCATATTTCACTAAATATTTTTAATTTTGCTACGTATTCATCTGTGTATCATGCATCAAATATTTTGTTTTATTTATTAGATTTCTTTTTTTTTACTTAATTAAGAAAAATAATTTTATTTGTTTTTATTTTTTTTTAAGTTTCTTTTCTTTTTTGGGAGTTAAATAAAATAACTTTAACAATTCATAGCCATCAAAGTATAGTGATTAATAATATGATAAATTAATACTAAATACCGCAAAATTTCAAATTATAGAGTTACCTCTATCATTAAATTTTATATTATCTCAGTTAAAAATTTATTAACCGAGAGTGAGATAAAAACTTAATTATTAATTTAATAACAGATATTATAATTAAAATTATAATATCTCGGTTATCAATTTAAAAATTCATCAATGGAGACGTGAGAATAACAAGACCCCGTGGTCAAGAAATGCTTATCTACAAACTTTTTTGCTATAAGTAAGTAATATTTGTTTCAGAACATTAATTCAACTTTAAATTCTCTAATTATACGAAAGTAACGTTTCAGAAATCTATATTTTATTTTTGTGGGATTTTTGAAACTGAGAATTAAGTTTTGTTTATATTTCTCTCAAAAAAATTAAAATGACCATTTCAATTGAAATTTCTGAAGAAGCGACTAAAATCCTTATAATTTTTATTTGAAATACACCGCAGTATTTTGTTTTCAGGAATTATAAAATTTAATCCTTTAGCTTTCAATTGAAGCTGGGAGGAAACGTTGAAAAAGGATTTTTCATTTATGAAAAACATATTTAATGTTTAGGTATACCGAATTTTTGAAGGTACCTCATTTTTAGCATCCTTTTCATTTGAAAAACACATTGATTTAGAAATTTTTGTAAAAATCAAATAATTGTCTGATTTGTGATAAGCCACACTTACTTAAATTCATGAAATTTTGAGAAATTAAATTTTCTGCCCCATTTTTTTTTTTTTTTTTTTTATGTTTTAAAATTAGGACTCTTGGAGAATGTACATCACAAAAAAAAGTCTTTTTCTTTTTTTTCTTTTTTTACAAACAACTGCTGTTTTACTGAAAATCTGCCCTGAATTGTGCACTAACCATATAATAAAACTATGACATTATTTAATTAGAATAGCTTTTACTTGTTTTTATAAATAAGATATATTAAAGACACTGTTAACCAAAGAAAACATTTTTTATGTATAATGAATTTTGACAAGAATTTTTCCATTTTAAAAAATTTTAATTGAAATATTTTATAATTAAAAATGTTTTAAAATTCTGCATTACTCCCTTTCTTTTATGTGATATTGTGATTAAGTGGAAGCTACATATAATAATCAAAAATTGAAAAGCTTAATAGAATTTGTTTTGCTCAAAGATTTTTAAGATAATCCATATTTTAGTTATTTCTGTACTGACAATCTTCTGAAATTAATCGTCTATATTTCATAAGATGTGATGGTGAAGCAATCTATTTTTACTGTAAAATGTTTGATTTTTACTGATGGTGGCTGCTGCTACTATATTGAAATAATAATTACTTGTATTTCTCATAATATAGACTGCTTTCATATATTTTCTGCTCCTATTAATATTTTTATGCATTTTTTTCTTCACAGATGTTTTGACTGTACAAAAACCACAGTGTTTATTATTGAGAATTATATGAAGGAAAGGATATTTCACTTATCATGAAAACAGAAATATATGCTTCATGGTTCATGTGAATGTTATGATGTGATGTAGTCAAAAGCATAATAATGAACTTTACCTGGCAAGAATAATTGTACTTTGAAATATGTGGTTTATCATTCTACAAAAACACATTTCCTCTGATGTATGAATAAGCAAGACAGGACAGGACATATTCATATAAAAGCTGTTAATCTGTTGTGAAGTTGGACATAATTGGCCAGATAGAAACACAAATTACAAAGAAACCATATTCTTTAGAAGTTTGTGTATCTACATATTCATGCATATCAGCAATTGTCAAACATGCGTAAACACACTGGAGAGAAACCATATTCTTGTGAAGTTTGTGGATCTGCATTTTCATGGAAGACAAATATGGATAATCATATGCGTACACACACTGGAGAGAAACCATATTCATGTGAAGTTTGTGGATCTGCATTTTCACGAAAGCAAAGTATGGTCAAGCATATGCGTGCACATACTGGAGAGAAACCCTATTCTTGTGAAGTTTGTGGATCTGCATTTACATGGAAAGCATATTTGGTCAAACATATGTGCATACACACTGGACAGAAACCATATTCTTGTGAAGTTTGTGGATCTACATTTTCATTGAAGTCAAATAGGGATAACCATATGCGTACACACACTGGAGAGAAACCATATTCATGTGAAGTTTGTGGATCAAAATTTTCATGGAAAACAAATATGGATAATCATATGCGTACACACACTGGAGAGAAACCATATTCTTGTGAAGTTTGTGGATATGCATTTACACGAAAGTCATATATGGTCAAGCATATGCGTACACACACTGGAGAGAAACCATATTCTTGTGAATTTTGTGGAACTGTATTTTCACAGAAGCAAAGTATGGTCAATCATATGCGTACACATACCGGAGAGAAACCTTATACTTGTGAAGTTTGTGGATCTGCATTTTCATTGAAAGCATATTTAGTCAAACATATGTGTATACACACTGGAGAGAAACCATATTCTTGTGATATTTGTGGATCCACATTTTCACTGAAGTCACACATGGTTAATCATATGCGTACACACACTGGAGAGAAACCATATTCTTGTGAAATTTGTGGATCTGCATTTTCATTGAAGTCAAATAAGGATAACCATATGCGTATACACACTGGAGAGAAACCATATTTTTGTAAAGTTTGTGGATCTGCATTTTCATGGAAGACAAATATGGTTAAGCATATGCGTATACACACTGGAGAGAAACCATATTCTTGTGAAGTTTGTGGATCTGCATTTTCACAGAAGTCTAGTAGGGATAAGCATATGCGTAAACACACTAGAGAGAAATATTCTTGTCAGATTTGTGCATCTACGTTTTCAATAAAGTCAAATTTAGTGACACATATGTGTACACACACTTTAGAGTAACTATATTCTTGTAAAGTTTGTGCATCTTTTATTTTCCCTCAAATCACATATGGACAAACATATGCATAAACACACTGGAGAGAAACCACATATTTGTGAAGTTTGTCGATCTATATTTTCACAGAATGAAGATTTGGTCAATCACATATGTACACACAATATAGAATAGCTATAGTTTCTTGAAATTTGTGGCTCTCCATTTCATGGAAATGATATTTGGTGAGCCATTTTTGATTGCACCATTGGAGGCAAAAAATATTATGATGATGTTTACTGATATGTACTTTCAGAGAAATTTTGAAAATTATTTTGTAGTGCATGATTTAAAACCTGTATAAATGAAAAATGGTGGATATACCTTTTCTGAGAAGTCATATTTTATGTGAAATATGAATCATATTCTTGTAGAAATTATAATGCATTATTTTTGTGTAGTGAAAAATACAACAGATTTACAGTAATGCTGGTATGTGCACCTCCTGCATCATAGTTGCATAAAAATTAAATGTATTATCTTCCCCATCTGTGCATCAATGAGACACAGTAACATGTTCCCATGAAAGCAATACCTTACACAGAACCAATGAAGGAAAAAAACATTTCACTTTCCAGGATAACACTGACAGATATATGTTACATGCTTCATGTGAAAGTCATGGATCTACATTGTCAAAAGCATGACAATTACCTGGCAAGAAATAAAGTAGTTTGAAACTTGTGGTCTCTTTCTACAAAAACACATTTATTGATATCTATGAATAAACAGGACAGATATGCCATATTCATATGACACCAGCTCAACTATTGTGAAGTTAGACATAAGAGGCCAGATGAAAATATATATTACAAAAGGACCATGTACTTTTGAAGTTTGTGGATTTACATTTTTATGGAAGCCAGATTTGGTCAAATATATGCATATACACACTGAAAATTTCATTTCAACCAGACAATTCTCTGATTTTTGGAAATATTTTAAAACAGTGTGTCAAATTTTTACTTTCATTATGGAACATGGATCCATTTTAGTGGTACTTTTAAAATGTAAACAAAAAATTTCAAATCCCTTAAAAATACAATATTCATTTCAAGAGATATGTTTCTAAATAAATTTAAGGATTAATTAACTGGATTTTCTAAACAATTTCTCTAAAACAATATAAATAGCCAGCAAGTTCAGAAAGCATTAGCTATAAATATTTCATTCAAGCCTTGTCTTCAGAATGGCGTGAAATTAATTAAAAGATATCAACCGTTATCTTCTCTGTATGTCTCCATTAATTATCTATTTCACCTGTAGCCCTTGAAAAAGGAAAATGAATTGGACAAACACCCCAGACTAAAATTAAGAAGTACATACTTGATATTGAAAAGAGAGCTGGGAATCTTCTCTCCCAATAAAAAAATAGTTCCTCGGATTTTTTAATAAAATAACCTATTCAATAAAATATTCATTCATTACTGAATACTTCCCGAAAATTTCATTTGTACCAGATAATTTCAAAATACCTTAAAAATACAACATTTCTGCAACAGATATATTTCTAAGTAAATTTAAGGATTAATTAATTGGATTTTCTGAATGTAATGATTACTTTTTCTCTCTAAAAGAATAGAAATATACATAGGTCAGAGAGCATTAGTTATAAATAGTTTAATACTGTATTTTTTATTTTATACACTTTAATGAAAATTAGTAGAATAATAAATTTTATTTTTACCTTTGCCAAAAGGTATCTATACCTAAGTAAGATATTGAACACAAATGGATTAAGAACTTGGCTATCCAATTAATGATGCTGAGCCATTATTCATTACACCACCTGCACATCCAAGCTTACAGCACCTGGGAGTATTCTCCAGTGGTCACCCATCTATGGACTTGGAAAGGACAATAAAGGAAGAGGGTTCAGGAAGACAGAAGAAGGCAATTGTTAATGCTTTTAAAGTTTTGAAGATTTGAAGTGTCAGGGAAGATAGAAATCAAAAGGGATTTCCACAGGTGAGAAGTGCAAGAAAAGAAACTATTAGAATAGAAGTGGATGTTGCATCTAGCTAGTTCAACAGTGAAATAGTTGTGAATCTAGTAGCACACTTAAATTCATATGATTGAAGCAATAAGTGGAGAAAAAGCTCATCAGAACAGTTTCTTTGAAATTATTTGTAGAAAAATACAGAAGGAACCAACATCATATTGGTGCAAAAATATTTGCTGTCAAGATACCAGGTCCAGATCAATGTGCATACATCTGCAGTGCAACGAAATGTGAACAATGACGTTCTTCAGGGCAGTAAGCCTAGAAAAAGTCACTGCTTACGAAATAGCACAAGCATGTTTGCTTTAACTATGCCAAAGTTCATATCAGTAAGCTAGAAACTTTGATTCAAGTGAAAGAAGGCAGGGCATGCATGAAATTCAGGTGATATTGAACAATTTGCCGTGATGGATAGTCAACAATTATAACTCTCTACTGCCAGAAACTTCTTAAAAATTATAGAAAAAGACTGGTTGACATTGTAACGTCAAAAGGATCAGTGACCAAATATTAAATGTCAGGGTTCACATACTTTTGCACGTCCTAATTTTTAATTTTCAATTAATAAATTTATTCCAGATTGATAATTAACTTTTTGAAGTGAATTGATTTAATAAATGTTTCTCTTTATGAATATATAGCTTAATTAAGATTTGTTGATCATCTAGGAAAATTAGATAATTTTTAAAATATTATCTCAGGGGTTCACTTACTTTTGCAAAGCATTATATATATACAGCCAATACTTGTGCATAAAACGCATCTGTTCACATAAGGAAGATTACAACATGTAAGACTACTATTCAATCACTTTCTCAATAGGTATTGCCCACTTACAATGATCAAAAAATCTACTAGCAAGGCTTCCAAACATAACAGAAATATTTTCCTTACCTAAGAAACAAAAATATTTCCAGAATATCTATGGTCTTTTATTTTAATTACAACATCCACAAATTTTCACATACCTTAATCAAACATTTCCAGCATTTAAAACTAAACAATACAATTAGAAAATATTCAGCAATAGCCCATTACATGTGAGGTGACAGCTCCCCAAACCTCTTCAGATTTTAACATCATTCAACATATGCAATTCATCACCTCACCAATCCCCTATATTTAATTTTCTATCACAGATAGCATAGGGGAATTATAAAGGAAAAAACAGATCAGAATTCGGTCTACATTTCAATAAGCACAAAAAAAAAAATCAGACAAAAGAAATCCGGGATAGCAGTAACAATTTCCTGTTCTGTGTGCACTCTAAAAAATCTGGTCATGGTATCAATAATGTTCGATTTGTGCTTTTAGCATTTTGACAGCCAGTAGGACAGATGCAAGTCAGATTTGAAGTTCATCCTAAAAGTAAATTTTTAAATTGAAAAACTAAACAGGGATTTAGGATTACACAGGAAGAACTATAATCAACAACACCATTCCTTGTATGTGTAAGTCCTACACCCACTTTTTCCACTTAATCTTGATAGCCATCACTCCACCTACCTTTCTATTTTATGTTCCAACTCCTATGCTTTCAGTTTCTCTCTTTCTTGATTGAAATCACAGACTTTATACCATCATAGAATATATTAATAATGCTCCTTTACATACAAGCTTATGTAATGAGAGGGGAAGGTTAGTGAAGATACATATTGATTTTGTACATGTATTTTGTGTTGGCTTGTGTGTATATACATGCAGTTCTGTGCATCTATATAGGTACACATTTTTTCCTCTCTGTTTTTTTCCTTATTTTATTAAAATAATTTTTCAAAAGTTTTCCAGTTTTTAATCAGTATTTTTGTTCCTTCATATGATATCTATATTTTATTATATATTCCATTTCCCCCACCTCATTTTCTTTCTTTCCCTTTCTCTTTCTTCCTTCTTTTTCTTTTAGTTTTCAACACTCCACCACATGATCTGTCAATTTTTGCTACACACATGACATTTTTCCCTGTCACCAACCTATAACTCTCTTAATAAAAGTTTACAATCACAGTCCCTGTTGACAGTTTTATACTGATCTAAGTTTAATTGTATTTTGAAAAAAAGTTTCACACATTGAGTGATTAGACAAAGTTCTGGATTTGCTCATAATACAATTTCCACTGGAAAATATTTACAAAAACATTTATTGGTGAGGAATTCCCATTTCTCTGTTTCTTCCTCAGATCATTGATAAAGAACACAGGCATGTCCATAAATTCTGAAGTTAAAACCTTTCTTTCTGTGCTTCATTTCTGTCAAATGGTTGATATTTAATAAATATTTATCATACTGACTCTTCTTGAGTGTTATCTTCTTGATTGTCCTTATTTTATTAACTAACATATCTATTCTACACACACATATATATATATTCTACACACACATATATGCACATTTACATTAACAGGAATACAAGATTGTCAAAATAATTAAACCAATTCATTACATATATAAAAAGGCAGAAAATTACAAATACTTTGTAAATCTTCCTCTGAATTGATAAGTATGTTAGTTTTATTCAAAATAACTTCAGGAAAATGTTTTTACTCTTTGAAAGGTAATTGTAGTATTGGTTATGTAGTCTCATTGTGAATTGTATGAAGTAATATTTATGCTATCAAATTTTAAGATAATTTCAAAACTTTTGTTCTGCTGTTGTTCTGTTCATTTAAATGCAACATCAATTATTATCTTCTATCAAGAATCTCTCCCTCATATATATATATATATATATATATGCATGTCTGTGTGTGTATGGCAACAGTATTCTATGCTCAGAAGTATGGTAGAGACTTATAAAGGAGATGTGAAAGCATAGCCAGTCACAAAGGATTTGGTATTTTGCCATAAAGTAGAAACAGCTGTCAAAGTGAAATGTCTTTCCTTTATTGTATCTTACCATGACATTGTTAAGTTCTCTTGACTTGCAGCAGCAACTGAGATACACATCTGCTAAGATAGTTTCAGTTCATCAAAGAATTTCTGAATTCACTTGGTTTATTATTGACACTATTTACATTCGGACTATTGTTCTTAGCTTTGTTGTTGTTGTTTTTATCACATTTTGGCTGTTGTGCCCTCCAGCCTTCATAAGATTGAGTGATAAGTAATTTCCGTTTCAGGGAACCAATTGTAAGGACAAATATATCATCTTAATTACTAATCACATGTGGTAGTTAAGAATGTATTTGGATAACCCTAATTACAGTGTTAAATACATGAATTGTCGTAATTTTAAAATTCCACTGATACCAGTGACTGGGTGTTTCTTTGTTTTGTAATGTTTGACATTATGAAATTGAAATTTGAAATTCTTTGGAAAAAATCTAAATTTGGTTCTGAAATGCATCATTTCAATATAAAAAAGCATGGAACTTTAATTCTCAAATATATTTTTCAAAAATTATTGTTCAATTCTCTTAAAACAATGTAAGAACTTCATTGAAGTTTTAACACTCTAAGTTTGGGACAGTAACCTGGTGAATTAAAGTGTTGGTTTGTGAATATTGAGAGTTCAATCCCTGGGCTGAATAGTGGAAACTTGGATTCAATAGAAACAGGGTGTGCTAAACCTGAGCATTACTAAATAAGAACAAAATGAGACATCCCCAGACCATGGACAGCAGAACAAGAACAATTCATCCCTGAGAGTAAATAAACAGTTCAAAATTTGAACTGTCTACCTGGATTGACAGACACCTGAAGAAGACTGAAGGGATATGAATAAAGATGAAGCAGTGATGCTAAATGATTTTTAATGCTATAGATCTCAGAGGCCCACAGGTGTTGATTTGGGTGCATCCATGGGAAATTCAGTGGGTCCTAACTAAAGATTTTTTAATAGATTGTTTAAAAACTGTAGGTCTCTACAGATTTCATTTTTTTTCTTTTACCATTGTCACAAAAATCAATTTTAATCATGCCAAATCTCTTGACAGAAAAACTTTTGTTTTTTTATTAAATTACTAATTTACTTACAAAATCAGTATTTTACACCCAATCACAATTCAATGAAGAAAAAAAATAGTTTTTTATTTTGTTGTTTAGTTTTCGTCAACAATAAATTTCATGAAAAGTTAAAAAAAAATAGCTTGCGATACAAAAAATCTTCTATTTTTGAGCAAGGAACTAATTCTCCTTTAACACCGGTTACCAGAATTTCTTTTTTTTTCAGTTCAGAAAATACGTGCCTTCCATTTCAGACAGTAATTCTTTTTTAATTGCAATTTCTTTAATTTAAAAATAGTAAGTTTTATTGATTACAAAATATTGTCGACCTTGAAAAAAAATCAAGTTCACCAACAACAGCAACTGAATCCTTTTTGTTTTTCTATGAAAAGGTTTTTGAGATTCGACCAGAAATTGTAAGGTAAGTCACTACAGTTGAAAAAAGGCATTTTAAATAATTTAAATCCTTTCTTTGAATTTAAATTTCGGTTTCATTTGAAAGATAAAAGCCTGAATCTAAATGTGAATTAAAAGAAAAATTAACTTTCTTATATAAATAAGCTTTTTAAAACATTGACAACCTTTCTCATCATTGAAAAAATAGTGTCCGTTGAAAACTAAGACATTTTTTAAACAATAATAATTTAATGCAAAACAAGATTTAATTTCAGAAAGTTTCATTATTTTTTTTTTTAAATATTTGTTTTCCTTTCCTTTCTGTCATTAACTCTGAAAAGTCAATATTTTTTCTTTGAAAATATAATCTGAAAACAAAACATAAAAATTTTGCATTTTTTTAGTCAGAAGCGTGTTTTGATAATTTCTTAAATACAGAATTTTAAAAGATTTTAAATGTTTATAAATTATTCTAATGAAGTTTTTTTAAATGAAAATAATTCTAAAACAAACTGATTATTGATCTAAAAAATAGAGTGCATTATTTTCTTCATAAAAGAAAATATTTTGTATGTACCGCGATAAAATTTTGTAAAAAAGAGCATAATAAAAGAAAAAGAGGGCCTTAAATTTGATGAAAATAATTTTTTACTGTCTAAATGTTTATGTTATTATCAAGAGGAAAAATCATAGTATTTTTGGGTTTGGGGGTATATTTTTACATTTTGTAATCATCCCTAGCACGTCCGAAAGTTAAAAGTAGGTATCTCCGTGAGATCGCTGGAAAATGAGCATAGCATTATAAAAATGGCCTAAATAACATAGCAAATTTTTGTGCATTTTTTTTTTTTTAATAACAGACATTAATTTTGAAAATGTTGCAAAAATAGAAATAATTATCGGATTTTAATGAAACTTTCAGAGACTATTCGTAAATGATGGAAATTATTATAAATATGTTATTTTTTATATTATATATATATTACCCCACCCATAAATAATTTTATGAAAACTCTAGAAATTCATTGTTGAAGCATGCAAGTCATTATATTAGTTAAAAGCACAAGGCTTTGAGGAAAGTAAATCATATTTTATTTATTAAAAATCGAACCTCAACTACCTAAAATTAGCTCTGAATTGTAACATACAAAACTCAATAAAACAAAGATATTATTTAATTTCAAATGCTTTTTAGTTGCTTTTCGTTGTTTTTATGAATATGCGTGATATTGTCTGAAAGTAAAAAAAACTTTTGCAATGAAAATGAATTTTTGAAACAATTATTTGTTGTTTCTTAAATTATTTTATTATTTTTCATTAAAGTTGTTAAATATTCTAAAATTAGTGAAAATGACTTACAGTTTAGTCTATGGTGTTATTAAGTAGATATATCTTTAAAGCTTATTACAATCAACGGAACACCAGTGTATTAAAAATCCAATTTCGCATAGCTTTTGTGTCCATAAAATGGCTGTAGTTCAAATGTACAGAAGACCGTACATGAAAACAATAAAATGTCACGTTGTTCCTCTCTGTTACGGCCTTAATTTTTGTGAATTGTTCGTGCAAAACACGCATGGAAAAGTCAATTTGATTTTTCAATTTCAACTGAGAATAGTACTTACAAGTATTAGGTACCTATCTTATGAAATTTATGATCTTATTTTTATATTATCTCAGTTATGACATTTTTCCATAAATGAAATATCAAAATTAATAATAAAATGAATGGAAATACAAATAACACACTAACATGTAATAAATGTACATAAAATTATAGTATTTTATGTACACTTCTAAAAATTTCATAAGAAAGTACCAATATATTAATTAGATACGTTCTTATAATGTTTTTCTCACTCTCAATAGTCTTATTTTAATTTTTTTAAATATATATTTTTTATAATATATTTTCCACAAAGTAACGTAAACTTAAAGGTGAAAATTAAAAACGAAAAACAAAAAATTAGAGTGCTGAAAATTTTTTTTTTAATCTAAATAATTATGTCACTTCTGTCCTTCCGTATGATAACTTTCCTTCACATAAGCCATCAGCATATGTTAAAAGCATTGCTCATCACCTGTCAAGTGACAATAAATGTTAAGACCTGCTTCGTCTTATTTTAAACTACATCTTTTCAGTGCAGAAAATAAGTAATGTTTTTCAAAATATTTTAAATAAACTTTTTAATTTCTAATTTTCTTAAAATAAATGTTGAGAAAAAGTTATAACTGATTTTTAAAAGAATTTTAAACAGAGATTTTCATTTTTTTATAGAATGGAAAAAATGGTTGACATGATTGAATATCTGTCAAAATTGACTCAAAAAAGAAGGCTTTTAACTCGGTATGTTCATGAGATCGATAAAAAAATAGCATAGCATGAATAAAAAAAATCCTTAAACTTGATAAAAATATTTTTTACTCCCTAAATGTTTATTTTATTACCAAGAGGAAAGATCAAAGTATTTTTTGAATATTTTAATCATTCCTAGAACATCAAAAATTTTCATTAAAAATGTTTTTGTTTTTTTTAATCTGCAAATTTGACAGAAAATCAATCATCAGCCATTTTTTTCACTTTTGTTTACAAAAATGAAATTCTCCATTTAGAATTCTTTTAAAAATTAATTATAATTTTTTCAAAATTTAATTTAAGAAAATTAGAAATTATAAAGTTTATTTAATATATTTTGAAACAAACATTACTTGCTTTTTGTGCTGAAAAAATGTACTTTAAAATAAGAGAAAGCCGGTCTTAACTGCGGTGTTGATTGACAAGTAACATGTGATAGTTTCATCATGCACTGACATCTTACTGACTCCGGATCAACAGATTAACAGCAGTTCAAGAGATTTTGAGCAGTTTTTGACTGCAAATAAAATAAATTGACGTTTATACATATTCCTAATGTTAATGCACTTAAAAGCTATGTGTAATTATTTATAGTCATAGAATTTCTACTAGCTGCATGTTATATATATTATACACAATTTACACATAGGCCTAATCATAATGTCAGTCATAAATCTCTCAACATTACAAAGCTGATGTAATGCGGACTCTAATTAGTATAGGCAGTCATAATATTGAAGCTACGATTCAGCGAAATGTAAATCATGAAATTATTCTTACCTAAATTTAACGAAATCCAGACACAAACGCTCTCTCCAATGTAGTGATAAAGAATGACAAACATTTTAGAACATCCTTGATTTAATTAGTTACTGAATAATTACTGTAAATGCTGTTTGAATAATTCACTGATTTTTGACTAATGTTTATAGGATAGCAATTTTCTTTCATTCCCAAAATTATTTTATAATACCAAGTCATCTTGAGTTTATTCAGGAAGAAAATCATGTTTTTCAGTTATCATAAGACATATTTATGCTTCATTTTTTTTTTTTTTTTGAATGAATAATAAATTTTTACTAGAATTGTTTTTATAGTTTTAATTAAAAGAATTAATAAACTTTTAAATTGTGTAGAATTTTGTAGTGATCAAGTGATATGGAATTAAAACTGTACCTCTCTATATAAATGACAATTTCTGTCTATCTGAATCAAGTTGCCACCTAAACCCATGAATCAATATTGATGAAATGTTGATGGTCCAGTTCATTAAAACACTAATTGTTTTTATATAAAAATCTAGAATGGGATCACTAGGGATATTAGATCACAGACCTCCACTGGGTTTTACATAAAATGCAGTTTGTCCTTCTGTTTAAGAAGGGGAAATAATTTGTCTCACTAACTTTTTAGATATTAAGATACATGTTATGAAAT
Organism: Acanthosepion pharaonis; assembly: GCA_903632075.3. Lineage (NCBI taxonomy): Eukaryota > Metazoa > Mollusca > Cephalopoda > Sepiida > Sepiidae > Acanthosepion > Acanthosepion pharaonis. The sequence continues at coordinate 34,305 of CAHIKZ030004240.1, forward strand.
ATTAACTATTGTAAAGGTTAAAATTCCAGAGAGATATGGATCTTTAGGGAACAACATCTGAATGAATCCCAGGTTATTTTCTAAATAAAATCTTTATTTGACACAATATAGACTGCTTTAATATATTATTCACTGCTCCTATTAATATATCATTTATGCCTTTTTTTCTTCACAGATGTTTTGGCTGTACAAAAATCTCAGAGCTTATTATTGAGAATTCCAATGAAAGAAAAGACATTTCATTTTCCGTGAAAACACAGACAAATATATGCTACATGGTTCATATGAAAATGATGGATCTACAATGTCAAAAGCCTGACAATGAACTTTGCCTGGCAAGAAATAATGTACTTTGAAATGTGTGGTTTATCTTTCTACAAAAACACATTTATTGCTATGCATGAATAAATAGCAAATATAGGCCATATTCAGGTGTCATCTGCTAAACTGTTGTGATGTTAGATAAAGTAGACTAGATTTAAACACATTACAAAGAAATCATATTTCTGTAAAATGAGTGGATCTACACATGGAAGTTTAACTTAGTGACACATGTGCATACATACACAAGAGAGAAACCATATTCTTGTGGAGTTTGTAGAACTGCATTTTCACAGAAGTCACATTGACACACATGTGCACATATTGGAGTTTGTGGATTTGCAATTTCAGTCAAGTCAAATATGGTCAAATACGTGCGTACACACACTGGAGAGAAACCATATTCTTGTGAAGTTTGTGAATTTGCATTTTCATTTAAGCAGCAATTAGTGATACATATGCGTACACACACTGGAGAGAAACCATATACTTGCGAAATTTGTGGAACTGCATTTTCACAGACGTCAGGCTTAGTGACACATATGCGTACACACACTGGAGAGAAACCATATTCTTGTGAAGTTTGTGGATCTGCATTTCCACGGAAATCAGCTTTGGTCTATCACATGCGTACACACACTGGAGAGAAACCACACACTTGTGAAGTTTGTGAATCTGCATTTTCACGGAAATCATCTTTGGTCATTCACATGCGTACACACACTGGACAGAAACCTTACTCTTGTGAAATTTGTGGATTTGCAAGTTCAGTCAAGTCAAATATTGTCAAACACATGCGTACACACACTGGAGAGAAACCATATTCTTGTGAATTTTGTGGATCTGCATTTTCACAGAAGTTGGATTTAATGAGACATTTGCGTATACACACTGGAGAGAAGCCATATTCTTGTGAAGTTTGTGGATTTGCATTTTCACAGAAGTCGGTTTTAATGAGCCATTTGCGTAGACACACTGGAGAGAAACCTTACTCTTGTGAATTTTGTGGATCTGCATTCTCGCGGAAATCTGCCTTGGTCACTCATATACGTATACACACTGCAGAAAAACCTTATTCTTGTGAAGTTTGTGGATTTGCATTTTCAGTCAAGTCAAGTATGAACAGACATATGCATACACACACTGTGAAATAACCTTATTGTTGTAAATTTTCTGTATAAACATTTTCACAGAAGTCATACTTAGTGACACATGTACACACACTGGAGAGAAACCATATTTTTGTAAAGTTTGTGTTATCAACATTTTTATGAAAGACAGACTTTGTCAATCATGTGCATATACACGCACACTGGAGAAAAACTAATTTTGTATTTCTCTGTTTTCATGTTATTGATGTTTCATGAGCCATCTGTATATATACACTGGAGAGAAGTCGTCATATTTTGAAGTTTCTGAATCTGCATTTTCGCATGAGTCAAATATTGTCAATCACACTGGAAAGAAAAAATATTTTTATGATTTTCGGTTGTATGTATTTTCAGACTAATCATTTGTGCATTGTGTGAATACACAAAGGACAAAAACCCTATCTTAGTGAACATTTAATTTCTGAATCTGTAGAAAATTCTTTTTTAGAGCATCATGTGAAAACCCATAGAAATAAAAAAATTTAATTTACTGCAAAACATAATAAACATGCCAAAATATTGACAGGTACACGTTTTGTATCACAGTTGCATAAAAATTTTCAAATATTGCAAAACGCAATAGTCATACTGCAATGGTGATAGGTACACATCTTGCATCACAGTTGCATAAAAAAACTTAATGTTGTAACTTCCCCATCTGTACATCTAAGAAACATAGCTAGATTTTCCCATGAAAAGTGATACATTTTACAAAACCAACCCATAACAATTATTACACAGTTAAAGGAACTTGTTGTTGGTTGATACTAAATGAATGCCATCAAATCTGGTGAGATGGACAAGATATTGATGGTAATGTGTACACAAACATTATATCTTTTTAAGCAGTTTGTATTTTTGTTGTTAAAATTTTAATAAACACTGCACAAATCATTTGAAGTTACTTGTAAACACACTGGAGATAAAACATATTCTTGTAAATTGTGTGAATCTGCTTTTTCAGTCAAGATAGAGTGTCAGTAAAAACATAAATTTTTCTAAAAGAAGTTACTTTTCAAATTATTGATTTTTCATGTTTGACTATCTCCTGGACAATAAAAATATATTCTCCATTTATTCTTTTCCCTCTTCCTCTTTTATCATTACTGCAACTTCCCTACATGCAAGACACAAGTATCCTGCTGGCAGGTCATCAATGGCAACGTCAGTGGTCCTCTGATGGCAATCAAAAGTGGGCCACTAGCAGTCCACAAGTGATATCATTGCCAAGACAAACCACCGGTTTGACAGCAAGCCACCAATGGTAAATGCTAGAGGCATACCATACAGTGGCTAACTGGTGGTTTGCATGTAGGGTTGTCAGTTTTTGTCAATTTGTTTCTAACCAGAGAGAGGGAGAGACTCTCCACTTTTTTTTCCTAAATTAAATTGTTTTACAGACATTTGAACAAATTGATTTTCTTTCATTCTAAAGGAAATTAAGATATTGTTATATTATTATGTGAT
>CAHIKZ030004241.1:0-117500 GCA_903632075.3 Acanthosepion pharaonis
ATTCACTATAATTGAAAAAAATAGAAAAATACAGAAAAGATAACATTAGAAAAATTTTAGCGGACCATGAAGACAAATGGATTCTGAACCTCAAAACACTCCATCCAGATGGGCTTGCGGAGGTGTTATGGTCTCACTCTTATACACACACCAATACTAATATATACACTTACACACATCATACACACTCCTGAAGAACTAAATGATAACATACACTTAACACAAACACATACTCTTTCCAGGAAACTAATAAAACTATCAAAATGACATAAGGAACTCAGAGCTGCATGAATCTATCCAGCCTCTATCTTAAAAACAACTTAAAGAAAACTACAGATGAAATTCATTTTCTTCAGAAAATCATTCATTCCTTTAGTTCACTGCTACTAACAAGCAGAATTTTTTTTTTCTCCTGATGATGGCCATGTTGGCCAAAACTAGTCAAGGAACCTAACTGAAAAAATAAAACAAAAAATATTAATATACAACCCAGTTTGTCTGAAAATTTTAATTTTTCAATATTTTCTAATGTTCAAAACACATATATATATATATATATATATATATATATATATATATATATATATATATTTTTGTGTGACATGTTTCAGCCTTTAAGAACTAATCAAACTAAAGTGGTGTTTACATTAATGTGACGACAAATACACATGAATAAGAATGGACAGTCAAAGATTCATAGATTTTTTTTATAAAAGTTTATATATTGTTACCGGGTGTAACAGCAAAACTGGCCAAATCATGTAACAGCATGGCATAATTGTCCACCCCACAAAATGTTTAATATCTAAAACAAACACTAACCTAATTGAGTTTCTATTTTCCAGGTTTTCAGATAAGACATTTAGCCATCTTGACACCATTTGTTGTAAGAATCACTGAAAAACCCTTTGAGTTATTCAGTTAGAAAAAAAGAACAGGTTAAAATTGTTTTGTGCCAGTGCCACTATGTCTCCCCGTTTGAGCAATAGTGAGACAAAAAAGATCATTCAGACCATCCGTAATGGTAGCGACATTTATACTCTGGTTTCCATTTTCAAAGTTCATTCAAGAATCATCAAGAGAACGAAGTATAAGTTTAAAAAAGAGAGAACAGTAGAGAGAAAAACTTGATCAATAGGTCACAAGAAGAAGAGGGATCATCATTTCAGCTTAGAGCTAAATACATTCTTATTGTTCAAAATAGAGTCCAATAGTGTTATAAAAATCTCAGAGAATTTCAGTAAGATATTTTTAATCATTTCTAAGATACAACAATTCAAAGCTTAATCTAAGAATTGGACAATTTTGCTGTTATATATATATATATATATATATATATATATATATTTTGAACAATAAGAAAATAAAAGGTTTAAAAAATTAAAATCATTAGACACACTGGGTTGTAGATTAATATTCTTTTTTTTTTATTATTATTATTCCATTTAGATTCCTCGACTAGTTTAGGCCGGAAATGGCCATCATCGGAGGAGAAATATATCTGCTTGTTGTTGGCAATGAACTACAGAAATGAATGTCTTTTGTTGGAGAAAATGAACTTTTGTCTGTAGTTTTCATTTGTTTTTTATTTTTTTTATCTTTTCACATGAATCTTTTAACATTCCTTGTGTTGGTCAGTCTCTTTTAAGTTGTTATTTGAGATAAGAACTGGATAGATACATTTTATCCTGAATTCTCTGGTCAGTTTGACAGTTTATTGGACCTGGTGAGGGGATGTGTCTCTGTTTAGTGTTTGTGTGTGTGTTATTTGGTTCCCAGGGGAGTGAGTGAGTATGATATGTGTAAGTGTGTGTATTGCTGTAGGTGTGTGTTATCATTTGGCTCATTAGGGAGTGAGTGAGTATGGTGTGTGTACGTGTGTATAATCGTGTGGGTGAGTGTATAAGTGTGAGGCCTCCATTCCTCTCCATATATATATATATATATCCACACTGGAGAGAATGATATCCCTCTATAAGTGCTAACTCCTATTATAAGATATAAAGAATATCATTTTTTTTTTTCCAAGTACCCAGAACTATAAAGACAAAAGTCATCTGCAGATTCTCATTCCTTACCTCTGTTGAAAAACATGTAGCGGATAACAGCTGTCTTCTTGTTGATCTTGAATGGATGTCCACTCAGCACAATACGTTTGGTGATAACTCGGTCAGGGTCAGGAGACAAAACTGTTCCTGAGGCTATTAGGGTGTGGCTTCCTGAAAAAAAAAAAAATACATTACATAATCACAACAGAAACCAATCTAAAAAAGAAAAATACTTATCTATTTAGACAGGTTTTATTAAATTTAACCAACAAGGTTCATTTAATTTCTTTACTGTATTTTTCCAATAAGCCACTGAAAATCAGAATCAAAAATGTACATAAACTGTTCAATATTTCATTTTTTTTCTCTTCCAATATTTTCACCATCCCAGTCATTATCAAAAACCGAATCTACTATTGCAGACATAAATTTTGCCTAGAATTTTGTTTTTTAGTTTTGATTTTGCAATGACTGAAAAAGCATTGAGAAGAAAATAATAACATTAGTTTCCGTCAACTTTATATAGTGAAAGAAAAAAGATGAAAATTTTGTTTAGCTAATCCAATGGGCAAATAGCAAGGTTCCAGTTCTACTAAAAATATGATCTGAGATCTAATCAATAACCATGGAAAATTTGATAGGTTCATTTCAAGCTGTCCTTTAGTTAAACAAAGAAATGTTCAACGATCCTATTACTAACTACAGAAAATCTGATGAACCTTTCTTTAGCCATCCATGAATTATACAAAAAATTTCCACAAAACTCAAAGTGACTTTTAATTTTATTTATTACTATAAATGTTGTGTCTCACCGTATTGACTGCTGCTTCTTCAGACCCTGCGTTAGTCACATGGGGTGTTTTGTTGCCCCAAAATTTTTAAAGTACGCATAATTCCTACATGGCAACTGCTGCAGCTACTCACCTGTTTAAGCAATATCTGGTAAAAAGAACAAAAGTCAAACTTACCTGTGGCTGTCTGTTGGAAAACGAGTACTGGTGCTGGTGGGAAAGTAATGGGAGCATACACAGTGGCCACAGTTGAGACACCCGCAGTCAAGAACCTCTCAAACTGAAATTGAAAACACGTGTATTTTTCACTGTGTCCACATCATGACCGAATGTGACACAAGGTCAGTTTAAAGTGAGTTTAATGGCAATACCATGGAAAAATTGCTCAAGTCCCCTCGGCACTTTCCCTTTTGCAGACAACTCAGGCACTAGGCAATAAACCCAGCCTGCTCCCAAAGGAGAGGTATTACCTTGGGGAGATGGCCTCCTGATGCTTGAGGTAATATTATTTGAAATTTTCCGAGCAAAAGTGCCAGAATGAAATTGAAAATATGAAAACAAATATCCCCACTAGTAATATATACTTTTTATATTTTTTCTTTTATATATTTTCAAGAAATCAGACATTAAGAATTTGATGTTTTTTATTTATTAGGAATGTGATTTCTGTTAGATTAGAATTCTCGTCTTTATTTTTTTTTTCTTGTTGTAGGTATTATTTTTGTTTCCTAAGTAAATAAAGTATACTTTTGTTTTAATTTCATGTTTTGCAGATTTAAAATTTTCTGTTTACTCAATCTTTTAGTTTACCTCAATGTATTGTACAGCTGTATGGATGTAAAAATAAAAAAGATCCCCCCCCCACAAAAAACAACAATAGAATTTCCAAAAGGAATATGAAATGGTACTCCAAAACCACATTTTTTGCAAAACATTTTTGATATACAAACAATGAAATTAACAACAGTAAAAATTCCAAAAGGAAAAAAAAACAAAAAAAAAAAAAAAAAAAAAAAAAAAAAAAAATCATTTATTTTATTTTTTTTATGGAAAAAAACATGCTGTTCTGGCATAGCATGATCTTATAAGCAATCAATTACAGCATCCCAATAATCCTCACAGAAAAGAGATTGGAAAACGACCCACAGGAGGGTTGTTTAGGCCTTGCAGACATACTATCACAACACTCCAATGGGTCATGTGGGAGCCAAGGGGTTAATGGAGGGTAGGGAAGACAGAAAATCATTTAAAAGGTCAAAAGAATGCAAATAATTGGTGCAGTCTTAATAAGCTAAGAGAGAAAATTTCCTAAAAATAAACACCCCCACTTTTCACCTGTTGGGTACTTAAGAGTAACCGAGCAGCACTGAAGAAAGAACAAGATATCATTAGACAAGGCATGAGAACAATCTGCCCTTATAGCTTAAATAAATGGTTCAGTTCAAAATTCTCTGAAAGTTACCCAGAGCAACATAAACCTGAAGACAGCCAGACTGTAGAACAGACAAAATGCTGTAATAATAAAAACAAACATGAGGACACTAATCCAACTATACAACGGTGGGCTCACTAGTAGACACTTGACATTTTCAAAGTGATATGTTCAATATATAGTCTGAAAGTAGAGAGTCTCAGTATTTCAGAACTGATCTAATTTTGTCCTACCTACAAGTATTTATCAAGTTATGATCCTTCAAAGTTAACCTTTAGCCATCTGCAGTATTAAGATTACTTCCCTTTGCATTGAATTCTTTTTCAAAACTTGTTTGTTGTTGCCATAGCAGGATTTGACAACACAACTATGAAATTCAAACACACTATTGTTCAGGAATCAGAGTAACCTTCAATGGCAGGATAAACCTTTTGTACAGTAAATGAAGTCACATCCATTGTGATAAAAGTTAATCAAAACTCATACATGTTCAAATCCATTATTTTTAGATGTTATCAGCTCTAGTTGCTTTTTCTGCCTGTTTTTGCTATGAAAATCATAGGAATCTTGTTGAAATTAATGTTATAAATGACAAACAACTTGACACTTTTTCAAAAACAGCCTATATCTCAAGTGGATCTTGAGGCCCTACAACACAAGATTCAGTCAAATTAACAACATTTTTACAATATTTTACCACCCAACTTTGAATGCTAACAAAAAATACACAACTCAATTTTTCTTTCCTTCTTTTTTTTAGCATAAATTCCCAAATATTAAAATTAAAACCTGCAAAAAGTAATTTGTTTAGGGGAAAATATTTAAGATGTACCCAGTTCCTTTTATACATTAAATTGATCATTACACCTTTCAGTCTTCAACATAACTTTATTTGTTTATCCAAACATCATGATCTAGATCTCTATTCTGATGTTTTTGGGGATGCTAAGTCCGTTTTTGGCACTGAAAAAACCACAAAATATCTAAATGGGTCAAAATACACAACTTAAGCTCTTTTTGGGGATTTTTGTCTCTACATTGCAAACCAGTTTGTTTTAGTATCTGTCTATATTTCTGAGATGAGGTATTATGTACACTATTTACATTATTCGGACTATTGTCCTCATCTTTGTCATCCTCAAGGACACATGGCACAGTGGATAAAGGCGTTGGTTAGATCCAGTGACTGGACCAAAAGAGTGCGAGTTCAATACCCAGTTAAGGCTGTGCAGAACTTTCAGAGGGAAATTAACAGGAGATAACTGATAACTGACATGTCATGTGGAAATAGAACATTCTACCCCAGTGAGTAAAATAATGGGTTAAGTTAGACATTCCAATCACCTGAAAAATGCCGGAGCATACAACAGCCGAAACGTTGTAATAAATATGGCGACAAAGATAAGGACAATAGTCCAAATAATGTATATAATGTACAGTTTGTTTTAGACGTAAACCCTTATTTTTTATTCCAAAATGTAAAATTTTTGTTTTAATTTTCCTAATAGCATTAACACAGTTCCATAATTGATCTTAAAAACATTCAGAAGATTTAAAAACCACAAACCTGCTTGGTTCTATTGCATGAGCCTTGCGTGTGTTAATAATGTATATACCTGAAAAAGTCTTTGAATGTATAATACCAAGGGATTCCTAGGAACTAGTAAACAAACAAGAAATTCGTAGTAAGACAAATTTTTGTTTTGATGCTATTCTGGAAATTTTTTTTTTAATTTTGATGTTTAACTGTAACTAAAAATTATAAACTTTTCAGGGCTACAAAAAATTCCAAGACAGCCTAAAAAAGAAGAACATTGTACTTGTAATTTACCTCCATTTGATTATCAAAACAAAATATAGATGATTATTGTTAATATTGCAATGTTTATTTGCATCATCCTCAGCACAGTAAAAGTGGTTATTTATAAAGGAACTACAAATGGAAATTAAAATATTTCAATCATTACCTCAATAAAACAAGTTATTTCTGCGAGTTTTATTCTTAAGCACAAGTCACTTAACAGCTGTACTATTCAATGTACATTGAATATTAAAATATTCTTCCCTCTGTCTTTTCTAGAAATATTTTCATGGCAACTGCTCTGATGATCTATTTTCCCCTGGTGCCCTGACTACATGAATTTAAATGCACTACTAGATTGGAAACTAGGTCTCACGGTTTTACTATTGAACTAGTTAGATGCAACTGCCACTTCTGCTTTAACACTTTCTTTTCTCATACTTCCCACCTGTGGAACTCCCTCCTAATTTCTTGCTTCCCTGATAACTACAATATTTCAAACTTTAAATGTAACATCAATTGCCAACTTCTGTCTTATTGAACCCTATTCCTTTTTTCTCCTTTCCTCAATCCTCTTTCACTCATTCTAGTGGGCATTATTGCCATGTTTGGAATGAAATGATTTAAAAAAAAAAATAATTTAAAAAAAGTATCTTTTCTTGTTTGCTAATCAAATATTATTTAGTAGGATGTTTTTTCTAGCTTAACTTCATTCTTTATGCAAATGCTTTCTAAATCTTTCAAACATGCAAAGTAAAAGACAAAATTTCAAAACTGTAAATAATAGGCCAAAATATAATCTAGAGTTATCTACCTTGAATTTATTGCCGGTCGTATGTTGGGAAAAGATTGGACTAGATAAATATCGTCGGAAACCAGCATGGAAGATTAGATTGTCCTTGGATTTGAGTGGATGATCCGAGTCAGATTTGCGCTGGATCAAGAAATTCATTACAGTCATTTTATTTTCGTGAGGCAACAACCCAAACAAAGTGACCGGCTTTCCTGGTTTACATTCATCTGAAAGTTTAAAACAATAAAAATTATTGAGAATAACTGACAAAAGGCCATTTCATTTCAAAAAGGAAAATGGAAAAAAAATAAGTAAAAATAAAATGTTACAAAACCATGACTGAATAAAGGATTTCTACATTTCTCTATGAGATTAAACATTTAACACCTACAGTTAATTTATTTTGAAATTTTTTTGTTACTATATTATCTCTGCTTAGTTTCAAGTTTACCTGTTTTCCTTTATAAAAAAGGAAAACAGGTAAACTTGAAACTTTGTGCCTACAAAAATAAAACAGAGTGTCAAAAAGAGTTTTTCCCGTGATGCCACTATTATTTTAACTACCTTCACTCTTTGGTAATGTTTATAGTTTTAAAAAATGATGATTAGAAAAGATAGTGAGGGGGTGTTGGTCTAGATGTCAAAGCCCACCCCCTTTCATATGGCAGTTTGTACTGGGGTACATGTTACCAGTAGCAGTCCTAGTCCTAACATGACCATATAAAAAAAAAATTTTTAAATAAAAATAAAATGAAACAGTTCCTTCCTGTAATTCAAAAGTGCTATTTGCTTCTTTAGGTTTTTTGCCAGTTTTTTTATTAACAAATAAGAAAAAAAGAAAAAAGATCCCAACTCACCCATGAATTCTTTAGGCACATCTTTCACATGAACTGTTATATAAAGACCTGGCTAGAGAAAAACAAAAAAATACTAATAAATAAGTGAATTAATGTTTATTATGGAATTGTCACAGAAAATTATAGAGGTAAATAACATCATTTTTTAACAGATCCAGTAACAGATCCTGATAATTCAGATAATGCTAAGATGTCCAAAAAAACTATAAGTTTAATTATATACAACTACACAGCATTGAAAAAATAATAAATATAAATATATATGTGGACTATTTACACTATTGATATATGGCCCAATGGATAATAAGTGTTGGTTGAAGTAATCCAAAAAGCGACTTGACTCAAAGAGTTTTGAGTTCAATACCTGACCAAAGCAGAGGGAAAAAAAAAAAATTAGAGAGTCACATTATTAACTGAAACCGAGATATCCAAAAATCTAGCTCAGTGAATTTCAAAATGGCCTTTTTACAGAATTAACATCATTTGGCACATGAACATGTAGATTAGCAAAAATATCAATCAACCTCTTTTGTGACAAAACATATTACAAGAATGCAACATTTTCATCATTAGCAAAAAGCTCAACTATAAATGAAAACTGAAAATCTTTCATTTACCCAAGCACCATCTGTTTCTTCTTCTCCCATGACCCTCTTTCTTGTCCGTCTGTAGTTGCCAAATTGGAAAATTCTTGCATAATCCAAAGGTAAGTTCTCCTTAGGATCCCAGGGAGAAGTGCGGAAACTTTTCAGGCCACGATATCTATGAACAAATGAAAAGATGTACTTACAAAGAAATTAAGAAATAGGCAGAGTTCATTTTTTTTTTCTTGACATCCTTCCCAAATCTTCAATTTGAAAAAAGATTATATATATATATATATATATATATAATAGCCCTTTTGTCATTCCATATTTGCATTAATCCATGATCACTAAAAATACTTTATATTTGCAAAGCATTTCTATAGTAAAATCACCTCCACATTCTATAATGACTGTACCATCTTATCTATAGTAAAACCAGCAATCTTGAACATTCATGCCCACAAAAAAAAGTGTCAAAAGGATATTTCCCTTGACACTGCAATTAATTTAACTACCTTCACTCATTGACAATGTTTATGGCTTTAAATAGTGATGATTAGAATTGTAATAAAACCTAAATATACAATGAAAATGAATTTATACATTTTTTTCTTGTTCTTGAATCTACAACAAAAATATTAAACACTATTAGATTGTTTAGTTACAAGAACATTCTAAGAAGTAATACAATTGTATTAAAACTAATGCAAAGTGATATTTATCATTTACCAATTTATAAAGAAATAATTATGATTTTTTTTTATTCATAAATTTGTAAACATTTACTAAATTATTAATATGTGAACCAACTCTAAGGAAATCTTTATTAGTTACCATGTTATAAAGTTTGAAACGATTGGCAGTTTGCTGATATTTCGCCAACTATTTCAATAAATAATATAAATAAACAATCTAATAAATAAATAAGTTTTATTAAATTTGTTGTCAGTTCTCAAGAACAAAGAAAACAAATTCACATTCAGGTTTTATTACAATTATAATCATTGCATTTTAAAACAAATATTTTCAAGGTAATTAAAATGTAACGAGCATGCGTGGAAGCGCCTTCGAACTGCGTGTGTTGTCGCCAGGCACACCTTGGAGTACCATAAATTGCCTCGACTGAGGACTACAAGAAGAAGATGCGCGAGTCGTTTGGCGTCTTTTCTTGGGCGACAAAAGCCGTTGTGGTCGGTCGTCCATCAGCAGCAGTCTTGGGTGCCGTTTTGCTCGTTTGCTGTCATAAAGTGTTCATTTGGAAGAGAAAGCGTTCGTTTCAGGTTCGCATGTAGGTGTTCGTTTTTGTGTCACAAGAAGGCGTTCATTTTTGTGTCGCAAGTTATTTTTTTTTCCCCATTTTCTCGCACATAAAATAATAGCAGTATCAAGGGAAAAGCTATCTTTTTGACACACCATTTTTTTTTTTTTTTTTGTGCACTCGAAAGTTAAACTTTGCCAAATGTTTTATGACTAACTATTGTATCCAGACATGATTCATTCAAATGAAGTCAGTTCAAAAACTCTATTTAATTATCCAAAACTTCTAAAACATAATTCAATCATGTGGTATCATATGCAGTATAGGAGATATTAAATACCCAAAAATTATAAATATTATCAAATGGATAAAAAAAAATTTTAAATCAGCATGACAAAATTAAAAACAACTTCAAAAATTTATGGGGAAATTTATACATTTTCTTTGTTCTTGAGAATTTACAACAAAAACAAGAATAATTTTATATTTGCAACATTATAAAAATATCCAAACCAACTACAATGCAATTTTTACCATTTACCAATTTATAAAGAAATAAATATAAAAACAATTTTTTATTCATAAATTTATAAAAATTTACTAAATCATAAAAATGTGAACCAACTATAATAAAACCTTTATTATTTACCATTTTATAAAGTTTGAGTCAATTCACACTTTTATAATTTTATAAACAAACATTACCAAGGGAGTGAAGGGAATATATAGTAATAGCAGTGTGAGCAAAAAAAATTGTCCTATTGAGACATTTTTTTTTTTCAAACACAAAGGTAAAACTTTGCCAAATATTCATTAGTGCTTGTTCAGTCATTATATGACACCATTGAAAATTTTCTGTAACAATCATATGCTAACATCAAATATCTGAGATACCATGACCAACATTTTTGAGTTTTAATGGCTACATTTGGGCTTTAATTTTTCTGTGATTTCAGAGAAAAACAAAAGATCCTGTTAAAGATTACTATTTCTATTGAGTCAACATTCAAAATTGTTACCAAATTCCTTGGAAACATTAAACAAAGATGTTTCAAAATTTAATTCAACATTTTCATGCCTTTGGTTGATCCAATTAAAATATTAATTTTTTTCATTCAACTATTTGTAGAGTTTCCATGAAAACTTGGGTGAAATAATTTATAAATAAGGGGAAGATTTCAACAGGAAATCAAAACAACGGAAGAAAATTACCAAAGACACTAGGACAAAAATATGATGGTTGATTTTGAGTTGTTGCTTACAATGTATTAATGTTTTTCATTGTCGAAGGTTAAACAAGTTTTCACCATAGAAAATGAGTCTGTGAAATTATCTTCTTCTGTACAGCAATCTGTTTCATTCAATAAAATGTTATTTTCATCATGACTTTCATTTTAGCAGCATCTTAATCAGATTAAAGTTTTGTAACTTTTGAAGTTAATACAGAATTTTGAATTCAATAGAGAAAAGTCTAGTCATAAAGGCAAAATAAATATGTGATTTTTAGATTCAGCACCTCAAAAATATTACAATAAAGTTAAAATATCTCATAGGTCAAATCTTTTATTTATTTTTCTATAGGCCTTTTTGAAATGTCAAAAGGCCAAAAATCATTTTCTACTATGTAACAAAAGAACATCAGTTTGGCTGAAGAATCTAATAATTTCATTAGTTTAACCTTTAGCTCTCTGCATTATTAATATTACTTCTCTTTCCATTGCATTCTTTTTCAAGGCCTCTCAATTGCAGTATCCTTATTGTTAATTTCACTCAAAGTTACCATAGAAGGATATGATAACACAACTATAAAATTGAAACACTATTGTTCAGGGATCAGAGTCACCTTCAGTGGCAGGATAAACTTTTTGTACAGCAAATGAAGTCACATAGTGAGAGATAAATCTGAGTGAGCCACATGGTTAAGTTCAACGGTTTGATCTTAATTGGTGTGGATACAGACCTTGCAAATCGGACTCTTGCAGGAGTTTCAATTGGTGTGTCCATTTCATCAGGAAACATTTGATTCATCTTCTCCTCACGAATCTTCAACAATCTGTTTTTTTAATTATTCAAATAAAAAGAAAGAAATGATAGTTAAGAAAATAATTTCAACATAAAAGACAAATGTATCAAAATATAAAAATAAACAAAAGTAAAACAAATTCAAAAAATTATTCACAAAATGTTTTTGTGTCTATATCACTGAGATGAGGTATTATCATTATTTACATTATTCAGACTGCTATCCTCATCTTCATTGCTATATTCACAACATTTCAGCCTATTGTACACTCTCTGGCCTTCTTCAGATGATTTGAATTTCAAACCAAAAAATTGCAATATGAGGACTAGTAAAAACAGTTGCTGAGACATTAGGTTCAAAAGTCCCAAAAATTCATACACAGACACATGGATGGATGGATGGATGTTGGATTTAACAGCATGTCAACTCCTATTTACAGACACATGGCCCAGGAGATAAAGGCATTACATCCAGTGACTAGACCCAAAGAGTTGACTAAAAAACTTGGAGAGTTGAGTTAAAGGGAAATAACTGAGACATCCAGAAGAGGCATGGCATGTGGATATAGAACAATCTACCCTGGTGGACGAAAAAAAAGGATTTGATTTGAAATTTCAATTACCTGAAGAAGGCCGGAGTGAGGATAACAGTCCAAATAATGTAAATAACCAAGTGTTTTTGTTTTCGTAGCGTCTGTCATTGCATTGTCAACACAAAGTCACAGCATCATTGTTATAATAATGGCAGACTCTTCCAAAGATGATTACAAAGCCAGCAAGTGAATGACACAAATATAATGAGTGGAGAGAAATATATTGAAAATAACATCAGTTTTGACAGCAGATAAAAAACTAGATTTTGTTTATAAAGTGATATTGTTAGCTACATACTGTGGCATAACAGATACAAGAGCCAGTGCAAGTAAATTATTTCTTTTACATCCAACTCCAGCACAGTTGTTATTATTATCTGTAGAGATTGTTTACTTTATTCTAAATGCCAATACTTTGTACTAAAAAGCACTAAATCACAAACTGCATTATCGACACATCCCTTTGAAAAAGACATATCCTCCTTTACAATTTTACTCCATTCACCTCTTGCCACACACACGTGATATCCCCTGAGTGATTGCTGGGGGGTCCATCTATGAAACTCTAGAGCAAGGATCGGCAACCTACGGCCCGTGGGCTGGATCCAGCCCGCGAAGGCATTTTGACTGGCCCGCGAGCCTGATTACCAATGACTATTTTTAACATGAGAGACGACCGTCAAATTAAATTTGTTATGTCATTTTCCATAGAATGTCTACACATCTCAGTGCACTAAAAATATTAGACTATCTGCCTGTTATCTTTCATGAGACTTATTTTATCAAGTTGCGTTGCCTACGTTTAAATGTCAAATAACGGATACATATTTGTTATGACCCTTGGCTACATTAAAATATAACAGAAGCGAAAGGAACGATAAAGTAAAAGAGGCCAGGGAGGGACTGACATGCGAGGTAGCAGAAATCTAAAGACAGTTAAACATACACGCATTATACATACATGCCTCATGAATGTGTGGATGATACCGCATGTGTACGTACGTAAGTGTATATGTTTGCAACTATTTGTACTCGTATGTATGCGTATATGTGCTTCGTTTTTTTGTTTGATGTGTGTGTGTGTGTGTGTGTGGTTCGTTTGTGAAACAATTTTCAATAAGTTTCAAACCTACACGTCATAATTTCATCCATTTCACTTCGGTTGATTGTTTTCACTTTTAAGTATTTTGACGTTCCTTGAGGAAAAGTAATTTTTGTTAGGTGTTTTTTAATTTTAGATTTTCTTTTGTTTTTTTCTGATTTCTCAATGTTTATTTTCATTATGGTTTTAAATATTTAGGTTGACAGGGGTCTGCATATGTAATTTTCCTTAATTTTTCATTAATGGCCTTCATCCAGTCCGCAACCTGTCATTATAACACGATCTGGCCCGCGGAGTCGAATGAGTTGCCGACCCCTGCTCTAGAGTCAGGATGCTGAAGGTAACATCAACAATCAGCTAAGTGACAAATATATATATATATATATATATATATATATATATATATACACACACACACACATACATACATGTGTGTATTGCTGTAAAGACATTAAGCTGAATATTACTTGGCATAATTAAAAACTGATGGTTAACAAAAAAAAAATTTAAAAAATGAAAGAGGAAAACAAACGGTTTCACTCCCACTTTTCAAAGTTTTAATCAGAAGAAAAAAAGAGTAAAAGAATACAATAAAACTAAATTAATGAATGATTGGTGAGAGAATAGAGAAGGAAGAAAAAAAAAAGGCAGGAAAGAAAGAGTACTAGAGACTAAGGATAGCAAGCCCCAGCAAACAATCATACTGTTTACAGTGACAGTTTGCAAAACTTGATACTCTGGTATTTTAGATGAAATAAAGAATGCAACTGAGACAAAACAGTAAACCAGTCAACACTGAATTTAGCCACACACTTACTGTTCTTAAAAAGGTGCTCACAAATTTAGGATTCAAACTGAAGTTATAATATAAGAAATTATATATATAATCATACAAGAGGAGTTAAGATTAAGTTAATGATCATTTTCAGCTTGTCAATTGAAATAAAAAGTATTTTTCAAACCAGTTAATGGATGATAAATTATTGAAAAAATGGTCAGAAAGAAGTGTGGCACCCTGCATTATTAGAAAAACTAAAAAGAAATATTCATAGAAATATGATTTAATTTTTATTCGGTTTATTAACCAATTGTTAGTTATTTAGACGAAGAATAATTGAGTTTTGAGAATAATTCTCTAATTGTATTTAGGCGATCTTAAGGGAAGAAAAAAAAAAAAAAAAAAAAAAAAAAAAAAGAAAAGGAAAAGAAAGAAAGAAAAGAGAGGAGAGATGGGTAATGCAAAAAGCCGGTCATTAGCGTAAAAAACAGGTGTCAAGAGATATCTAGGCCAACGCGCTTGACCAATTTCAAAAACAATGGAAATTGTTATTTGGAAGAATAGAATTAAAGGTAATTAAAAGAAAGAAAGAAAACAGACTTGGTAAAGTGTATGAACATACGTACGATTGATAAAAAATATCGGTCAAAAACATCTGGCCTACTTTTTGTGTAGAAGCTCATTATCAATTTGGAGAAATGGGATTTTTAGAACAATGGAAAACGAAATATTAATCGGAGAAGGTGTCTTTTGGGATGAGAAGGTGACCGCTGGAATTGTATACAGATCTTGACCTGTTGAAAATTAGAACCCCTAACGATGATGAGTGGAGAATATTTTCAATTTAGATAATTAAAATTTTGTTAACATGCCTGACGAGGGAGAGAGGTGAAAACAATTGTTTTAGCTCACAGAAAGCGCCAGCTAGACGAGAAAAATTCTTCCTGAAGTCATATCTAATTAGCGGGGGGCTGTTTTGACAAAAGCTTAAAAAAAAAGTGAGAAAGGCCGAGATTGTCATTTTTTCGTGCGTGCGAAAAAGGCCAAATTGCATTTTTTTTTTTTAGCAAGGTGTCTCTTTCCCAGAACAAAGCCGGGATAGACCACGCCCGATTGGAGACGTCACGAAGGGGGAGACGCCCAACCAGAATCTCATTAGCCGAAAGCGGTCACGTGATATGCGAGAAAGAGGAGAAAGGACGCTTTCGACCAAGACCCATTAGTCGAAAACGGTCACCTGACATACGAGAGACCGGGAGAGATGGTGTCGCCTCCCCCAGAGGCACTGTGGAGGAAGTAGGGGTGAAAATAAGAGCGATAATGGGAAATCAGAACTAATGCGACTTTTGGAATTATCGAAAACCCTAGCGCCGACAGACCCACCCCAGTTTGTTGCGGCGTCAATAAAAGCAGAACCCCAACCGACAGAAATCAGTTCAGCCCCGTTGACGACAGAGAGCTCAGTTCACCTCAGGTGACAGAGAAGAGTTCGGACCTTGGCGAGAGAAGAGTTGCAGGACGGAAGAAGAAGAAGTTACTTGCAGTTACGCAGAAGTAGTTGAAATCAAACCAAGACCTAAGAACAGAGATTAAGTCCAGCCCAAATCGAAGTGAAGAAATTCGTCCAACTCAATCCGCAAGTGAATAAGCTCGTCCAACTCAAGCGAAAGAGAGAAGAATCAGCCGTGAGCGACTGGTAGAGATTAGCGCCCAGTGTAAAACTAAACCACACTCCGACATACAAAATTCTAAAGAGTAGGCAACTCAAGTCTTTAAGTTGTATGATAGAAGCTTGGTGCCACAGTCCACAAAGCGGGTCGGGAAGTAAGAATAATTTTTATGTAACGAACATTAGATATAAAAGGTTGTTACCCTTTTTTATCAGTAATTTTTGGCCTCGTGAGTTTTTCTTTTACTTGTGTGTTGCCACCCCCGTCGAACTCAACTTGCATACGGCCCCAATCCCTGTTTGATCCGTCTGTCTAAGATCTAATCTGGCGATGGGTAGGCAGACCGGAGATCAGTACAGTTACCCTAGTAACCAGGTGTTGGAAGCGAGTTGGGAGCGGCGAGGCTGGTAATCATCTAACCAAAGGGTTGGAACGTCACACTTGGAGCAGCGAGGGCGAACAGCTGACGCCGCGGCAAAAACGATCACGTCACAGTTGGAGCCGCGAACGAGATCGAACGACAGAGTCGACGCTTTGCGACCAGGAGGAGCGACGTCACAGTTGGCGCCGTGACCAAAGGATTCGACCCTGGACCAAGTGACGTCACAGAAGGAAAAAGAGAACAAACAAAAACTAGGAAGTAGTGTAAGTATGGATATGAGGGGTGGTCAGAGGAGAAAAGAAGAGAAAAAAGGGAAGAGAAATGACCAATTTATTTTATACATAGTAGCAATCAGAAGCTAGTTTAGACATAATGAAATCCTTAAATCTATAAACAAAAATAGTATTATATTAAATAAAGAGACAAACCCATTTGACCACCCCTACGGATAATAATGGGTATGTCTCCATTCACATAAATACAGTAGTAAATACTGTATCTTGGTCTACAGTTGGAGATTCATTGTGGAATTCACTTGACTCACTTCTAGCAGTTGACTACTACTTTTACACGCCGCTGACAAATCTTATATATGTGATGTTCTTGTCCTAAGTATTATCGTTCATTACCAACCTTTGATTATTCTATTCAGTAACCTTTCTTAGGTTACATACATACATATATATATATATATATATATATATATATATATATATATATCTCCTAATGTAATAAGAACGAAAAGATTATGAATTCAAACATTCATAACATTAATTTAAAAGAGGGCTCAATACAAAAGTAGAGCAATTGTTATTTATTATAGCGATTTTCTAAGCCCGACTTAGATGTGGCACAAGGCCGAAAGTATGGGGTACCCAGTGGGGATCAAACTCACTACTCAGTCGTAATTGATCTAGCAAGACAAACTTTCTAACCATTACACCATGTCGAGGTGGCCAATTGTTATTTATTATAAGTTGCTACATAGGGACAAACAAGTAATCACTACAAAGATGCATATTTGTTTTAATGCTTAAAGTATGTGTGTGTGTGTGTGTGTGTGTGTGTTTCTTATTACTATAAATATTATTTTGAGATGCTATCAGTTTTTTCTTCTTTTTTTTTTTTTTTTTATTTTCTTCAACAGTGAAATTAATAAAACCTGTGACTAAATTAAGATGTCCTACTAAAGAAATATTGTGCCTCCAACAAGAATCGAACCTGCATTCCTTTTTTCCATCACTTTTTGAGCCAAGTGCACCTCTAACAGTTTGGCCACAGATCCAACCTGACAGGGCAAGATTTAAATAAACTACTTTTTTTTTTTTTAATTCTAT
This sequence comes from Acanthosepion pharaonis, assembly GCA_903632075.3. Taxonomy (NCBI): domain Eukaryota; kingdom Metazoa; phylum Mollusca; class Cephalopoda; order Sepiida; family Sepiidae; genus Acanthosepion; species Acanthosepion pharaonis. The sequence continues at coordinate 17,452 of CAHIKZ030004241.1, forward strand.
TCACCCCAAGCAAAGCGATAATGCCACTAAGACATAACAGGGTACTGGGAGTGAACAAAAATGAGTAGACTTTAAAAGGAACTGGAAACTCAATCCTAAACAGGAAACAAGGGATAAACCTCTATTCCTGTTCAAAAGACCGGGAAGCAGTGTGAAGCAGACAATTGCTGAAACTATCTACTTCTATTAACGAAAGCAATTTTTTTTTTCTCATTGGATTTTCTGCACTTCTGCAAATCTATATTTGCTAGCTTCAGTAATCGAAATATAAACAGTCATTTTTTGAATGGATTTTTTTATATGACATTATTTCTTATCAATGTTTATATAGTAATAAAAAAAAATCCTCAAGCTAGCAGATTTGCAGTAATTTCCATCACATCTCTCAAATCCTTTGCACTCAGAATATCGTGCTGTTGTATACTGTATAGACTTGCGTATAAGCCAACTTCACGTATAGTGCAACCCCTGGATTCGCTTCTTTTTTTTTTTTGGCATTAATTTTAACCTCTCCAGAAAAAAAGTACCTGTGTATAGTGCAACTGGTTACCAAAAACGCATGATTTTTTCTAACCTCTTCAAAAAAAATTACTTGTGTAGAGCATGAGACTCCATTTTTGTTGTCTTTTGGCGCGGGGACATAAAACTCACACAATATTCAAGTATATATGATACTTACATTTTCTTTTCTTCTTCCATATCAACAGTTTCATCATATTTGGCATCATCATCATCTTCAGCAATCTCAATCTGGGGGAGGTGGAGAAAAAAAGGAAAGTAAATACAAACAGAAAAAAAACACAAAACAAGAATGATGTTGAATTATGTTTTATGGATATATGTATGAAAAGTGAAATTGACAAGTTCAAATCCCAGCCAAGGCCATTGCATTTGCTTTCACACAAATACATGAATCCACATCTTCCTCTGTAGAATGGCCTCTCTAGCTTTGATTGGCAACCAATCTAAGAGAAAAATAATTCTGAAGCCAAAACTTGTTAGGTGTGGGGCTTGCAATGCCATTCCATAAAAACATACTGGCAATGGAATCCACAGCCTCAACACATAAAAAGGAGACATTTTGCTCCTATACTCCATGCAGTAGTCTAGTGTTAACATACAGAGTATAATGGATAAAAAGTTGTCTAAATTACACAAAAATAAAATGAAATGTCAGTGTTAATTTCAACAGATATATTTACCAGAATTACACAAAATTATCTTGAAATACTAAAAACTAAATTTATTCAATAAAATTGCTACTGGCTTCAACTATGGCCTCCAGACGACTTAGGAATCTCCTGAAACTCTTCTGGACAGTCTCCTTGTTTAAGATGCTGCTATAACCCTTGCCTTCAGTACATCTTTTGTGTTACAAGGAGTTTTGTTGCTCCATCGCTCAACTACACATAATAATCAGGGAGTTAGGTGGCCAGATTGAATGGGTGATGTGGCCGCAAAAACTGACATCTATGACTGGGTTCTTCTGCTTGTGTGGCATGGTGCAGAGTCCTGTTGCCAGCTGCCCATCTTGACCCAGGGCAGCACTACCTCCTCAAGCCACTTGATGTAGGCCTCCAAGTCTAAAGCCCTCCCCAACAAATTTGGGAGTTCTTTTTTTTGTTTTTTGTTTTTTTTTTATCAGAGTGAGTTTTCCAAGTTTTCATAACATTGTAATCACCATCAGACTTTCTGAATCGACGGCAATGTCCTCAGATTGACACCCAAACACTCTGAAATGTTCATATTGGAGCTTCCAGCATGAATGCAAAGCAGTACAGTATGTAGTTTCCAAATTTCTGGCAGAGTGAATTGTATCATGGTGCTCTTTTTCCCACAGACAATGCTTAACCAACCCTATTATACTGTTAGGTTAATGAGATCAAAATGAAAAATCTATAATGGTGAGAATTTACACATTTCACCCTGTGTGTGTGTGTATATATATATATATATATATATATATATATATATATATATATATACCCAAATATAGGATTGGTATATACAGAATAAATTCCAATAACCAACAAATGCTATTTTTAAAAGAGTGCTCAATACAGAGTAGAGCAAATATAATCATTTATTTGAAAATTATAACATAAGTATGTTATAAAATCACTACAAAAATAGCAATTTTGTTTCAACACTTCTGGTGTCTTATCAAGTGATGGTGTTGAATGTAGAAAAAAGGGTTTTAAAAGGTTCAAATCAAGAAGTGTTGAAGCAAAATGGCTATTTTTGTAGTGATTTTATAACATTTTTATGTTATAATTTTTGAGTAAATTACAAAACTCCACCGAATTTCAAATTAATTTCTTCATAGATTGTTTAAACATTTAGCTATTTATCAAACCTTAACCTCCCAAATATGCACGTTAAAGTAACGCGGAATTAATAGCGTCTAAAAATTTGAGTGAAACCTGTTGTGTAATTGATTGGGGTTGTTGTAACTTCTTCCTTTAATGTTGTTCTTATCATTCAACCCTTAACCATCTATATCTAGAGACGAGACGCGTTAAATTTGAGCAACATCTAGCCGACACACTGGGGTTAAAAATAGGAAATTGAAATGATACATATAACACACTCATATCCTCTCTCTGACTTCACTTCCTCACTTCGTTAATTTTACGTATACTTGATGAGGTCCGTCAAAAACGTGTGAATTTCTTTTCATTTTAGCTTTTGGAAGTAAAGTCTGATGATCAAGAACCCTGTTAAAGGGGTTATGGTGAAATAGCTTATTACATGGAATCTTAACGTGGTCCGTTTTTTATTCAAAATAAATTATATATATATATATATATATATATATAAAATTATTTACCTGCTGCTCCACACAGCAAGATGTGGGGCAAGACTGAGTTTAAAGTGAAGTATCCAAGCCCGTAGGCTTGGGCAAAAATTCCCTATAGACCACGTAGAAAATGACATAAGCCAGGTAAGTGTGTGTGTATATATATATATATATATATATATATATATGCATACATACATGGGAGAAAAGGATATATAAATTTTTATATCTGAGAATAATTTTAGGAAAATCAACGTGGGATACTTAATAAGAAAAGTGATAAAATGTAAAGAAAAAGAAACTAAATGAAATTGGCTATAAAGCCAAATGCATGTTTTAAAAAGATTAAAATTCTCAGTGCCCCTCTCCTTTATGCAAATGTGTAGTTACATTAACATAAATATCACTTTAGTCCAATGAAGTCCTAAAAGAAAAAACATTTAACATACAAATTTTTTTCACTTTGTCATTGATTTTGATAACATATATACATACAAGTGTCTGTCCCAAAAATCATTTCAGTTTTGTTAAACATGAAATATTTAATTTTCAGACACTATTTCTTATTAATACTTCCTATTGATGCAGACATTAGAGCAGGTTGATTTTGCACTTTTTTTTTAAAAAAAAAAAAAAAAAAAATATCAACATTGAACTTGGTGCGAAAAATGGTGTTTGATGTGATAAGTACTGATACCAAAGATTAGATTCATAGCTCTTTCTAATTTTTGAGCATTTAATTTTAAAGACCATCTGAAAAATATACAGAAATACCTAATTTTCACAGGTTTTTGCTTACAAACTGACTTCAAAACTTATTTCATGAATAAATCCAAATAATGTAGATATTTTTTGTATTAGCAGCATTGAATGGAAAATATATTAAAACCTGAATTCTAATTATTAATCAACACAAGCAAAATATGCAATTTTTTACTGTAGTCGGTAAGTAAAAACTGTAAAAAAAATTGTAAAAGATTACAAAAAAATGTTACTCAATGAATAAGATTTGTTAGATCATAATTAATAAAAACAAAAGATAGATAAAAGTATGTATAACACCATAATACTACTAGACACAAATTTTAAGACAAAATATTTCAAATTTGCCTTGCTTTTGGAAAATAAAAATAATTTGTGTCTTACCAAACTGTAACTTTCAAATTGAGTGCAACACCACAGTTTCTACTGGACATACAGATACAGCATCAAAAAAACTTACATTGCCTGCTATTGATGTATGCATACATTTTCAAAAAACCATAAAATGTCTGTCCTTAGTGTTTGTATTATATTGAGGACCTTGTTTAGCTTAGTCTGTATTATAGGGTGTCTGGTCAAAGCTAAAAATGATAGCACCCATGAGAAATTACTATAAGCATCCTTATAGTCATTTATTTCTAGGCAATGGTAATGTTCATATTGTTCCACTTACAATGGGCCAGTACATTCAGGCAAAAATGCTATAACATTGCAGTAATAAAAGTGTTAATTTTGACTGTCCCCCCACTCCTTTTCATCTTTATTGTTACCTTTTATTAAGACCTTCTATGACAGGGATCACATTACAACAAAATTTGAACTCACATTTAGAGAACCCATCTGACATGGACAATGCCATTATGAAATTTGCCACAGGAAACCCTTGAGCAGGCAAAATTAAAATTTTAAATCATATTAGTCAGAGGCAACTTACTTATTTTTCATCCATGTTGTGTACTTAAAGGGCACAGAAGATATGATGCCATGAAATGTTTGTTTGTTTAGCAGCATATTAACCTCTTATGGGTCAATTAATGCTGAAATTTTTAGGATCATTAATTTATTTTACTAAATTTGTACTGCTGGTACATTTTTTACTATGAAAATGTATTACTGGTATTTTTACTATAAAAATGGTTATACATTGCAAATCTGCAAATAGGTGTTTTGACACCTATTTGGGGGATCTGCCCATAGCTGGGACCCTAACAGGTGCTACCACCCCAGGTTAGGGTGGACCTGGAAACTACAGCAATTAAGAGGTCAAAATTCCTGATTAGAGGCTTGATGTCGTTTATATGTTGAGCAAAAATGAATTAATAACGATGAAAGGATAAACTCATCAAAATTAATAAAAATGCTTTAAGAGGTTTAGGCAATTCATCTTCCAAGTCCAACTCCAGTTTTCATACCTATGACTTCAGATAATCTGCATGATTCACACTAAGGATACATTTACTTATTTATATAAAAGACACTTTTCTTTAGGTTTAAAAGAAGTAAAAACCTGGTTAAAATTCTTATCCTTAAAATTCATTGTATTTCATTTCTTTTTTTTTCCCAAACTTAAAAATGAGAAACCTTACTTCTTCATATTCTTCATCATCATCATCATCGCTTCCAGTTTCCACTTCATCATCTGAACCACTTTCATCCATATTTTCAACCTGATGAAAGAACAACATTTTGAATTTGTGATGTACTTCATTTGAGAGAATAAAAGGTAAAACTATCAAATGGAAGAAATGATTATGAAAAAAAAAAAGACTTAAAAAGAAAAGAATTCATTAAAGTTGTTCAGATAAGGAGACAAATAAATCTATCCAATCAAAATGCCTTCTCTTTACAGACTCATTTCAACCTTCCATAATTCCTGGAAAGCTTACTTCCTGTAGCTTTGTAGGGAAGATTATATGTAGATTGTGATGGTAATGTGGGAGATAAATGCTATCAGGAGTAAGAATAGGATAGTCAAATAAGGCAAGAGCAGACAGAGTCAAATATACAGCAATCACATCATTTTGTATGGAGTATAAACCATTTTATTAGGTTCTTCCATTTTTTTCTAATGTTCTGCAAATGAGCTTGTAGAATAATCCTTTTTTTTGCTTCTTTCATCCTGTGAAACTGTTACCTAATGTTATTGAAATTTTATTTCTAATTAAAAAAACTCTTTGAAATGGAATGCCAAGTAGACAAGAATGATTCATGTTCAACATCTCTTTGCTTTTAATCAAGGTTAAAAAGCTGTTCAACTTACAGACTCTTCATGTTTTTGCCAACCTGTTCAGTTTGATGAGAACCAATTGCACATACTGATTAAAAAAGAACTATGCCAGACGATTAGGGAATTGGCTCAGCATATGGCAAGTTTTCATGTTACTGTCACTCATCAGCTTTATCAATAACCAAATGGTCAATGCTAAGCTGTATGTTGAACAAATGAATAGAGACTTGAAAAGGCAATTCAGCTGAAAAGACTTGACAGGCAATACAATGTGATCCTTCAACATGACAATGCTTGCCACTACATCACTAACATGACCAAACATGCAATTAAAGAATTTGGTTGGAATGTTCTTGCACACCTCACATATTCTTCTGATTCTTCAGACTATCATCTTTTAGAGTCACTAAATTTGAGGGAGGTTGTGTTCAACAACAATGTGGAGCTCAAAATGTGACTTGATGTGAATTTTTTACGTCAAAACCCAGTGATTTGTATTGTCGAGACACTGAACAGTTATTGAATCATTGGCAGGAGGTCGTAATCAGTGAAGGGGAATAAATTGTTGAATGAATCCTATGAAAATAAATTATAAAAACAAACAAATTTATATCTGTCTATATCTCTGAGATGTGGTATTATGATTACTTGCATTATTTACATTACTCAGACTGTTATCCTCATCTTCATTGCCATATTCACAACATTTCGGCTGTTGTACGCCCTGAACCTTCTCCAGGTCTTCAAGGACACTTGGCCCAGTGGATATAGACATTGGTTAGATCCAGTAACTGGACCCAAAGTGTTGTGAGTTCAATACCAGGCCACAGCAGTGGTGAACCAAAACTTTGAGAGCTTAGAGAGTAAAGGGAAATAACTGAGACATCTGGAAGAGGCATGCCATCTACTTCGGTGGATGAAATAAAGGGTTCAGTTTGAAATTCCAATTACTGGAAGAAGGTTGAAGCATACAATGGTCGAAATGTTGTGAATATGGCAATGAAGATGAGGATGACAGTCAGAGTAACGTAAATAATGAAAACAAACTCATGCAACAACCTAATAACACAGGGATTCAGAAACACATGGAAAAAGAAAACAACAGAATTGGAGTTGTGCTTAATGGAAAAGAATTTTCAAATAATTAGTATCTTCTAAAGGACCAAATAGTAATTATTAGTATCTACTCAATATTATAGATTGAGAAACTAGTAAAAGTTGCAACAAGAAGAAAAAAAGAGAAAAAAAAAAAAAGAGATGAAAGGAAATACTAAACAAAAATTAATATTGACGATCAACAATGTTTCATTTAAAAAAATAAAATGAAAATAAATACTAGTTAAAAAAAAATAGTATAAAAACATTTTCACTTTTAATAAGTATGGTCCTGTAAGCAACCTTGAAGAGACAGGATAAATTTTAAATCGAAATAGAATAAAAGATAATCTGTGTCAATAGTGTCAAAAATAGTTTCAAAATAAATAAAACCTAGTATATTTTCATATTTAATATGGTGACGGTCCCCCCCCCCGCAAGTACAGTGGGGGTATGAACATGCACACCTGTAAGGAGATGTTAGAGTCACTGCAATGCTAAAGAAAAAGATGATAAATTACCGCATCTACAAATTCATCATCATCATCATCTTCGTCTGAAATTTCTGCTTCATCATCATCATCACTGTCTAAAATCCATGCTGACTGATATTCAGAAGTGCCTTTTGGGACTTTCTTGGTTTTCTTTTTGGGATTTTGTGCTATAAAAAAAAAAAAAAAAAAAGGTTAAGAAACTGATATGTTTAATATAGAACCACATGTTCAGTACCTGCTGCTTTACTTACAGCAATAAAATCAAAATTTAAAATCTTAACTATTCTGAGTCATTGCCCATTACATCAATCACACATTCAAGCTTACAGCACCTGGTATTCCCAAGTGGTCACCCATATAGTTAACGACCAGACTCAACATTGCTGCACTTTGGTGATCTTACAGAAACCAGTATTTCAGTATGATTTGGTTGTAAGCTTGCTCTTCTTTTACAATGTACATTTGTGTGTACTTTTCTGTAACTTTAAAAGCTTTTTTTCATACACATTTTTAAGATTCTATATGAAGACTTACTGAATTTTTCAAATGATCTTTATCACACTTCAAAACGTTTTTGATAGACATCAAAAAAGTCATAGAAAAAAAAAAAATCACAATTTTGGTTAAGAAAAAAAGTCACAATTAATTCATAGTAGTTGGTAATAAAGTCATCTATTTCTATTGGGTGTGGTCTGTTTGCAACAGAAATTCACAGTAAATCGATCTAACCTTTAAAAAACATTTTCTAACACCTAGTGTCTCATGACCTGACTTTATGTGGAGAAAAGAAGGGTGTTTTTTTTTTAAAGTTTATAGCAAAACCACGGAGATCATATACAAAAATAAATTAATCTGTAAAAAAGCTTTCTAAAAATGCTAGTCACATATTCAATTTTGTTCTAAGTTAGGGAGTCTTAGTATCCCATAAAACCAGACTATGTGAAAAATGTCTCAATCTTGACAATAAAACTTGATTTTTTTTGTTTTGTTTTATGGCATACCAACACCTCAATGGGTTATTCAATGCCAACAAAATTTTTATTGCTGGTAATATTTTTTCCAAAAATGTACTGCTAGTAACAATTTTTTTAAAAAAAGTATTGCTGGTATTAAAACCTATGTTTACACTTGCACTTGCAAGTTTAGGGGTTAACTATTTGCTCATAGCTGGGACCCTAACAGGTGGGCCTGGGAACACCAGCAATTAAGAAGTGGTTCTATGCTCCTCAAAACCTCCTGATCAGAGGCCTTGCTGTTGGACGTAGTTTATCATCTTACCCAGGACACCTCATTTGAAGTGAGGGGTCCTACCCCTTTGAAGAGGTGCAATCAGCATATTCTTAAGCCGCAGCCAACAAGGCGGTAAATTGATTTTTTATTTCTGAACATTTTATTAGAAATAACTGACCTTCATTTTATAAACTTATAAAGGAAATCAGTTTTTCTTTGCAGATGCCTATCTATATGCCTGAGCTTTCTATCTACCAAATTATCAAATGTTTTATGAAATTTAGATGGATATCAATTTACAAGAAGAATTGCCACCTTAGCAATAGCACAAGATCAAACTCTTTTTCAGTGCATTTAGCTCCCATAAATCTCAACCTTAAGCATTTTTTTTTTGAACTTTATGATTTCTCATTTTCAACTGACCTTCTGCAGCAGCCATTTCTTCTGGTGTGGGCCATGTTTGTTCACCTTCCATTGGATCTGGGATCATTTCTGCTTCCAAACTAGTCTGCTTCACAGGATCAGCTTTGTCCAAGATTTTGACATTACTTTCATCCTTCATTACCATATCTTCAGTCTTTATGTGGAGGAAAAATTTTAAATAAATAATCAATTATGAACTATATCTTTTTTTTATGTAAAAATAATTTAACATAAAATTGGCAAACTCTTTTCACCTGGCCACAGTGGTGCCAAATATGAATCATATTTTAATTTACTAAACCAGAAAAAAAAGAAAAAACACAAAAAGGAACAGTAAAAAGATGCCTTCCAGAAACTAAGCAAAGCATAGAAAAATATTGTCAGAAACAAAAAAAAGCAGAGCTGAACAGCTATGTAATATATTATCCCCTAAATGATGGACAATTTCCTTACAAAAGAAGAAACTTGAAGCAATAGATATATGGATCTTGAGAAGAAAACTAAGAATATCATGAACAGAACAATGTCAACATGTGAGCAATGAGGAAGTTTTATAGAAAATAATTCAGAAAAAGGGTTCCATTTCTGGGTATTATAAACCTAACGTCTTCAGCAGCCATTTTTACCAGTGCTCATATTGCAATTTTGCTGTTATCATTGCATGTTTTTACCAGAGCTCATATTGCAACTTTGTCGTTATCATTACTTTTCTCTGGCACTCCTTATTACTGATAACATTGCCGATTCATCCTTGGATTAAGAATCTCTAAATACGTAACAGAAGTACCAAACTAGATGTGACAGTAATATTCAATGCAAGGAGAAATGGTAGAATTATAAATGTGTAAGATAGATTCTGGTGAGAAAAATTGTCTAAAACGACACAGTGAACCAACTTTCCTAGCAGCAGACCTAGCAATTGATTCAATATTATCTTTCCACTTCATATCAGCTGAAAATGTTAGCATAAGAAAGCACAATGATTCCTGGAGGTTAGCATCAGCCATGCAGATGTAAGAAAAAAAGGTTTTGTAAAATGATTAAAAGACAGTAGTTTTATATTAAATATATAGTGTTCAAATTAACAAGCCATTTCTTGCCTCAGTTAACAAGATAGAAAGGAAAGTTTTAAACTATCTTTTGTAATATTCATCTAAAATAGCCCACAGCTAGAAAGGCTAAAAAAATTCTTCAAGAAAGTGTTATACTATTAATACTAACATCAAGAAAGGAAAATTTGTTCAAATGTTTTACAGTGTTACTAATTAAAAAAACAATTTACCTGTTTCTTTTTATTTTTCTCTACTTTCTCAATGAGAGGGTAAGGATCGAGTGGAGCATCTATCTGAGACATCTGGAAATCTCCCCAACCAGGCAGGTGAACAAGGTTATTCACATTAAGGACTCGTCCTCGTAAGTAACCAGTTACCTTCAAAGTACCAACTTTAGGCTGAAAAGAAAAAGCAATTTTTTTTTTTCATACAGACATGAAGCATGTTATGAACAAAAAAAAAATACATTAGTTTTATCGCCCCACACTCCAAACAGTCTGTTAATCTTCAAGTTTATGACCATCAATGTTACCCAAGAGCAGAAGAGATATTTGTGTAGTTCTCACCAGTTCTAGAGGTCAATGTTTGAACCAAGTTAAAGGTCAGAAATTTACATGCTGATTTTTTAGGCATGCCACCTTCATTTTGATCAGGGATTCCAAATCACATTGTCACTCAGGAACTATTTGCATTTTTTTTTTTTTTTTTTTTTTTTAATACTAAAGTTCATTGAACTCAAGGCTCAAGAGCTAATCAAGGCAGAGGTTTACTGCTAAAATGGTTATGATGAATTATTGAATAAAATGCATTTATCTGTTCATTACGTAAGTATTTTTTGATGTCTGCAACTCACTCAAAATTTGGCAAACAACTCCCCTGAAAAAAAAAAAATAAAGAAAAAAAAAGGAAAGAGATTTATTGTTTTAGTTTAAAGTATTTTTCCCTGAGAATTTTAAAGTCAAAATTCTTAAATATGTTTATCTTTTCTTTTGACCTAATATCTAAATTTAAATTATACAGCCACTTACATCTGGGGATGCCCATCTATTGGGACGGCTAGCTAATCCCCATTGAAGACGCTTGTTCAGGCACATTTGTGTGTGTTCAACAGCCACAGAGCCCACCTGTGGCTTATACTGCAACTAGACTGAGTGTACCTTAGTTACAGTTTCTGAGAGAATGCATGTTATCTAGTGTGATCATCAGACTGAACAAGGCCAGCACGCTCAAAACCTCAGTCATAATGACTTCGTGATAGCACAACCAACCCGTGCTATGGTTTTCTGGAGCTGTATTTTCCAAAGGTGCCACACGCTGACATCACCTCCTCCTGACTGATAACATCAAGAAGTCACCTTTCTGACCAAATCAACTCTGACAAGATTTGAACCCAGATCTCATGGTTAGAAAGCAGACATTCTAACCACTTGGCCAAGTACCCATATTTGGCCTAATATAATTTCTGTATTAAAGACAAAAAATATATAGTGATTTTCCAAGCGTATCTTAGGTATGGCACAAGGCCAAAAGTATGGGGCACCCAGTGAGGATCAAAATCACTACTCAGTTGTAATTGTTCTAGTGAAACAAGATTGCTAACCATTACACCACCTCGAGGTGCCCAAGGCAAAAAATATATATGATCAAATAATAATGAATAATAAAGCCAGAAATTGATTTGGGTTTGGTTTGGTTTGTGGTATATCAACCTCAATGAGTTATTTAATGCCAACAAGATTTTTTTTCCATAAAAAATGTATTGCTAGTAATAATTTATTACTGGTTAAAACATATTTTTACACTTTTATAGTGTTTTGACTCCAGTTTGGGGGTTAATTATTTGCTCATAGCTGGGACCCTAACAGGTGCTACCACCCCGAGTCAGAGTGAACCTGGGAACACCAGGAATTAAGAGGTAGTTCCATGCTCTTCAAAACCTCCTGATCAGAGGCCTTGCTGTTGGACGTAGTTTATCATCTTACCCAGGACACTTCATTTGGAATGAGGGGTCTTACCCCTTTACAGAGGTGCAATTGGCATATTCTTAAGCCCCAGCCAACAGGGCAGGAAATTGATTTCTTTTATTTCTAAACATTTTGTTAGAAATAACTGACCTTCATTTTATAAACTTTAGATTAAAAAATAAATAAAATTAATGATCATCCCAAAAGTAAAAATATTTTCTGCACACTCCATCTCAGTTTTGTTTTGGTCTTGTGCAGATGATGGAAAAAAATAGTTTATGCCAGAGTCTTACATGTAGAGTTGAGGTATCTGATAGGTTAAATTTTATCGAGATGCCGTAAATTAAACTACTAATATTTGTACCTAGCCATACTTAATAATACTGCAATATAAAATGAAAACAGGGAGGGGGAGTTAACCTTTAGCAATCTGCATTATTCACTACTTTCCTTTCTACTGCATTGTTTTTCCACTACTGCACTACTTAATTTCAGTCATAGTCATTTTCTGTTGTCATAACAGGATATGACAACACAACTGCAAGCAAAATCACCTCCAGTATGTTAAAGGTTAATATACTGTCAAATACAGTATCGGTGAAATGATTGTTTTATAAGTCAAATGTTGCTAATATACTTTAATACATTCAAAACACCAAGGAAAAAAAACAATAAATAAATACAGATTTTACATTTTCAGAATTTTCTTCAAAAGAAATCTTCTCAGCCATAAGGTGAGGATGATTTTCTCGGTACTTGACTGAGTTCAGCTTTTGGTTTGATAATTGCCGCAGAATCACAAGGCCATCTTGAGAATTGTCTAGTGAATGAAACTTGTCATTGGGAAACCTGAAGAAAGAAAACAAATATATAGAGACAGCAGATTAAAAGAAAGTTTTTCTGAATATTTATAGCAAACATTAGTTACTTTCATTACACAATATCTAGAGGGACCAATTTTCTGTTTCAAATTTTCAGGTTTTAGGAAAGTCTCTTTTCAGTATAGAATTCTGTTTTTGCTTCATTATAATAGTTAGAAAGTATAACTATATAAATGTTAATTAAACAAGAAAATAAAAGGAAAGTATTTTACTCGCTGGAATATCCACCCATTCGACAGCTTGATAGGGTTTCATACCTCATACTTCAGCCCTTAATCAAACATGATGAGTGTCTGGGCCAACAATTGCATTTGCAAAAAATTCTACAATCCTAAATAAGAATTAAGTGTCAAAAACTACAGAAAAGTAGAACCACAAAGTTTATTTAGAGACAAAAAGCTACATTATTGTTTGGTCGTTTTATTGAAATTATTAAAAAACATTTATGAAAAACAGTCTAATTCATAAAATTATAAATATTATTAAAACAAGAAAATAAAAGGAAAATGAAAAATTCCACCAGTTGGATAAGTTTCTCCAGCTTGATAGGGTTTCATACTTCAGCCTTTAATCTAACTTGATGAATTTCAAGGAACAACCCTTGCAAAGAATGCTACAATCCTAAATAAGAATTAAGTGAAAAACCACAAAGTTTATTTAGAGACAAAAATGCTACATTTTCATTTAGTCACTTTATTGAAATTATTAATTAACATTTTTGAAAAAAAGTCTAATTCATAAAATTAGGTTTTCTGAAATGACAAACTGTCTCCCCAACCTCTGTCACCATGTGTGAAAGGAAAAAACAAAGACAAAACAAATTAAAACGGAAGTTTGACAAATTCTAAGAAATGTTCATTTAAAAAAAAAATCAGGATTTCTGTTACAAGTAAGCTCTCTCTAAATATCATTAAATATTCACTCAAGTGATCACCAGTTTTCAAATAGTTTAATCCAGTGAATTAATTTTTTTGCAATTCATCATAGATTACAAACATTTATTCTTTCACAGTTCTTCCTTCCAGCCAATCTAGTAACTTGGAAGTCATCAAAGCATTTCAAACAGAAATTTTACTTCTGTTCATGTTTCATCATTATTTAGTCAGACTAATGTCCTCATCTTTATTGTTATTATGTAATGTGGGGGGGATGCTGCTGCAGCATCCCTTAGCAACCTACGTCATCACACTTCTCCCAATGGGTCTCTCAGTCCTCATATATAAGCGAGCTAGTCACAATACCTATGACATTTTTCACTATACAATGATCAATGGATTTGGGTAACATACATCAATGAATTAAGTGCATTGACAAGGAAAGTGATTAGGAAAAAAAAAAAAAAAAAAAAAAAAACAAGTTGTCTAAAATAAACACCGCCAATAACCTTTCACATTCTCAGATCATTATGCAACCAGCTTTTTGATAGACCTCTATATTTTATTTTGAGAAGCAAGTACCACTTCTATTTTTCTGTGGGATGGATGGACAGAAATATTTATAATACAGCAACAGACATAAATCTTTGAATAAAAAAGTAAGTCTATTTACCATTTCTCGATACTCCTTTGCAAAGTCTTGCGTACATCTCCTTGCTTTTTCTGAGGAATGGATTTAAATCCCTGCAATTGTAAATTGAAACTCGTTTTTAGTACTAATGTAACATCTATCAATATTGGCAAACAACTCAAAATCAATATCTGAAATAAAATCAATAATAACCCACATGTTAGTTAGCTAAAATACTTCTCCCACTAGTTGAAGTAACCATCTATGCTGGGTAAGAAGTCAAAACCTGGATTAGATAGTATCTTCTTTTACATGCTAGGTCACTTCAGGACTTGGGTGATCATGGCTCTCCACAACTTCCTATCCTTTTTGTCTTTTGCTATCCTGCCAACCATTTACATATGCTCATTTACTGCTTTCCTCTGAGCCTCTTGCCTTCAGTATATCAAGTGACTGTCAAATTCTGCAAATCTTTCTTCATTACAATCCCTAGAAATTTCAATTCTCTTTCTGATTCTAAGTGACTTTTTCATTTCTAATTTCCTTAAAACTTTGTCAATGATCACATGTTCAGGCCACGGTATTCTCAGAATCCTTCTGTAGAACCACATTTCTGTTGCCACAAAGTCTCTTATTCATCTTTGAAGAGATTGTCCAACATTCATCTGCCATATAGGAAGATTGATACTACGCAACATTTCAGTTCTCATTTCTTTGTTTATAACAGAATTTTCCAGTTTCTTAATACTTTGCTTAGATTTTGGAAGACATCTTTTATTATTCCAATGCACATTCAGATTCTGGTGTTGCATCTTCTGTCCTCTTTTAAAGCACTACCTAGATACATAAATTTTTGTACTTGCTCGATTTTGACGTCTCCAACTCTGCATCTTGCATTGTTGTTTTGCTGACAACAATACATTCTGTCTTCTTACAATTGATGCTTAGTCCTTTCTTCTCACTTTCCTTTACTACCTTCTGTCAGAGTTTGCGTAGTTTCCTTTCTATGTCTGCTATCAACACACAGTCATTTGCATATCTAATGTTATTGATTGTGGCCACCAATAATAAATTCTGGTAGGACATCTAATTCTCTCAGGATTTTAAATGGTTGAATAAGTCTAGTAAGAAGACAAATCTGTGTCTTACACTCCTTTCTATTTTTGTGGATTTACTGAATTCATTTTCTATCCTTTATACTGGCGCTTTCCCTCCAAGTTCTGCATTATTCTAATATCGTTCCTAAATGAATCAAGCTTACCGAGTTGTTCAAATAGTTCTTTGTGTCATACTTTATCAAACACTTTTGCAATATCTATAAAATAAACATATACACAGTTCTGCATTTTTATTGCTTTTTCAGATGTCATTCTGAGCATCACCATTCGTTGTTCCAATGTCTTTAACAAATTTACAATGTTCTTGTCATATTTCTGGTCTAATTCTTTTACATACTCTATACATCAGGATCCAGTTTCATTATACAGGAGATGGCAAGCATCATTTCTGCCAGAGTAAAGTTATGCAAGACTGCCAGATATATATGTATATGGTCCTGAAAAGTAGTGCCACATACCAAAGTGAAATAAAGGAAATGCATAGTTAAGAAATGTTTATTTAAACAATCATTGTTGTCAATTTTAAATTTCGTTATTACCATTGGCAGGTCATGGAAGCTGACATGGCTTTTGCTTATAGCAACTGCATAAAGACATATAAAAGCAATTAATTGTCTAAAAGAAATCCAAAATTGATTCCATTTGTTTCTGATAAAGAATTCCAATAAAAAGTAAAAGAAACATTTTGTATTTGATTTTTATTTATAACAACATCTATAACAACCTAGAAGAGAAAAACTGTTCAAAATAAAGTATAATAAAAAAAAAACATTTCTTTTTTTCTCAATGGTGTTCACCCTGTACAAGGCCCAAGAGCCACTCGAGGTAGAAGGTTACAGAGTAAGAGAGTTTTTGAGTTATTTTTCTTTAATCTATTTACCCCAACCAAGGTAAAAACGTCACCAGCACGCAAGAGGCCACTGGGAGTAAAAGGGAATGAAGAGATTTTAGAAGGATCTGGAAACCCGCTCCTAAGCAGTGAACAAGCGATGTTTACTGCTATTCAAAAGACTGGGGAAGGAGTGTAAATTGCATGACACATGAACAAATTGAGGAGAGAGAGAAAAATTAAATAAATTAATAAATTAAATTTCAGTGTACGGACATAAAAATTTATTGGAAAACATTTTTTTCATTTAAATTGCTTTTTACAAAATTTTTTTTTTGTCTGGTCATTTATGATAAAATTAGTCTTACACTGAATGGTTGCAAATGGTAATTGTTACAATAAAAGATTTCTGAATAACAAAAAGTAGTCATTTTTTAGTTCTTTTATGTTAAATCTCTCCTCTTGATCTAATTTAATGTCAACACAAAACTGTCCATATATAGCAAACAGATTGCTCCCAATTCTAGATATATATCACTATATAATAAAAGCAAATGTCAGTGTGTCACAATTTTTATAATAATCAAAAGACAATTCACTCAAAGAAGCCACCCTCAGTATCTACCCTGGACTTGATCCAACTCCAGAATCAGGCACATTCAACCTCACGATGCCCCTAGGGAGAGTCTCAAACACCACCTTAATCTTGTCAATCAGGTGGGCCTTGGTGCTACAGGCAGTGCAATTGGTATCTATCTCAATCATGTCCCACATGCAATAATCCACAAGATTACAATCAAGGGATTTAGGGGGTCCAGACATTAGGCTGGTGAAGACGTAAGAATTATCTGACAACCAATTCTGACTCTTGGTGAAGGTGTGGCAGGGAGCTGAATCTTGCTGCCACACATACAATGTTCAGCCATCCAAATTGAGCCTTAGACCCTGTTCAAAGATGTGATGTGGCATAGCACCACCCTCACTGGAAACACCCAAAAACCATCACGGTTTGGGGAAACTTGGTCGTTATAAAATAAGGAATGTTACATGGATTGTAGGCAAGCTATTTGTTGTTCTCGATGTCGTGCAGCTGGTCCTTTTCATCAGAGAAGAACTAGATTGTTCCTCGTTCAACAAGATGTTTCACCTTGTTTAAGAATTTCTTTGTCAGATGGTTTTCTCAAGCATTTTCTGTAAGAAGTTAACCTTTACACCTCTTGTATGACTGGTAGAAGAGGTCCTTATTCAAAGCCAGTTTTATGATGAAAAATGTAACACCCATTCCTCACACCAAAGCCCACATTCCCTTGTCTGGATCTTCCATCATTTTCTCCTGCAGTTATTCGATGAATTCTGGTGTACAGAAGCAATCAGAACATCTCCTATGTTCTTTCCAACAAGCCATGGTCTCGTAGTCTCCTTTGCAGCTCTCCATTTCACATCTTATTGTTTTCGTGAGGTTGAAAGGGCATTGAGCAGCTGTTGTGATTGCAGCATTTTGATGCTCAGCACGAATCATCATGATGCAGGTTACTCTTTTCTAATATTCAGGTGGCTTCCACTCGTCCATGTCAGTTAACTTTGACCCCCACCCGCCTCCAGAACTGTAGTGATTTGGTTTCACAATGCCATTCACTATTTCGATATTCTAAACCAATTTGAAAAAAATAAAAACATTAAACTGACAAATTTAGTCCAAACACCCTGTATGTCAAACATTTCACAAAAGCATTTTGAATCATTTTTTTTTTCCTTTTTCCGAGTAAGTCATTTTGCATTTTTAAGTTCAGACTAATGCGTAACACCTCAAACATACAAGCATTCTATGGAGAGACACTGTTATATACTAACCTGAACAGCAATGGTGACAGCAGGCAAACCTTGTCCAAATAGACAAGAGAGGCAATGGTTTCCATAGTCATCAATACCACCAGCTGGAGAAATTAAGGCCAATACAGAATCTGCTACTTTGACTGCATCCAGAAGGGCATACTGATTACCATATTCAGGAACCAGCAATGACAAGCGTTGTTTTAAACGAGGAATGCTAGAAATAAAAAGATATTCAAAAGTGTTTTTTCTCACAGTAAGTGGGTATTTCCACAGATACATTCAGTTTTATAAATAAAAAATAAATAAAAGTTCTGTTTCTGGGATGAAGAGTTATTATTTACAGTCGTTACATTTATTTTAATCAGTGAAAGAGAAGATTGAGTATAAGAAGGATTAAGGAAAAGACAAAAGATGAAGATTTACATTGCATTAAATTTTTGAGGATTGTAATTATCAGGAAAGTAAATAAACAGAAGGAAGTTCCACAGGCAGGAAATGCAAGAAAAGAAAATGTTGGAGTAGAAATGGTGGTTACATTTAACTAATTCAACAGGACATAGATGCAAATCTAGTAGTATGCTTAAACTCATGTAGTCTGGGTACCAGAGGAAAAAAAGCTGGTCAGAGAGCAGTTGCCATAAAAATTTTTGTAGAAAAGACAGAGAGAAGCTACGTCAACCTCATTACATGTGCCGACTTTACATACTTTAGATTTTATAATGAGTTCAGGCAAAATATATGTCATAATTTGCTGAAGTCAGTCCTTTTTTATATATGGAACTCTTCAAACAGGTTTAAAGAAGGCAATGAAAGTTAAAACATGATCACTGCAATAGGCTTGTTATCACTTTTCTCAGAAACTTCATTGCAGGTACTTACACAAAAAGCACTCTGATATGAAAAGTCGCAAAAAGTTGTCAAATTTTTTTTATTTCACTGATTTTCCTGATTGTCAAATGCGACAATCAGATTTTGGCCAAATCTGGCATTTTTACTTATATTTATTTTAATTTTTTTTACGTAGTAAGTTTAACTACAATCTATAGATAATTCCATATAATTATATTTTAGTTCATTTGTGGCACAGTGCGACAGCTGGCTGAATTAACTGACATCATATGCTGAACCCGGCCTGCGGGCCATAATTTGGTGACCCCTGCTCTAACACATTCATCACTCTTATTTTGTACTTTATTGCCAACCTTACATGTTTCTCTTTATGTTTACTTGAAAGTGGAAGTTTGACAGTTTCAAATATCAGATCAGAACAAAAATTTGTGAAATTTTTAAATTAATTTCAAGGACTATATATATATATATATATATATATATATATATTCAACCACAAATGAGCCATTTTGTTCCACTTATTTTTTTTTACCATAATTGAAGCAGCTTCATGATTCCATTCTCCTAAAATTTGCCATCTTTCTCTATGATGAATTGGTCTAAGTGATTTTTTTTACAGTTCTTGTAAAGTTTTGTAGAAATTAAAATAAGTGGTAATCAGTTCAGCAGGTGTAGTAGAATGTCTCAGCCAAGATATAGCAAAATTTCTGCCAGGTCTGCAAGAAGACCTGTGGTTTGGTATTGTCCTGATGGAAGACAACCTTCTAATCTCCACAGACACATAGCATCACCTCTTTTTTTTTGGGGGGGGGTCGATGGGTTTCCAACCAGCTTAGATAATGGTGGCTCATTCTGTTTTCTTTGCAGGTCATAGTCTGGTGATTCCTGCACTAGGTTATTGTCCAGTATTGTCCTGGGCCGAACAATGTTTACTCAAACTCACTGGAAATAGAGCGAGCAATAACTGAGCAATGTTAAAAATAAGACTTGAGGCAACAGAAATGTGGTTCTAAAATACCAAGGACTAAATATGTGAGCAATGACAACTTTTAGATTAATTGTATCCTTTTCTACAGCTTATCAGCCCTTTGCAGTTTATTGAAAGCCAGAAAAAAATTTTAGATTGTAAGAATTATTTTTTTGAGATAATGATTTAGTGATACATGTCTTACTAATTAACCTATAGCTGGGGGGGGTTATAAGAGACAGACTCATACCTTTCCCATAAATATTTGCACATAAGTGAATACAATGAACTCAAATAGAATTCGAACTTGGCATTCCGATTAACAATTCTGAGTTATTATCCATTATACCATCCATGCGTACAAGCTTACAGTACCTGGTATCCCCAAAGATGTTACCCATTGAGGTATTGATTATGCTTAATTTTGGTGATCATAAAGGAACCGGGGTTCAAATGTCAGAGTTTTAGAGAAAATGAAAACAAAAAAAGAAAAAAACAAACATACTTAACACCAGAAAGAGAAAATTGAAATTTTTGACACACCTAATGAGGAGAGAGGGCTTAGAAAATTTGACACTCATGTGACATATTGAAGGCAAGAGGTGGCGGGCAATGGAAAGCAACACATAACCCCTGCCTAACAAGCTTTTGTGTAAATGGTTGGCAGAACAGGGATTAGGAAAGATAGCAAAAAAGACAAACTTCATTAATAAGAACTACAAAAGACAGGAAATTGTGGAGAGCCATGATTTTCCATGCCCTGAAGGTATACAGCACATAAAAAATGACACCCACTCTCCTATACCTAATAACACCTCGGGGGATGGGGTGTAACTGGTAGGAGTTCGAAATTTATTTCAAATTTAAATGTCTACCCTTTAAAAATTTTGCTAAATGTGCCATGATATTTTTACTTGACCCTACGTGTGCCATTGCATAAAAAGGTTAAGAAACACTGGGTTAATGTATGCGATGGTATGGGAAAAAATCTTATTTTGACAGATTTTATTTCAAATAAATCTACCTTTATTTTTTTTTAGTTAGATTTTACTCATTTCAATTCAGTTTGTATTTATATCTTCACATATCACACACTCCTTCAACACTAGTAAGAACAGGTGGTAAACTGGTTTTATATTAACCATGGAAGAAATTTATAGAGATCTTGGTCCTTTTAATGCATCTTTATCTGAATGAATTATATTCAGAGATGCACTAATAATACATTGTTCTACAAATCCCCCTAGCCTTTACTGAGAAAAAAAAAAAAAAAAAAAAAAAAAAAAGGTGGAAAAATTAATAAAAGATGATGGCTCAAATACTAATAATGGCTAGGCTCATTCCCAGCAATACAAGCCACAAGAACAATTTGATTCTCAAACAGGGGATTCCATATTTACACACAGAGATATTCACCAATTCTTTCCCTGTTGATCAAAGAACAACCCTGTGAATGATAAGAACTTTTCAAAATTATATTACAATATAGTCCATAGCCAGACACACAATTATTTCTGGATTTTGATCTGAAATTTTCACTGTAAAAATGTTCAATCTATGTTTTTCATAGTGATTTTCCAAGCGTAGCTAAGATGGGGCACCCAGTGAGAATCAAACTCACTACTCAGTCATAATTGTTCTAGCAAGACAAGCTTTCTAAACATTACACCACCTTGAGGTGCCCAGATCTATGTTTTTTTATATATTGCCCTACTGGCCACCTCTTGCGACTTTTACTAAAACATTTCACTGAATAAGGGGGTAATGCTCAATAGACTGAAAGTTTTAATAGTCCAAGAGTGACCAACTCTGGGCAAAAACAATTTTCAATTATCAAATATTTTTATAACAATTTATCATATTTCTATCTATTCAATTACAGAAGAGAGAGAGAAAATGACACGATGTAAAAAAAAAAAAAAAAACTCACCTCAAATGTGTCACACCTTGGTCATTTTCCCTAACAACTGAAGTTTCATCACAGGTTTTCAATAAATTTAAAATCGTCTCAGTATCAATCCCATGGTGTAAAGGTAAAATTACCTGGGAAAAAAAAAAAAAAAAAAAAAAATTTTTTAATTATTTTTAATAACAATAAGTTGTAAATATGGACACCAATAATAAGGCCAAACAAGGCTACAGAGTCCAGTTTTCCTTGTTGTTTAACTGATAGTTAAGAGTAGAAGAAATGGGCTCATACTTTGATTTTGTTTAGCAGCATATCAATGTCAATGGGTTATTTAATGACAAAATCTAAATATTTTCAACACAATTTTATGGCTTCAACTAAATGTATTTTGAACGCAATTATACACCTTCAACTAGAAATATTTTGTACATAATTTTATACTTTCAAGATAAACGTATGTTTTAGAGATATACAGAGTATATACATGACCTGTTGTAATTACTTTCCCAAGAGTTCTTGTATAAAAATAAACGTAATAGTTTGAGCTGGATTTTGAACACAGCATGACAATCTTTAGCTTCAGTTACTTTACTTTTTCCTCATTGTTTTTTTTTATGTTTCTTTTTTCTTCTTTAGTGGCTTTTATCGCCTTGCTTGGGGTAAAATGATAAATATATATAAAAAGAAAAAAAAAAAACAAAAAGAGAGAGAGAAAAATTAAATAACCAGTACACTACACTCACATCTACACACCTCAGAGAAAAAGAAGATATTTTTTTTTTTTGCAACCATAGCTGCCAAATCAGGTGCAGACTATTCCATATCTCTTCGGAAACTGACCAGTAAATCCATTATCAAAATGGAAAATCTGGTCCATTCATCTGAGAGAAGACAGGAACAACAAAACATCTAACATATCACTTACCTAATCCACCAGACAGAGTGAACGAATCCATGAATAAAGAACACCAGTTCATGAAACCCTTCTTTATGTCTTTCTTTAGTGGCATATCAACTTCTTATGGGTCATTTAAAGCCGGTTTAATTTTCTTGTCAGCAGTAATTTCTTTTACAAAAATGTACTGCTGGTAATTTTTTTTTTTATTATAAAAATGTATTGTGAGCATTTTTACAATAAAATTTTTTTATACTTTTATAGTGTTTTGACCCCAGTTTGGAGGTTAACTATTTGCCCATAGTTGGGACCCTAACAGGTGCTACCACTCTGGGTCAGGGTGGACCTGGGAACACCAGCAATTAAGAGGTGATTTCACACTCTTCAAAACCTCCCAATCCTTGCTGCTAGATGTGGTTTATCATCATACCCAGGACAGAGAACCTTCTTGTCTTTCTCACCAAAGTGATATTGCAAGATGGCTGTATTTGTTGAATGTCCACTAAGCCTTTCCCAGTTTTATTCACACCGATAAAAATAGGAATCAAACCACAGCGTGGAGCAGACACTAACCAGTCAGTGAAAAGCTGACTGAGGGACTTGGGGGGGTGGGGGTATGTTGGGGGGTATGTTCATGCTATAACCTTCATTTGGGTTGTATACATTGATTTGGAAACCAGTGGCAGACATTCAGAATTTTAGTTTGAAAATTATATTAAAAAGAAAAGAAAATATTTCATTTGAAGGTTGACAGATTATTTTAGCACATTACTAGATTGGCAGCAAGGTCTCACCATTTTACAGTTGAATGGCTAGATGTAAACATAAGTTCTATACTAACAGTTTTTTCTTCTCTCACTACTCTCTTCCGGTTTGTTACTTCCCAGTCAAAACATCTTCAAAAATTTAAATGTGAATGACAATTGATATGTTTTGTCTTCTTAATTCTTGTTCTTTTATTGTCACATCCTCTTAATAGTAGCTTTTCTCATATTTTCTAACAGCCAGTAACTCCTTGAATTTTAGTGGCTTTCTTGCCTTCTTAGAGTGAAATAATTAAAAGAAAAAAACTTTAATGCTTGTCAAACTTTATGACATGAATCCCAATTTCTTTTTTCATTCAACATGATGGGCAAACATACAAAAACATTCAAAAAGACATATTTAAAACACTTACAACAATATGTGGGGGACTGTCAGCACTCCCTCGGCTTCGTTTCTTAGCTAAAATTTCATCCCTCTTTGTCTTGCGAATATTAAGTGCCTGCAAAGATTAAACAAATCTGGAAATTATTCAATTTAGGATGCAGCTGAAGGTAAACAAAAAACAAGAAAATTTTTCAATTTCTTGAAGCTCTTTTTGAGAGAGGTGTGAATAAGAAATTTCGTCTTTAAAGTCTAAAATTTAAAAAAAATATGTACATTGAGCCTGGAAGTCATATTGTTTCAAATAAATGGTCTGCTTATACTGGAATCGAGGAAGTCAGCAACGAGATATACTCTTGTGACATCATTATTCAACAAGAGTAATTTGTGCATCTTAATGATGACACCATCCATACTAAGGTGGAAAATCTTTGGATGGCCATAAACTGTGTTTGGAACTTATCAGGTGCTCCTCACATGGCATCTTCACAAATTTGTGTGGCATCAGCAGCACAAGAACAGGTCCCTTGTTTTCAGCATTTATTTGCTGCATAATCCACCATTGTAATCAACATATCTACCTTGATCTTATTGATTTTACACCATTCAGAGAATAGCAGTTTATTTTATGCCTTAAATGAAAGATTCAAAATAAAAAATAAATAAAAAGGTTACATAGAACAATTAAAAAAATTGAAAGTAATTTAGTAGCCATGAGAAAAAGATATCATCATTATCATTAGTCCAATGACTGGGTGTGGTCATAGAACATTGCTCAGCTGAGCATCAAAACAGTCACCTCCATGTCTCAATTGCATGAAATGTGATTCTACAGAAGGATACTGAGAATTCCAAGCAGTGAGGAAGTCTTAAAGAAAATAAGAAAACAAAAAAGAATATTTATGCTCAGAAACAGTGGGAGCGGATGGTAAAATGGTGGGTGGGAACCTTAGCAAAAATAGAAAAATTGCTGAGGGACACAAGTGATAGAAAGTAGTGGTTTGCCTTGACTACCCATGTTCTTAAGAGACATGGCATGCAGAAGTGCTGGTTGTAACAAAAATTTTTAAAAGTTAAAATATTAATTTTAAGAATTAATAAAAGCGAAAACAAATTTAGTTAGATTTTATTGTAACTAGCCAAATCCTCTTTTACAAACATTTCTCTGAATAAGTATCTTAAAAGAATTCAGCAGCCGATGATATTTTATTGGATTACTCGGTTTCTGTCGTTCAATACTGCGCATCTGAAAAATGGTGCCTTTACCGCAGTCGCCATGTCTTCTAGCTTATTTGGCTAAGATCAAAGTGTAGTATCTTATTATCTGCTTAATCTGATTCTCTTTCTCCATTTCTTTCTTTCATTTTATCACTGAAACCAAGTAGTGTCATTTCCCCTCTTTCCATGTGATTAAAACAGAATAGTCCATCATTTGTGAAATATTGGCAGGGCGTAACGGTTGTGCGGATGAAGGGAGGGACAAGTACAATTATAATAGGATTATTATTATTATTGTTATTTTAACATTTCACTTAAATTATCTCAAATAATTTTATACAGAAATTCTTATTAATATTTACACTCAAAGTAATTATATTTTCACAATTCTGCTCTATTCACTTCCTGTATAAAGAACTAGCAGTAGAGCCCGGTGTTGCCCGGGGATATAACAGTAAGAGATAGATCAAGTATCCACCATCATAAAGACTGAAAAATAAAATTGACAAAGATTATTGTTTAAGGTTGACGGACACGCAAGTGTTAATTTTTTTTTTTTTTTTTACGAATTGGTCAAACTCAAACAAAAACATTGTTTTCAATCGTTATGAGTCTACTGATTGAATAGAATTTTATTATAAATAATTGTCTTGTAAATGGAATTTTTAAAGCATTCTGAATGTTAAAAATAAAGAAAAAAGTGTGCAAGAGAATAAGAAACACTACCTGTCAAAAAAAAAAGTGAAGTTTTGTTTTATCGGCTGAAAAATATAGGAAATCCGCTCCCATATTTAAAGTAACCCACACACACAAACAACCCGATGTGAGTTGTCCCCCTTCCATTTTCATGACGTCTCTTAATCGTGTTTTCAAATTGATTTTGTGCAAAAACAATTATATTTTCCCCATTTTTGGTGCTGTTAGAACCACCACAAGGTAATTTTATGTCGTCCTGTGAAGTTTTGTTGAAATCGGTTGAAAAATGTAGGAAATCCGATCCAATATATAAACGTTACAGACAGACACACACACAATCTGCGTTTTATAATAAGTAAGATTAATCTCAGTTATGACATTTTTCCATAAATGAAATATCAAAATTAATAATAAAATGAATGGAAATACAAATAACACAGTAAAATGTAATAAATGTACATAAAATTATAGTATTTTATGTACACTTCTGATAAAATTTCATAAGAAAGGTACCTAAAATTAATTAGATACCTTTTTCTTATGAAATTTAATCTCACTATTAACAGTCTTATTTTTGAATTTCTTTATATTTTCCATAAAGCATCGTAAACGTAAAAATGAAAGCTAAGTACAAAAATAAAAAATAAAAAATTAGAGCGCTGAAAGTTTTCCTTAAAAGTAACGAGGTAAATAATTTGTTCACTTAAATAATTTCACTTCCTTCCATTCATAGAAAGAATTATCCTCCCGTAAGTTATCTAAACGTCATGAATGTGCCTTTCGTCAATCGTCAAGCGACGCGAAAGGTTATGACCTGCTTTGTTTTATTTTCAAATTACATTTTTTCAGCGCAGAAGCTAAGTTAAGCTTGGTTCAAAATATTTTAAATAAACAGTATAATTTCTGTTTTTATTAAAATCAGTTTTGAAAAAGTGATAATTGATTTTTAAAAGAATATCAAAGTCAGATTTTAATCTTTTTTATCAAATCGAAAAAAATGATTGAAAATGATTGATTATCTGTCCTTTTTTTTGACCAAAAAAAAACAATATTTTTAATGAAAATTTCAGACGTGCTAGGAACGATTAAAAAATGTAAAAAAAAAATACCCAAAAATACTTTGATCTTTCCTCTTTAATAATAATATGAACATTAGACGATAAAATTTTGTTCTCGTCAAGTTCGGCTTTTTTTTCATCATGCTATGCTCTTTTGTTTACATTTTCGTGGGTGAGTTGTCCCCCTTTCATTCTCACGATGTGTCTTAATCGTGTTTTCAAATTAATTTTGTTAAAAAACAATTTTTTTCCCATTTTCGGCGCCATTAGAACCATCACAAGGTAATTTTATGTAGTCCTGTGAAGTTTTGTTGAAATCGGCTAAAAAATGTAGGAAATTGGATCCAATATATAAACGTTACAGACACACACTCACACACACACACAATCTGCATTTTATAATAAGTAAGATATTAATGCATTGCTACACTTCACCGAAAATAAGATTTTAAAGTTTTAATTTACAATTACCTGCCTCACATCATCATTAAATTTTCCATGTTTATCATTTTTTAAATTCCCCCTCAAATGTTCAATTTAGTTTATGATAAAAAGAAAACATTGTCAATGGTTCATTCAGAAATTAACAGAAAAATATTATTTTCTTGCTTTGTGTATAGAAGCAAAATTTGTTCTAACAATCATATACTAACATTTTTCACTTTTACATCTAAATAATACATATATCTAAATTTAAGTCCTTCAATCTTCATTTAGATTTCAGTTTAAAAAGAAATGCTTAAGTAGACTTTATTTTTTCTAAGTGTGCATCCATATACTTACTAAAAGCCCACCACTACTGGTAAGATGTTTTTTTAAGAAATTAGTTGGTTTTTTTTTTTTTAGATTAAAAAAATTAATTTTAATTAAAAATTGTGTATCATGCTTAAAAGCAAAACATTAAGCAATGTTAAGAGAATGTATTTTTATGGCTGAAACAATTTCTAGTTCTGTGGGTCATTTGATATGGGATGAACTTACAAGTCTTTTATCTGGGTATTTGTTGGTTGGCGCTAAAATTAAGTCAGTTATTGCCAAAAAACTACTTCTGCGCAGTCTGTTTACTCCCCTTTGCTGACCTGACATGTAAACTTTGCCACAAAACCCAGCAACTCCAGACTGAAATTATTTTGAAGTATTTCTAACTTGTTCCTGGTAAACTTTTTATGTTTTTTCCCTTTTTAACCACTGACCAAATCACTAAAATTAAAACTTTTTTTCTTTACTATAAAACCAAGTTCTCCTGTCATTCAATTTGCTTTTCTTTATCTTTTCTTTTGTCGCACACGTGACAGCAGTTATCATAAACTAATATTCTATCCTCCCTGGAATAACACCATGATATTGGTCTTGAAGCCTGCCTTTGAGATTTTCAACTTTTAAGGAAAAAAAAAAAAATGAAGTTAATAAATTCTCATGAGCCTACTAATTAATTACTGATTTATCAAGAGAACACATTTACCCGTTTCCTTCTTTCACTTCTTTTTATTTCCTGTCGGTTTCTTCTTGAAAGTGATTTCACACTCAGACGGCCTGAAACAAAAATAAAAATAAAAAATGGTTAAAATCTAAATAAACAATTATGGTACTTACACAATATCTCTTCAGAGTTATATATCAGCTTTTTAACATCAATTTTAATAGATGCATCCATGAGACTAAAATTCATAATGTCTTGGATTTGGGTACTGCCCACAGCACCATCACCACTCGTTTTTAACACAAACGAGTGTGCGAAAATTTGGACAATAAGGGTATTTTGTACATAAGTGAATATAACGAATCCAACAGGAATTGGAACTCAGCTCTCCACTTAACTATTACAAGTCATTACACCACCTGCATACCCAAGAAGTCACCCATCTAGATACTAACTAGGCTTGATGTTGCTTAACTTTGGTGATTATATGGGAACCAGTGTTTCAACATGATGTGGTTGTACGTCTCATAAATATTTAAAACAAGAAGGGTCAATCATAATTTCAACAAAAATAGATTACACCTGTAACTTCAATAATAAAACTTCAAGTGTTTTTGCAATATAAGTTAAGTAAATTAAATAAAATTCATATTCTTTTTTTTTTCTTTTTTGTTAGTCATCTTGAAATATAAAGCATTCACACATATGGATATTAATGAATGATCGTTTCACTAAATATTACCATTAATAACAAACAATGACTATTTCAAGCCTGTTTTCAATATTCAACTTTGTATGGCACAAGAAGAAATAAGAAAGAGAGAGAAAGGGTCCTCAAAGTCAAGCAGACCTATCTATCTACTTTGAAACTCAGTATTCAAAATTTTGATTTATAACCAGTTACAAATACCAACAAAATGCACTGGAAGGAAAGCTACAACAACGCGTTTATAAATGTAAGAAAGAAAGACTATTTTATTTGGTATTAGTAAATCAAGGAACCAAATCAGAGAAAAATACTAATTCTTTTTAAAGTCAACTTTTTTTAAATTTATTTTTCATTATTTTTTTTTTTTAAATGGAATAAGATAAAATTTTTGAAAATCTTCTGCAAATCAAGAATTATCTCCCTTCCTTAACGAACACTTCAGGAAAAAATAAATTTACTAAAATTCTTAGTGCCAGTAAAGTTACCAAAGTCAAAAATTTACCAAAATCAGAACTCACTGACCTTGAATTTTACGTGTAACATATCATAGCACTTTGTTTTATTATGTCAGGTTAAGTTGCTTAATTCAACAGCCTATCAATCCTTGTTGAGTAATGTTGAATAGAAGAAATCTTAGAGAGATTAACAGAAAGGTAGACATAGGTCCAGTTTACATTTGAATCAAAAGATAGAGATTGGTTGAAGTTATACTCGAGTTTACAAGTACTCCTTCAGAAGATAACTCCTCAAATAGGTAAACTGTATTCTAATACATGCCAAAAGGATAAACATTGATTAATTCCTAACCAATGACAAATTCTTTTATCGTCATTTTCAATGAATTTCTACAGTAACATTTGTAAAAGTTATTTTAGTAAAGCCATCAATATTGCATTTACCTTATACTTAAACCTTATTCTTTGTTTGCCTTAATTCCTACCCAAAGACAATTTTTTTCTTCTAGATTTTTAAGGCACAATGTACAATTTTGTAGCTTAAAACAAATTTTAAGTAAAACATGTTCTCTAGTCAAATTCTTTCCCACACACTTACCACCAGAAATGTTTTATTTTTATTGAAGAAAATTAAAAAAGTCCATGATTTAAAAAAAAAAAAAATGTCAAAATATTGTCTACACCAGGTTCAAATGCTTTTTGATGTGACATCATAATTATTCATTGAAATGAAAATTGTGAAAAATCTTTGGTTATGAAATTTTAGCCATGATATAGTTTATATAAACAGTTTAACCGCAACAACTGTGCTAATACTAAAAGTAACTACCTCCAAACATTCACTAAAAAAAAGATACATTATGAAAAAATGCCCAAAACATAATATAAACAAAATTTTAACATCAAAATCTTTCTGTTAAGATGAAACATCAAAGGATTTTTTCATGTAAGGAAAAAAGATTTTGGTTGGTCGATCTTGTTTAGCAACAATGGGTCATTTAATGCATAAATCTAAATATTTTGAACACATGCCTTGAACTACAGATAAAATGTATTGTTGGCCATTTTGCTATAAAATTGTACTGTTGGTAATTTAACTAGAAATATGTATTGTTGGTAGTTTTGTTATATAAAAATGTACTGCTGGTATCAAGCAATTAAGAGGTGATTCCACACTCCTCAAAACCTCCAATCTTCTGATTAGAGGCCTTGCTGTCAAATGTAGTTTATTGTCATACCCAGGTGTGATGATGTCATTCTGCATAAACTGTAATGACATCCAAGTTCAGCAGTATGTGAATACACCAGCACTCACTATATGTTCCACAGATTCGTATCGATTATGGCCATAAACAACACAAATAATAACAAAAGCTTTTCAAGACACTTGTTGGGTTGAGAAGTAGCAAAAAAAAAAAAAAAATAATACAATACAATTACTCACTTAATCGGTAATGTCTTCCTTCTGATTCTGTACCGGAGACTTACCTCAGCGACCCAAGAGGGCCAGAGTCGCATGTATGTTTGGCAATGGAGTGTGGAGAGGGCAAATTTGCAAGCTTTGGACTGGAGGTGAATTGGGCAGCACTTTATGTGCTGTGGTGTCACTTGTAGCCATTTTTATTGGCTGGTTCTGGACACTCATTGGCTGAGCAATGGCTGGATCAGTTGCATAAAAGCATGGTACGCACATTCAAGAGTGAGTCTCATTCCTGACAAGGAGTTGTACACTTGAGATTGAGGAATGAAGATAATTGTGGAATTGATTTACATATTGGAATTGTATATAGTTTCTTTATTTTGGGAGGGTGCTTCTGACCAATTCTCACATAGTTTCAAGAAAGCAAACTTCGACTTCTCACTAAATTCCAACCATGGGAAACAGACCCCTACAATGCCTGCCCATTTCACTCACTGCTTCATTATATGGATACTGGCTGGGGTAAACCCCCCCCCTTTTCCATCCATTCATGTTCCACCAACCAAAAAGGGAGAGCACCCAGACAGATTTTGGATGGGCAGTCTGTCAAAGGACTTTAATTTTATGGCTATCTAAAAAAAAAAACTAACAAAATTTTGTCAATTCAAAGGTGGGCTGGAAACAGGATTCCTAAAAAATTCTGGTCATTAAATTGACTTAAAATGAAAAAGAACCTATCTATCCATCTTATAAGGATGTGTGAGATATCATATTGCTACACAAGACTAGATTTTACATAAAAATTTGTCTTTCAAATGATACTAAATTTAGCCTCTTTGGAATTTACCAGTTATAAGAAAATGGTTTTGGGAACTTTGTAAAACTGTTAGCTTTACACAGACAGCTAACAATTAGAAATAAAAAGAGATTCTAAAATCCTTCTTAAGTGAAACACCAAACATGCTACTGTTAGAATATTAAATATGTAAAATAAGAAAGCATTGGCAGAAAGTTTTATTGATAAGGTATTTCCTTGATTCTCACCTGCATGCTGAGCCGCTATAGCCAACAGGAATCACTTCTTCCATCTATACCAAAGCAACACGTCTGATTGCAACAGATGTCTCTTTGTCTCTGCTTGTAACAAGTGCAAGCATGTCCTCAATGAAGCAAAGTTACAGTTAACTGATAGAATAAAATAACCTATAGCATCTTGCAAGCTTGGTTCCAGAGATTATTAGCAGCTCTGCAAGAGTGTGCTGAACAACAGAAAATCTCCAATCCCTATCCTATTCAATCAATTTGAAGTCCTGGCATCTGCAGCAGATAAGGTAGAATTCTTTGCTTGGAAATTCTCAACACTCAACTCATCTGGAGTACCCACACCGGATTTTCCCACAAGATGTTAGGCTATATTGAGTAATACTCGCATAACCTCGTCACTGGTCTCGTTCATCATTTCTAAATTCAAATCCCATAAGGCAAGTGGAGGTGACAGGATACCAGCCATCATCCTGAAGAAATATGCTCCCGAGCTGGCTCTAGTTCTCTCCAAACTCTACAACTATTACCTCACTGCTACTTGCTCTCCAGTTGGAAGTCCTCTTCTGTAGTTTCTGTTTTTAAGAACTCTGGAGAACCTTCTGACCCCTCTATTGCCCTATTAGTCTCCTACAGCTTTTCGGCAAAGTATTTGAGGCTTTAATCAATGCTGAAGTGGTTAAGCATCTTACCTCTCACAACCTACTGACATCTACCGACAAATAATATGGATTGTCCAGTCTACCGCTGATTACAGCCATCAATGAATATGTGTATCAAGCGCTTGATAATGTCAAAGCTCAAGCTGTGGCTCCAGATATCCCAAAAGCATTTGACAGGGTCTGACATGCCGGACATCTATGTAAGCTTCATGGCTACAGTATTACAGGACTATTGTTTGATTTAATCCAATCATTCCTATCAAATCTTGAAATGAAGGTCATTCTGAACAGTCGTGCTTCCAGATCTTTTTACATGGATGTGGATGTCCTTCATGGCCCTATACTATGTCCTACACAGTTTCTGATCTTCATGATGTTCCTGATGTCATCTGTTCCAAAGTAGGCATTTATGCAGATGATACAACCATTTACTCCCGTTTCAATAGCAAATCTGTCAGAGCTGACAAAGTTAACCTGGTCACTGCTCTTGAAAAGGACCTCCAATCAGTGGTTAACTGAGACCAGAAATATTTTGTAAATTTTAATGCCTACAAAACTAAACTGCTCTCATTTAACCCCCATAGAGAAACTTCCCTGCCCACCATCAGCATGACTGATGCTTGACTCCTGGAGAGCAACACACTGCGCCTTCTTGCCCTCACATTCTCAACTGACTTGAAGTGGAACAACTACATCAAATCAATAGCTGTATCTAGTGCAAGGAAAGTTGGTTTATTGTGTCATGCCAGAAGGTTTTTCTTATCAGAGACCATCTTGCATATTTACAAATCTTACCATTCCTCAATGCATTGAATACTGTTGCCATATCTGGTCTGGTGCCCCAGCTGTTCCTATCAAGGTTCTTGACAAAATCCAAATAAGAATCTGCAATGTAATTGATCTTGACATCTCGATTTCAGTTACTTGTAGCTTCTCTCTGTCTTTTCTAGAAATATTTTCATGGCAACAGCCCTGACATGCCTTTGCCCTGGCTACATGAATTTAAGCATGCTGGCATCTAGATCCCACCCTCTTACTGTTGAAATAGTTTCATGAAACTTCCACTTCTACGCCAACAGTTTCTTTTCTCACACTTCCCGACAATGTAACTCCTTTTTCCTGATTACTACAATGTTCAAAAATTTAAACAAATGTCAATTACCATCTTCTGCCTTCTTGAACCCCATTCATCTTTTACCATTTCCTCAGACTTTTCTCTCACTTTCTCTGTAACCCCCACCTGCGTACTAGTGGTACATCCACCTTGCTTGGAGTGAAATGATTAAAAAGAAAAAAAAGAAAGTACCAACATTTTTGCTCAATGTGATTGTCTATTCCTGATCCAAAGCAGGACATGGGGCTTGATCCTGAATTACAATTTTTGTGATGTGCATCCATTGTAACCCGATTTACACTGGCACACAAATGGATACACAACAAAACTTTTGCAGGAGAAAGTCACATGATCCTTGCTGATGGACAAAGACTTTCTTGGTGTTAAACACTAGGTACAAATTCACAGCAGGAAAGTAATTCATGACAGACATTGATTTGTTGTCCTATAGGTATTATTTTACTATTACACTTATCTTCTCTACAGCTATTATTTTATACTCTTTAAGTAGTGAACTAGCCAATGACAGTGAAGTAAGGGCAGAATTGATCATGCACATTTAGGTTAATAAGGGAAAAAAGGTGTAATAGTAAAATAAAAAGCTACAAAATTATTATTGATATTACCCAACCAAAGCCTCGGTAGAAAAAAAAGAAAGGATAAATCATAAGTTTCTTATAAATTTTTCCATAATGTAACCATTATTAAGCAAGAACAAACCAGATGAAATTCAATTCAGAAGTTTACTGTTTACAATACATGAAGTCTAGGCACGATGTGCATTGTGAAGATGTCTATTTTGATGCTATTTTTAAACAAGATTATATTGTGTTCAAACAAGCATGCTCATAATTTGTTATACTCACATTTCAGTCGCTATGCACTTTGGTTTTCTTCAGGTAACTCACCTTTTGGGAATTTTAAACCTTTATTTAATTTAGAGATTGATTTCCGCTCTCCGTGTTCTGGGGATATTCCAGATCACTTTACTCAACAGTTTTATTCACGAGGCTAAGTATATATTGGATCATTATCAATACGAATATGCCGGTCCGAATAGCAAATTATAATGACTCCTTACAAACTTTCTGACAAAGATTGAAAACGTTATACAAGTTAAATTTTTCTCCCCTAAAACTCCACAATTGAAACAAAAAAAAACAGAAAAGTTATCGATTGATATGTTAAAAAAAGTCAAACAAAAACAAAATCCATAAGTTGCCTTGCAAGATTTACTAAATTACTTGCTTAAAAAGGATTTTTTTTTTATTTTGAGGTTAAAATCAAACTTTCAGTTTTTGTTTATAGTTTTCCTGTAATGTAAAAAAAGGTGCTTTCAAGAACCAAGTACTCCTTTAAGTTGTTAAGCAAAATGTCTGACACAAATAAATATCGAATCCTTCTTAATCTTCTCATTATCACTGGGACCGATCACTATAGAGACGTTAGGTAAACTCTAACCATACACGTATTTTTACATTTTAAAACATTCTGGCTGGAATTAATCATAGTTGATTCCAAACTAATTTCGACATTGCAGAAGAGAACAAGACATTCAAGGATAGAGAGTAGACGACCGAAATTTTATAGAAAGAAAAAAAAAAGAGAAAATCTTCCACTTGCAACCAGACTCTTCAGTCTTTAGTTTAATATTTACTAAAAACTAAAAAGTGCGGTTTGGTTCCAAGTAGTAAAGATTCCCTGCGACAGTACTTACAAATCGGATACAATAGATAAAAACACGTTATAATACTTTTATTTCATATTATTTTAAAGTCATACCTTGAGCTTGTCGTTCTACTTCACGCTTCCCTCTATGCTTTCCCTGTTTATGTTGTTTATTTTGCTGCTTTAAACTCCCAGGTCGATGAGACGGCTGAACGTCGATCGCCATTTTTCTTACCTACTATTGATCAACACCACGTGTTTGGCGATCCGGAAGTCAGTGTAACTAACTTCCGGTGACAAATAAAATAAGAGATAACTCTTCCAGTTGGAATTCAATTATTTT
Source organism: Acanthosepion pharaonis (assembly GCA_903632075.3). NCBI lineage: Eukaryota > Metazoa > Mollusca > Cephalopoda > Sepiida > Sepiidae > Acanthosepion > Acanthosepion pharaonis. The sequence continues at coordinate 53,236 of CAHIKZ030004241.1, forward strand.
TATTGATTTTATTTTTATGAAATTTTGTTTAAAATATGTTATGTAACTAGTCTTACTGCCGAAAAAAAAGAACGATGAACTCGAAATAAATAATATGGAATGAAAAGAAACCAATACATATTTGTAATTTAGTGTTACTATTACTTTTAAGAAAATTCTGAAATCACTAATGTGAGGAACCCAGCATGTATTTATTTATTTTTTTTTGGTGGGCGGGGGGGGGGGTGCCTTGAATCAGTTTTTAATTTACTCATGTCATATTATTATATTACCAAAAGAGAACCATAGAAGAATTTTCTTGAAGTAAACCAAAATTTCAATATAATGCACTCATTTGAAAAGATTGGAAAAGTGTAATCAATTTTTTTTTTTTAACCATGTTACTTTAGGATGTACATGATCATAATACACTACTAATTTGTGGGAAAATTAAATAAAATAATGATAAGGAATAAAAAAGAATTACATTTTCCCATGATGTCAGTAATAAAGGAATGGGAAATTTTATTACCCCATTTCACTTTGCCAAATGCCCATTAGGTGACACTGCTCAAGTCTATAAAAAGACAAATATTTCTTTTCTCTTCCTCTTTCCTCTTCTTGCTCCAAGATTTAGTAGCATGTGAATAAAGGACTAATAAGGAATAAAGGTTTCTCTGGTCCACTGATGACTGAACTCTTTTTCCACTTTCCAAAATCTCCCCTTATGAAGTAAATCAACCTTTTCTTTGGTTGTTCCAATTTAGTGCAAGGCTGACTTAAGCTTGACCATAATAAACATGCTGGCTTACTTATCCTAACTTTTGAACCAGTAAAAGAAAAGGCACATACTCAAGTGACATTGAGAACTTTGTCATCATTACAGTTTATATTAAAAAAAGAATAAACAGTCCATAGTATAAACCCAAGATTTTGTGCTTCTTAAATTGTTTACATATAAAGACATACAAAGCTAAAATACATGCAACATACAACCTTTAAATTCCATAGATTTCTTTACATTATTATCTGTGAATTGCCATGAGTTATTGGGAAAGATAGTGGAGAGGTGTGTCAGTATCTTCCCTTCATTTTTAATTCAATGCCATCCTTCTTCTAGACTGGCTGTCATCCAAGGCTAGAAAGTTTAGTCTACTCTGATATTTAACACATAGCTGGAGGGAAAAAAATGAATTCATGTCTTTTCCAAAAGTATTAGTGTAAAAGTGAAGATGGCTGAGTAGGCCAGAATTTGAACTTGTCTCACTCTTCAACAATGAAGCAAGTACAAACTTTTCCTTGGTTGTTCCAACTCTGAGCCAGGCTGACTTGAGTGACAGTTATGAGTTGGTGTGTGTGTGAGAGGGTACTGCCACCTCTTTTTACTGAAACTAAGAATTAAACAGAAAACTAAAGTTGTCCTCTGAGCCCCAATCTACAAAGATTCTACTGGACTGAGCTGCATGATTTCTCTAAAATCATTATTGCCATTCATTTTCAAAATAAATTTACTTTTGTTTCCTGAAACATTAACTTCTAACAGACAATAGCTCAGGGGATTAAAACATTGGTTCATAACTTTTGTAACATCATCATTATGAGTTTGTAGAGGGCCGACTTTAGGCTTGCGTGTTGTTGTTGTTGTATCATTCTGTATCCATTAATGAAGGTTTTTCTTTCTGCCACAATTAATAATATGAAACTGAGATTACTTCTGAGTTAGATAAATACAATATTTATTATGATAATGAATACATAAATACTGAATACCAGATGATGAAAAATACACTGCACTGAAAGTCCCACTGGATCCGTGGTTGAGCAGATGAAAGCTTGTTTAAATAAAATTCATAGAATCCTCATAGAATATTCTTTCAAAGTGAAATCTACCATGAGTGGAAATATTTGTTGAAGTGACAGGGAGTTGTTGTAGCTTGTGAAATGCCTTCTTGATACATCTCTCTTTTTGGGTTGTCTGGGATCAGAGTTTTTATACCTGACAATTAGCTCCCAGACATATTTGAATTTTAGCAGGAAGATGTTTCATTGGTTGGTGTTAACCAATGAGAATACAGTGTTTAATGCAGTTTTTTTCACTGTCTCTTGCTAAGCAGAAATCATGCTAATTGAAAGGTGAATAAGGAGGTATATGGTAGGAAATGGTGACAACAAGTTCAATCCCTGAGTCAGATAGTGCAGACAGCAGGGGAATTATAAATCTCTGTAAATAATTATAAACCCCTAAAATTTATATATAGAAAATACTTGTAAAAACTGAGAAATAGCAAAATGTGGAAACAACAAAACAAGTATTATTTATTATCTGGTTGATAGTGATCATTATATGGTGTTAGTGACACAAGAAATAGTAATACTTAGTAAATTGTATATAGTCTTTCTTGTATGTTTTTTTTTTTATATAGTGGCCATATAATTTAGTTGGAGAAAAATAAAGAAATATCTAGAATTTTCTTACCTCAAATTTTGGTTTTGTATGTTAAGAAGGGACAAATGTTATCATTGTCCTGAAAAGGAAAGGATTCAAAATTGTGGTGAACAATTACATAGAAGTAAGTGAGTCAGAGTGGCTTGCATCTGGTGTAAATGAAAATAAGTTTCTTACCTCAATACACGACATGTAGCAGCGGAATTTTGTGCCTTGAAAATGGCATGAATCTCCCCTCCTCATGTTAGATTATTCCAAGAGTGTATATTCTGTAATGATGGTTTTTGTACAGCTTAGTGTGGGTCGACCAATAGCAAGTCGTGTGTGGATTGGTCATACTGGAGGATGCCATTTGCCTGGGTAACTGAGGACAAAAGCAAAGAACTCTAATTAGTCAGTCAGCTTTGGTGTTGGTATGATAAAAGAGGACTGAAGCAGTGAGAAGGGAATGATTTTTATGCTGGTGATGTGTGTGGGAACTCAAGAACAGTGGATTGAAAAAGAAGTATTTAGTGTTGTAGGAGCAATGTCAGAAGAACACAAACTCATTTGGTCAATTCTTGTGTCCACTGTTTGTCTGATAGTAGGGATGTCACATGTTTGTGTTTGGTAGAGGAGTAGAGTGGGGTTTTGAAAAGGTGACTCATTAATCATAATTATAATTGTTATACTTACATTATTATAATTATTTGTGACACTATAATTAATTTTTTATTTTTTTTATTTTTAATGGACATGACAAGATGTCGACTCATTGAAAAGAGAGCTGAGCAATAACTGAGCTATACTAAATAAGAACGCAATAAGATATTCCTAGAGATGAACATATATAGAGCTTAAGGGATGAAATGAACAGCTGGCTTATCCATGCCATGGAGATTAATGGAGGATGATAATGACAAGGAAACACATAGTCATTTTTAACAAAACAAGATAAGGAATTTATTTATGAATTTACACACTTGAAGTTGTGTTGGTAACTCATTTCAGGAAAATGAATCAGAAATTTTTAAGTGAATAGGTTTCATTCCAGAAATAAGTACAAGCAAAAAAGCAAAAACTATATATTTAAAACCAAAGCAAAAGAAAATCAAATGTTTCTATCTGAATTTCTGGGATGACAAGTTATCATTATTTACACAATTTATATTCAGACTATTGTCCTCATCATCGTTGTTTCAGGTGTTATACCCTTTCAGCCTTCATCAGGTGTGTATTGATCTGGGTAACCTACAGGATAATTTGAACTGAGCAATTTATTTAATCTAGGTGGGTAGATTGTTCTTGTTCCATTGCCCATGTCTAGATCTAGCTTGTCTAGTTCTTATTTTTAGTACAGCGCGGTTTTCGTTTGCCCTGTTTCTAATGACTCCAAGTAGACACTACCCAACTGTTAAGAGAATCTATTTTTACAAATGAAACTTCTCTGGGTTCTGGGTTATTTTTATCAAAGACTTCAGAGAACTCTTTGATGTTGTTGGATAAACTTACAAAGTGGAGGTCTTTCATCCAGTTATTCATATTTGTTGGTTAGTGCCAAAATTAAGTGAGTTGGCTGGGAAGGTCAGTTGTAGAAATCTGCCTCACAGCAGTTAGTTTACTAGGGTCATAGCTATGGACAAATAATGAATCCCCAAACAAAAATCAACAGTACATTTTTATAATAAAAAGTCTAACAATAACAATTTTTATAGCAAAATGACAATGCAACACTAACAAAATAAATAAATAAAAATTAGTTATAGTGCCAAAAAAATAATTATAATAAAATAATTATAAGAACTGTAATTATTATTAATTCACTCATTCAAAAGCAATGACAATCAACCGCACTTTTCTCCTCTGTACTCTAATCTAAACAGGCTTCCATATAAATATTATCTGTTGATACTGTAGTTTAAATGAGTCTCTATTACTACAACATCACTTGTACAAATCCAGATACTGCTGGTTCAATTCACTGTTCTTGCTTTCTATACACTTCACAATGTAAATCCGAGTTTTCTTCTGCTGTTTTCATTGCTTCAGCCCTCTTTTATCGGGCCAACACTGCAGTCGACCAACTAATCAGCGTTCTTTGCTTTTATTCTCAGTTACCCAGGCAAATAGACCCCTCCAGTTTGACCAATCAGCACACAACTTGCTATTGGTGGAAGCATGCCAAACTGTACAAAAAACCCTCATTACCACACATACTGCTAGAATTGCTAGACGGGAGAGTAATGCCATTTTCACAGAGCAAACTTGCCGATGTCACGTGCTGCACGTTAAAGTAAGACCCTTATTTTCTTATGCACTAGATGCAAGCCACTCTGGCTCGCTTGCTTCTACAGAGATGTTCGCCACAGATACCTACTATTGTATATGTTTGTGTCTAATGCCACATCTGTACGCTGTTGTAGGGATACAAAAGGCAATTATCTTTCTTTCATTGAAATAAAGTCATGAAGGTTACATGACAGTCAGTGAGTGACATCAGGGGATAGAGTGATGATAGGTAGTTGCAATGTAAACATCAGATAAGAGGATGTCCCTAACCCACAGCAGTAGGTCTTACAGGAAAAACCACATGGTTTCATCAGATTCATAGAAAAATAACTGTAATTCCAGTTTTCCTTTCAGGAAATATCAAAAGTAAGACTCTTTTTCTTTCACACTGCTTACTGTTGTAAACATGTGATATAGTTTCTCTGTGTAGGACATGTGTAAATATGTATATATAATTTTTTGTATGTCTTAGTGGTATAAAACTCTCTTTCAGAACTAAGCATGTTTTTCATTCTTTTTCCTTTCACTTATTCTGTTTGATCCATGAAATAAGGTGTTTTTATATGAATATAATAATGCTAAAAATAGGGCAAGTACAAATGGGAGACTAAACATTTCTTCCATAGTGTATCCATTATCTGGTAACTTACCCAACATGTGATGATATTATTGCCCATTAACTGGTAATACCTGATGTGATGCAATATTTTTCCTAATTACTCTCTTTATAAAAAAACAAACTAAAAAAAAGAAACAATTTTTGTAAAAATCACCTCAACAATGATGATTATAAAATTTTTGCATTTACACTATCTGTTTTCTTTTTCTGTTTTTTTTTTTTTGTAAATAAGTTGAATAATATTTTTTCAATATCAAAGTTTCACCCACTCAACTTTACACAAATATTACAATAGTTCCTTAATCATTAATAGTAATTTGTATTTGAAGCAGAAAGAATTAAATATTTTATTGACTGTAGTTTAATATATGCAAAATTGTAAATAAATTTTTGAGTGCATTAAGATTATACACAGATTTCAATATTCATTTTATGTAGCCTTCATTTAAGAACACTGAGATTAGTATGAAAATTCACACTTAAATTTTGCAAAATGAAGGAAAAAAGATCATTCTAGATAATTATCTTATTGGCTATGAAAGGATATTTATATTTTCTTTATGATGTTGTGATAAGTTTGGGGTTGTTGTTGTTAGAAGTTGAGAAAATGTTTTATAGTGAAAGTATAGATTATATATATATATATATATATATATATATAGAGAGAGAGAGAGAGAGAGTATACATATAGATTATTATAGATTTCAGATTATTATATATAACTGCTGATATATAATATATATAATTACATATTATATTAATATTATATATAATATAATATAATATATAATTGTAACTATATATATATTATATATTCATATATAATATTATATATAGTATACATTATGCATAATATATAATTATATATTATATAATATATAATTTTCATATTATTATATATAATTGCAGATATATATTATAGATTATTATTGTTATAGCATACCTATTGATGATATGTCCCCATTCCCGTAAATACAGTAGTTAATTCTGTATATTGGTTTACCATTAGAGATTCATTGTGGAATTCATTTGACTCACTTCTAGCAGTTGACTACTACTTCTATGCACTGAATCTTATATGTCTTGTTCTTGTCCTAAGTATTATCGTTCATTACCAACCTTCGTTTTATTATTCTATTCAGTAACCTTTTCTAGGTTACAACAATTATATAGATTATATAGATTATATTATATATATAATTGTAGATTATTATATCATCTTCTTATAATCAAAATTTTTTAGAATATGTCGGCCATAGATGAACAAAAACTACAAGCAGTGACAGACTGGGTCCAATAATATTAGTTGCAGGAGGCAACTACAATGCTATCATTTAAGTTTCATAATGAATCAATAATTATTTTTAAAAATTCATATGGAAAAAAGGTACAATTAAAATTTTGATGGAAATATTATATTTCTTAGTAATTACAGTGCATTTATATTTCTTAGTAATTACAGTGCACATGTATTGTACACATTAATGGCAGTAGATACCAAATGCTAATACAGACTTTATAATTGAATTTTTTATTTATTTCTTTAATTGGTTGATATTTTTAAATAGTTTACTGCACAATTTACATATTAACAGATAGTTTAAAAGCACATGAGAGCATTGTATGCAGTTCACTATATTAAGCATAATCATTTGTGTTCACTTGATGACTGTGTGAATCTGCCAATAATTGTTTCTGCATTCAGTTCCTCTAATAATTCCCTATCAATGGATAAGAACATGTATAATTCCAAATTCTCCTCATTGAACAAATTTCTTAACATTGTCTTTATGATCTTTAACTTTGAAAATGTCCTCTCACATTAGACTTGATTAACTGATAGTGTCCAGATGACTTTATAAAGTTCTGATTCCTTCCTAAAACAATTGTTTGTATTTGTTTCTTTATGGTACTTTGGCATCCTGGCCAGTCTGTTACTGCCTGCAAGTTTTGAGAAAATAGACAAACAAGACATTGGAATCAAATGAGAAAGACATTTTTATTCTATCAGGAACTTTTTGTGTGTGTAGAGAAACTTCAAGGATAATTCCTAAATGAAAATGCAAATCAAAAGAATGAACTTACTATGTTGAGTGAAGAATACAGTCTAAGTTATGCATGTCTATTCTGGAGTGCTCGTTTTTGTGCCCTATCTGGACAGTGTGAAAGAGGGCTAGCCTCTTGAGATTTGCACAATGTATGCTCCCAGGTTTTGGGGCTTTTTTTTACACATGCACAAAAGCTGAAAAGGGTTGATGCTACTGACAGGGTTTTAAACACATGTATGTCTGGCAAAAGGGTGTAACATCAGCATTTCAACACTTAAACAAGGGGCATCATCAATTGATGTTTCATTGGAGATCAGTGGATATCATAAATCCATGATTTAAACTTTTTCGAATGATATAGATATTGTAGCCAAGTTATAACTCTGAGTAAATAATTATAAATCTCCTTACATTTATACAAAAATACCTGTAAAAATAAGAAAACAGCAAGACATGGAAAGAATAAAATGAGTATTATTTGTTATCTGGTTATATTGTGGTGTTTGAAACATGAGAGACAGTAATACTGAGTAAAATTGTGAGTTTGGGGTCAAATGTAGATCAAATATGGATCAGAATCTGACAGAATAAGTAAAATGTATACGGTCTTTCTCAGATGTTTTTTCATACTTGTGTGTAATGAGTGTCTAGATAAATTAGTTGAAAAAATACAAGAAGTGTCTAGGGTTTTCTTACCACACATTTTTTTTGAGTGCTAAGAGATAAATATTACTATTATGGCCTGAAAATGAAAAGAAACCAAAATTTTTGTTGACGCACATATTAACGACATGTCTGGGTGAATTGCTTGCCTGATACTGAGAATGTTATAGTGGGTTATCAGTTATAGTGAAGTCTATGAGTGTTGAAACAGATTAATTTGATTTGGCTGAGTTAGTTAGATAACCCACCATAAGAGGGGTATAAAACAAGAAAATCAGATTGTAAAGTGAAACAACAAATTTATATACATATAAATCAATTAAGGTCTTTACAAATAAATTCAATGTATTTTGGTTGATACAAGGTTGTCAAAATGTTTGTAGTAGTCCTTGCAAGAATGAGTTATGCGTACGTAGGCAGATCGTATGTGTGGATGCATGTATGTATGAGCATTATCAAAGGGTAGGAATGTCTTTGAAGTAATCACTCAGTCTTAAAATGTTCCATTCATTTATCAAGTATAAAAGAGGTGAGGGAGAAAGGTAGAGATAATAATAACGATTGCTTGACGTTTGTCAAGGGACTTGTTAATAGTCTCGTCTCCTTCTCTCTGGTGATAGATGAACTTGCCTGTCTTTTGTTTGTGGGGCTTGAAAATGGTCATTTGGGAATTCATTCCCGGATATGATTTGGGCATTTCTATTGGACGACGAACAAAGTTTGTGTCGGTTCATGAAAATGTCTGTAAAAGAATTTGTTTCCTAGAATTGAAGATTATTTAAATTTTGTTTTTAAATGTTTCCTAGTTTTCTATCGGTTAAAAAAACATTTCGCATCAAGGTTTGAAATTTCACGAGTTTTGTTTTCGATTCACTGTTGCATGTGTATTAAGCAAAGTTTGTAAATTCGAGTCTTTTTAATTTCTAACAAAATCAATGAGTCAGTGCTTAGGATCTGAATTTTATATCTAGATCTTGTTTTGTTCACTACAATGTCTCATGTTTGTGTGTGTAAAGGAGAAAAATTATCATTGGTTTAGAATTAGTAAATTAATGACAAATATAATTGTTATAATTATTTTTGACACTATAATTAATTTTAGTTTTTTTTTTGTCATAGACACGAGACGGTGACAGTATAACTAATTTTTTATTCATGTATTTCCTTATGGACATGACAGCATCATTCACTCTTAATTTAATTATCATTCACTTATAATTTTAATCTCATTGACTAATTAACAACTCTAGGATTCACAAGGTTACTTGTTACTAGGATTAATAATGTTACGTCATTTCTTAGAGTACCTGTCTGTGAATAAAGCTGGAAAATTAAACCAAAGACAGTACTTTGCCTGAATGCATACTTGAAGAGAAAAGAGGTGAAAAATGGTGACAACTTGGAGCAAAGAATGCAAAACTCTATTGTGCATGGAATACTAATGAGTATCATACTGTTCAAAATATTATTAAGTTTTGGAACCTTCTGTTTGTTTTATTTTCCTACATTTTTAGCAATATTTAAAAGCTGTCCTTCAATTGAATGATTTTTTTTTTACACATTTAGCCAAGCGTGAAAGCTCGTGTAACTTTTTCCCACCATTTAATAAAGTACTAGGTAGGACCATTATAAAAAAAAAAAAAAAAAAAACTTATTTGTTAAAAAAAAAACAAAACACATTTATTCTTTTTTAATTGTGTGCAATAAAATTAAAAACATAATTTACAACTGTTGAGATAATTTGACATTTTTTAATAGTTGGCATACATTAAAAATAACCTGCACTAAAAAAGTTGCTCAGAAGAGTCAAAAAAATAAATAAATAAACAAATTTATTAATATTAAAAAGTTAAAATGAACACGGTAAACTACCCAGAGTTCTTTGTAAATTATTTCCCTTTATGTAGCTCTTCAGTCTAAATTCCACTCGATTATCGCCCCCTTTTCCGCCATTGTCCTTGGATTGAATGCAAGGTAAGTTTTTTTGGAGGTATCCAAATCACTGATCATCTACAAATTTTAATATTTTTTACTTGTTAATTTTATCGGATTTAAATTATAAGCATACTCTTGAAGCATTAAACTTCATTTTGTTGTAGAAATACCTTTTTTTAATGCTATTTTTTACATGTTTAAACTTCTGTTCAGCCTTTGGCTCTATTCAGTTAGCGATTTCGACACGTGTTCTTTTCTTTTTCTGATAATTTTTTCCCCGTATGTTTAACTTTAAATTCTTATTTTGTTTTTTAATTTAGAAATTTCAGTGTATTTTCATCAATAGGTTGTTGTGAGTTTTTTGTTTTTAAAAAAAGGAAAAATACTTATAAACACCGGGCACTTGCGCAAATTTGGAAATTGGGAATATTAACTTGAAAAATTTATTTTAAATATATTGTCCAGTTTCTTTCCTTCAAGTTTTCCTTTTGTTTCGTTTATAAATGTTGAAAAATTCTTCTTGGATTATAACTTAACGATGTAGTTTGGAGATTTTTGTTTTAAACCGATGAAATTAAAGCAGTAGTTAACGATTTGTGTTCTAATTAAAAAAAAAAAAAAAAAAAAAAGAGAATATGGTTATATATATATATATATATATATATATATATTTCTTTAACTACATTTATCTTTGTTTGAACAGAAAAAGCAATTATTTTTACACGGTCTAAAAATAAAAAATTAATATATTCTTAATATTTAAAATTTAGCCAACACGTAGACTGACAATTTATTCTGTAATTTTTCCCAACTACTCAAGGCGAATACTGTTGCTTAATCTTTATGGAAATTTTCTTAAAAAAGATTACAATATGAACTTAGATTTAAAAAAAAAATCATTTTTGTGATCGCCACGTGACTTTTGAACAAATTACTTTTTTTGTAATAATAGTATTACCCTACTTTACTGGTGATCAAACATTGAAATCAAAATTATTTATAGATGGTTTGGATATTTAATTCCTTTTTGGCACAATATTCTATATTTTAAACAATAAATTCCCAATATACGCTGTAAAAACTTTCCATGCACCAAATTGAAACGTTTAAAAAAAAAAAACATGGAATGTGAATAAAAACTCGAAAATTACTTCTTTCGTGTGTGTGTACATTTTTCACAAGAATCGCTAAAAAATGAGAATACATGATGAAAAAATGTACAGTTTTATCGTCCTCTAATCTTTAATAGGAAAGACCAAAGTTTTTATTTACAATCATCGGTTTTTTTTTTTTTTTTTAAAGAAATATTTCCCCTCCATCCGTTTAATTAATCCGAATCCTCACTTAATTTTATCTTTATGAAAATAATTTATAAGCTTTTAAAAAGTTAAGCATTTAAAAATTTGTTTCAACGATCAAGTGATATTAAGATTATTTAAAGTAGAAAAATTTACTGCAATTGAACGATCTTTACTATTTTGAAGAATTATTTGGTGTAAACCGAAAACGTGTCGATTTTTGTAAATACGAATGTCCAAACGCGACATTAGCTGATGAGAAAAGGGCGGTAACAAATGAAATTAAAATTTATTGGTAATTTTCTAACATTTCCTCAATATTCGTCTTCAATTAGTTTATAAATCCGAAGATCCTAAATAAAATTCAATAAAATATTAGATTGCACAAAAGGTTTTCCTAAATTTTGGAGATTACTGAAAAACTGATTCGAATCAATCTAACTAAATTCAGTTTGAAACCCTGCAAAGAATTTTGCTTATTTGAAATAAATTTGATCTTGAAATTAAAACTAAAATAAAAGCTTCAAGAAAGATCTTTAATTTTTCAAAATGCATTTTAAACCTTTCTTTGGAAGTATCCCCTATTATTTTTAATTAGTTATTTCTGACAAGCCGACATGTTTTCGAAATAATACTGTTGTAAGATTGCTTTGAAATCTAAAAAATCTTATTTTTCTCACGAGATCCTTGTTTCTATACTTTCACAAGGATTACAAAGGTTTTTTTTTAAAAAAAAGCATTTAAACACAGAAACAAATGTTTATCTCCTCAATCATTTGTTGTCCAATTTTTAAATGTTAGTCAAAAAACGTAGCTCTAAATTTAAAAAAAAAAAAAAAATGCAATATTGAAATTTAGCGAAATACATAATCAAAATATTGCCCATGGAAATACGTCTTCTTTCTTAAGACGTTTTCATTTTCTCTCCTCTCAACTTATTTTAAGAAAATAAAAAGACATGTTGGACTTACAGATGTAAGTACAGGTTTAGAGTTTTTTTTTTTTTTTTTATATACCTAAGTGATTAGTGTATTAGTTCATGGGAAAATGTCAGTGCTAGCACTTAGAAAGGAAAGCATAATCCCACTGTTGTTGAAATTTACTCTAATTGAATGCCATTATTCATTTTTTTTTTTTTTTTTTCCCTAAATCAAATCTTTGAATGTATTTTTCTACTTAAAGTCTCGGTAAAGCCATTCAGTTATTCAATTTTTGTTTTTGCTCCATTTCTCTCAGAATAGAACTTCAATGTTTGTGAAAGCAATGATAAAACCATGATGAGTTTGGTTTCTAATTTGCCTCTATTGCAGTAAAATTAATTTATTATTTATTTGTCCTTTTGATTTCATTTGATTTTTGTTTCTATTTTTCTTTTCAAGTTAGAAACGGTTTTACTTTGTGTCTGCATTTCTGTCGTCAGCAATTAACAAAGCAGTCAGCTAAGGAAATATGCTTCAAATAGTTTTTAAAATGTTTTTGCTTTGGAATTAAAACTAAAAGCTATTGAAGGCTTCAGTTTGAGATTTCTTAAAAGTTACTTTCAAGACACCTGACCTGGAGAAGGTTGGACGCAACAGCTGAAACAACAAATATTAGGTCATTGATAACTCTACTCTTTTAAAAGCTAATTTCTGGCTTTCTTTCTAATCTTATTTAATTATTGGTCCAATTTCTAATCTTGTCATATTTATTTACCCTCTAAAAAAAAAAAAAAAAATTTTTATCTCAAAATGATTCATCATCAACTATAAGACAAGTTGAATTTCATTTCTTTTTCTCACCAGAAAGTTTATTGGGATTTTTTAGAACTTTTATTTATCATATTAGTTTTTGCTTTTCATAATTCCAAACTAAATGCTTTTAGTTTTATCTATCTTAGTATTATGGTTTTTCCTCTATATACCACTCAAAAAAAATTGTTTTGGAAGCTATAAAGGTAAAAAAAAAAAATAAACAAACATAATTGCTGTCTATTCAAGATAATTTATCATTGTATTCCAGTACTAACATGACAGTGGAAATAAAACCAAAACTTTATATATGAAAATTAAATATTTTTCCAGACATTTTTGGGGAATGACTATATATTACTTTTCTTCAACAATCAACTGTAAGGTGTTCTCAAAATTTGGATGAATATACATAGGTACCTCTGTGAGATTGCTAAAAAAAAAAAAAAAAAAAAAGAGCATAGCATAGCGAAAAAACTCCAAACTTGACGAAAACAAAAGTTTATTGTGTTGTAAATGTTTGTTATTATTAAGAGGAAAGATCAAAGTATTTTTTAGTATTTCTTTTACATTTTTTAATCGTTCCTAGCACGTCCAAAATTTTCATTGAAAAAAATTTTTTTTTTTTTTTGAGTTGGCAAAATTGACAGATAATCAATAATGTCAGCCATTGTTTTGATAGCTTACGTGAGGATAATTCCTTCTACGGAAGGAGAGATGTGAAGTTATTTAAGTGAACAAATTATTTACTTCGTTATTTTAAAGGAAGACTTGATGCTTTAATTTTTCCTCTTTTTTTTTGTACTCAGCTTTCACTTTTACGTTTACGATGCTTTATGGAAAATATATAAAGAAATTAAAATAAGACTTGAGAGTGAGATTAAATTTCATAAGAAAGGTATCTAATTCATTTATGGATACTTTTCTCATGAAATTTTATCAGAAGTGTACATAAAATACTATAATTTTATGTACATTTATTACATTTTTCTGTGTTTGTATTTCCATTCATTTTATTATTAATTTTGATTTTTATGGAAAAATGTAACTGGGATTCTTATAAAAATAAGATCATATAAATTTCATATGATACTGGTAGTTGTAGGTATCCTTTTCAGTTAAAAACTGAAAAATCAAATTAACTTCTCAACACGTTTCGCAAAGATAAATGCCTTAACAGCGGAGAACAATGCTTAACTCAAATAATGCAACTTGATTTTGTTCTTGCTGGTCTTCCATACTTTATAATTACAGCCGTATTATAAACACAAAATTACATTTCTTAATTATTGTAGGTCTTCTGATTGGTCAAAACAATACAATTTACAACGCTCTAAAAAAAAGATCTATCTCAACAGGACATTCACGAAACTGACTGCAGCTTTTGACTAATTTTATAATATTTTAGCAACTTAAATGTAAAAATCTATTAAAGAAATATTTTTTTTATTGTATGCATGATACTTCTGGTCTTCCATAGATTTGATTTTTGCAGCATTGAGACAAATTATATTTTTATATATACTGGTATTCGTTAGTTCGTAAGAAGCTTTGGAAATTATAATCTGTAAATATATACCTACTCAATAACATTCGTTAAATTGTACAAACTTTTTTCTAATTTTAGAATTGGCAACATTTAATGTAAAATAATAAAATATTTCAGAAATAATTGTTTTAAAAATTCATTTTTCATTGAAATGTCTTTTTGCTTTCAGACAATATTGTCCATATTCATTAAAATAAATAAAAGTAATTAAGTTTTTGAAATTAAATAATATTTTTGTTTTTATTGAGTTTTGTATATTATTCAGAGATGATTTTTAGGTAGAAGTGGTCCAACTAAAAAAAAAAACAAAAAAAAACGATTTGGTTTCCTTAAAGCCTTGTGCTTTTAACTAATATAATCAATAATCTGCCCAAAATTGAAATTATAGAATTTTCGTACAATTAGCTATGGGGGAGGGGTAATACATATGGAAAAAAATTTTTTTACTATTCCTTTAAGGAAAACATAAGTTCCATCATTTGTGAATAGTTTCTGAAAGTTTCATTAAAATTTGACAAAATTTTAAAACTTAATGTCTGCCATACAGAAAAAAAAAGACTTGCTAAAATTTTGTTATTTAGTTCTACTGGACACGAAGAGAAACAAGGTTTTCAATCAAAATTTAGAATATTCTAAAAAGGGGGAAATTTTTAAAGATTTAAAAAATACTTTCTTTCTTAATAACAAACATTTAGAGGCTAAAATTTTGTTTTTTGTCAAGTTTGGCATCTTTTTTCATCATGGTATGCTTTTTTTTTTTTTTTTTACTTACCTAAATATACACAACCTAATCTCTCCCTCTCCAATCCAATGGCTCCTTGTAGGATTTAGGTATGTATCTGCTCCAAACATTTCATGTAGTACATCATTGCATAGTAGTTAAACTAAAGTAGCTTAATCAATTTTAGTTAGTAATAGTTTCTTCCAGGACTGCATGATACATTCTTCATTTTTTTTTTCCCTTGTCACATTTTAAAGGCTTTTTTTCTTGTGCGTGTGTGCATACATTTTTGAAACCTGAAATGACTTGTGTGTTTCCCAACCTACCTGCTAAAATTCATTCAGATGTCATCAGTGTGGTGATGAGTTGGCAAAAGATTGATCAACTTGACACTTAAATTTATCTCTGGTACCATTCATTCATTTTGTGAGTCCTCTCATTAGAACAAAAGCATCATGGCTTTGAAATTAGCAATTATTCAGTGAATGTGATGATAAAACGACGATCGATTCTGATGGGTTTAGCAATGTTTTGCTTTTCCTGGTCTGAAGTCAATTGCAGCCTGATTCACTGAATCTTGAATTCTTCTTACTCTGATATTTCCTGCCAATAATTACAATGTTGCAGTTTAAAAATCTTAGTATGATATTTTTTCTTTCTTTTACAGTACTATTAAGTTTTGGATTATTTAAAAAAAAAAAAAAAAAAATTTGTTATTGAAGGGAAAGAAACTTATTTTAGATATTTATATTTTTGCACTTCTTGACTTTGTTCACCTATTTTAGCAATGTTAGAAATTCAAATTCAAATGTTGATTAGACATAAAAAGATTTCATGAAAAGTTTTGAAAGAGTTTCTTCCCTTGATACTCTCCAGGCGGAATATTAAAAATTTGAATTCCAAATTCAGTTATGTTTATGTCAGTTGTTTTCAAATAGTGATAGACTAAAAAAATGTTTATATGGCTAATAGGAAAACTGTAAAATATAACTTTTTTAAACATTTGTTGCAGATTTGATAATTTTATGTAAAATTAATTTCTTCTGTACAGTGAAGAGTTCCAATCTTATTACATTTCTTGCTTGCTTTAAAATGATTTTAGAAATTAAAATAACATTACTAGTATCTTTTTAAAATGCTTGTCCATTAGACCCTTCTGAAATGGAAAGGATGAAAGTAAACTCTGAAAGACTATTTTGTAAGAAATAATTGAGAAATGTGTTAATTGATATCATAGTGACATTTTCTTTTGAATCAAATCCTGATTACCCATGAAGATTTGTGTATTGAAATTTTTATTTACAAAATTTTATTCAATGAAACATAAATTATAGCCAACCTCATAGAGGTCATCGTCAAGTTTGTTTTTTTATTTTTTCATTATTTATGTCTGTAACAATTCTATTCTGTCAGCTGCTATGTCCACATTTGATAATTTTCTCAACTGATGTGAAAGATTTGTATTCTGTAATTGCATGACTGGTTTTAGAGAAATGGTTGCCATCTTTATCTGCATATTGTGTCCACTGCCATTGTGTTTTTTACTTCCTTGTCTCTTGATGCGTATCAGGTTCTGATATGCTTGATTAAACTGAGCATTCATTAGTCCATAAATGACAGGGTTGATAGCACTGCTGAAATAGATACATAGTCTGCAGATTAGATGATAGAGTTTTGGCAGTGGGCTGTGCAGGTCAATAAGTGTTGTTATGGTGCATGGAAAATAGGAAAGAATAAAGACGCAAATTATGGTCAGCATCATCTTTGTCATGTGGCGCTCGTTTCGTACTCTTTGTGAGTTTACAGAGTCTCTCTTGCTTGGGATGGTCAGTACTGGTTTTTTGAGGCGTGACCGGCTGGCCTTAGATGTCCTACAAATGCACATGTAATAATAGACGATGAGTAGGCTTGGCATGATTGTCCTTAATACAAGGAGAAAGTCCTTAAAAAACTTGTCATCCTCATGTAGGTTGCAGGTTGACAGCTGCTCCACGTAACCAAACTTTCCCCACACTTCAAGCAGTGGGGGTAGAAGACATAGCATGGGTAGAATCCATATAACTGCTAACATGGCACCTACTCGTTTTGGACTAAAGTGCTTTCTGTATTCATGGTAATCTCCAACTAATCTGTACCTGTTATACGCTATTAGGGTAATTGTCAGGATTGCTGTACCTGTAGAAGAGACAAAAAAAAGAAATAATTAATGGGAAAAGAAACATAATTTCTCAATCATGGATTGCTAAAGATTGGATAGTGGCTTAACCTTTTAATGACTCGGGAAGCTGCATGAAAATGGGTTAAAAAAAAATTTCAGTACTTGTGGGTTATCTGTCACCATTTTTTAAAATTTATTTTCCCACTTTTCCAGATGTGTAAAAAAATATACTATTTGTTTTATCATATTTATTTCTTCAAATAAACATTAATCGTATTCGGGCAATATGTACATAGCCTGCATGGTGTCGAATAAGACGGCTTCACTGGATAGTTGCTTTCTCCACGTGAACTCTGCCAGGTAGGTCTGAAGATGGTGTTGTGCTGTCCCCTGATGACACTTTGGTTTTTCATACACTTTGCTGATCCCCACAAATGTTAGTTATCCAGAATGTAAACTCTGGTATCTACATCAATGATTAACCATGAAATGTTACAAGCCAGCCTCTCTGAGCTTTGGTCATCTATCTTTATATAACGTGACAGATAACCCACAAGTACCAAAATTTCTTAATTTTATTATTTTTAGTTAATGTATGTCATTATATCCAGCATGCTCTAACCAACTGAGCTACAGAGCACTTAGCCAATCAGGCAAGGCTGAATCAGTTCTTTGAACCAATATATTTCTCAAAGACTTTTTTTTTTTTTTTTTTTTTTATGTACTAAGTTTCATGTTCAAATGTAATCAAAGGAATTTTCTGAAGTAATGGATTTTTATTTATTAATCCAACATTTTATCACTTTAAGCATTATTTTTATTGGATACTCCTATTTGAGTAGATGCTCCGTTTATTTATTAAACAGTATCTTTATTCTGTCTACCAGCCTGAATATTCAAGAAAAAAAATAAAGGAAGGAAAGAAACCAATTAAGTTCCAAATTTCTTTTAACCATTATTACTGTGAATTTGTTTGATTTCATAATTGTGTTGTCATATCCTGCTATGACAACAGAAAACACTGAAATTAACAATAAGGATACTGCATTTGATAGGTTTTTAAAAAAAAATGCAGTAGAAATAGCAAGTAATAATAATGCAGAATGCTAAAGGTTTTAACACTATTTGCCTTAAATTGCTGTACAACATTCTTAGCAGTATTTTTTTTTTTTTTTTTTTGTATCCTTTAAGTTTACATAGACAACATCTGATTGTCTTTGATTTGTTCTTTCAGAGTTATTTGCAGGCAAATACTCCAGAAAATGACAACCTCATGAATCCTTAGGCTCTAATCATGAGTGAATGGTGTCTGTGTACTACTGTTAGAAAAAAAAGTTTATATTTATGATGCCTGCTGTTTAAGGTTTAAAGAAACAAATCCTTTCTGAAAGGATTTTCGATACATGTCTGTCTGTGTAGATATTTGAAGTGGGGAAACTAGCTGTGAATCAAAATTCACTTATGAAATATGTTGATATCCCCTGATGCTATTAACATTTTGAAATGAATATCTAGCAAGAGAATCTCAAGAATGAATTTTGTTATTGATCCAAGCATTTTAAGAAAGAAATGTATGCAAACAATTTGATATTGCTCTTGATTAGTTATGATGGCCATGCTTAACCCCCCCTCTCTCACTAAATATATATATTCTCTAGCAAAGTTTTACAAAGGTAAAATATGCATTGGTCAAACTAACTTATTAAAATGCACTATTATAAATTAGTCATAAATGCAACAGATTTTTACATAAGAATTCCATCTCCTGCCACGGAATGTAGTTTTTAAACTTGATAGCTACATCTCTGCCAGTTATGATTTAGGAGATGACATAAAAACCTGGACAGGAAGCATCAATGTTACTTATTGATATTGGTGTGCCGTAAACCCCCAGGGACATGACCCTAGCTTAATTCTCCATTGGATAGATGTAATTTTTCAGATGTTTAAGCTAATATACTTTGTGTGGATTTTGTTAGGATTTCAGAATTTTGTTTAAATATATCTTTTAAAACACTTGTGAATTTGAATTAGTTTTATTGCAAATATTAAAGACTTGTTTTACCTGAGAAGCCGTATATTGCTTTTTCCTAAAGATTTTCGTGTGCGAAAATATTTGAATGACTTCTAAGCGTGCGGCTAAAATTTGTCTTTATTTCTGATGCCACTTATTTATTGAGGCACATCTTTTTCAGGTTGTAAACTTTTTGCATATGAAATATTTGTAACACTTAGACAATAAAAAAAAAAAAATTGGATGTTCAATGAAAATTAGAATGAATAAAGGAGAGAAAGGCACCTGGTGAGATGAAAAGACAACTGACATAATGGATGGCATCATTCAGTATTACCATGGATCCAGTTCGTGTACATTATTAGTAGGCTTATACATAATGCAAATTGGGTTTTATTTTGCAAATACTTTTAGCGAAAAAAAAAAAAAAAGTCCAAAGATTTTACTATTATAATGTAAATTTGATGAATAATTATTTTAATTTATATCCAGCTATAAATTGTAGTTTATGAACATGGTTGCTATATGTCAGATTTGGGGATGACATAAAACAGTTACTTCTTAATATTGGTCTGGTGGTAAACACCAGGAATCTGCTAGTTCCTTAATTTTCCAATGTGTTAGAGATTATTTTTCAGATAGACAAGAAAATAAATTCTTTTTAGTGGATTGTATTAATTCCTAAAGTTCCATTTAAATATGCATTTTAAAACTGCTTTCCTTATTAATTTGCATTAGATTTTTTTAATTTCAAATCTGAAACCTTTTTTTTTTTTCTTTTTTCTTTTTTTAATCGGATAATTCTTTGTTAATGAAACTTTCAGAAATGAATAAAATTATTTTTGAAAGTTGTTTTAACAGACCTTAGCTAAAGAAAATTTAAAAAAAAAAAATTATGCCCCTCCCCCAATTCCTTTAACATTGAATCTTGAGGATTTTTTTTTTTTGCTTCCTTGATGTTTATATTCCTCAAAAGGACCAGTTCATGAAGAATTAAAATCTATTTTTGGTCAAACAGGACCTGCTCTGAATCATTTAAATAAAAAAATCCAATAAAACTAAACTTATTTATTTAAAGCTTTTAATTACTTTCATGAAAACCTTATATTAAGGACAGTAGGGTTCATATGTTTACTAAGTTACAACTTTAAATGATATATCAAAAAAAAAATTAATTTATACCAAAGAGTGCAGAGCCTTTTTTTTTTTTTTTTTTTTTTTTTTTTTTTTTTTCATCTCCAGCCACGGAATGTAGCTTAAAACAATGGCTACATATCTGCCAGTCATGATTTAGGAGATAACATAAAACCCTGGACAGGAAGCATCAATGTCACTTATTGATATAGGTGTGCCGTAAACCCCAGGAACACAATACTTAATTCTATCTTGTCATGTATTTTAGAGAAGTTTTTTTTTTTTTTAATTTCCACAGATTGCATTATATTTTTCTAAAATGAGACACGGTCTGTTTTCTGTATGTGAAACTTTTCAACCTAGAATTTGTGTAGCCTGAATGTGCATGTGGTGTAATGGATAGGTAGCCTGAATGTGCATGTGGTGTAATGGATAGAGCAGAGTTTTTAGATTCACTTAGGTGCAAATGCCCTTGGGAAAGGTATGAATCCATCTCTCTCCTAACACTAACATATCCCCTTCACCCAACTATGGATTGAATAGCAGAACAGACTGGTTTCTTTAGCCTTGGTTGGCAACCAGTCTACTGCAAAAATAAATGGCAACCTCCTGCAGAACAACAACAAAAAAAAAAAAAAAAAATCTGCCTTGTCAGTGATGTATCAAAAGGTACATGATTACCCAAGTGTGTGGCACTTAACTGACTGGTGACTAATTGTTGACCTTGTAGGTATGTCCAATACTTTGCTAAAAAAGAGCATACCCTGATGAAAAAAAAAAGCCCCAAACTTGATTAAACAATTTTATTGTCTAAATGTTTGTTTTTCGAGAGGAAAGAACATTTTTTAATATTCTTAAAAAAAAAAAAAACTTTTACCCAACTACAATAGTTGCCGTAGAATTCTCCCCCTTGCTACTCCAGGCACATTCTGCCGCCTTGAGACTGTTATAAACACAACGCCATTCTGAATTCTAAACATGAGGAAATGCATCACTTTTTTTGATGAAAGCCGCCTTAGCTATTTTGTTTCTTATTGCATCCAAGAACTCCACGATGAGTAAAAGTTAAAGTACATTATATTATTTAATGTATTTTTTTTTTTTTTCACGTTTCGAATTGTTTTCTAACGTCAAAATATGCATGCAAAACGTAATGCATTACATCAGAATACTCGTTCATTCATTTATTAGTGTACAAAAATTAAAATCTATACACACAATACAAATAAAGGGATACCAATTTTAAAACAGGTGTTCGTTTTCCACCCTAAAAAAAAAAAAATGCAGTAGCAGGGGAGACAACTCTAGAAAGAAATTAGTGTGATAAAAATCCCTTCTAGCACATCTGAAATTTTAGCTAAAAAATTTTTTTTTTTTTTTTTTTTTTTTTTTTTTTTTAAGCCACCAAAATTGATATAAAATCATTTGAGTCAGCTATTATTGACAGTTTTATAAACAAACGTTAATTTCCCCGTTTAAAATTTAATTATGCTTCTTTTTTTTTTTTTTTTTCCCCCGAAAGCTATTTTAGGGAAATTAGAAAATTTAAAATATACTTAATGTAATTTGATACAAACATTAATTCATTTTTTAGTAGAAAAAATTTAATTGGGAATAAGAGAAGCATGTCTCACTGTGTGATTAGTTTTGGCGGGGTGTGAATTTACGTCATCATTGTATTGACAACTGCCATTAGGGCAGAAATGACAGTACATTTAATTTTTAAGTGAACCACATTATTTTATTTTTAATTTATAATTGTTAAAAATTAAATCCTTTCAAAAGTCTAGTATTTCATTTCTTTTAGGTACTTTCTTTAATGAACATATATTCAGAGCCTGCACTGTTTCTGTCCTTGAAATTGAATCTAAAAAAGAAAAATCATATTTAAAAAAAAAAAAACAATGAACAGTAAATATTTAGTGAAATATGGAGGAGGGGGAAAAAAAATTGCAATGATGTCAGCCAGCCACACAGAATTTGATAAGCAATCAGGAGAAATGGCTCGAGCAAGCGTTACATTATCTCGGATTTGTGTTTCCATAGTTTCACTGGGAGTGTTTTTAATGCATTTTTTTGTATATTAAAAAATTATTGTAAAAAGTAGCTCTTTTAATACAAGCATTTCCTGAGAAACTGTTTCAAATTTAATTTAACAACTTTATCACATTTTGCATTTTAAACTAAAAAAAAAAAAAAAAAAAAAATCATTTATCATCAGAAAAATATTTTGGTTTCAGATAGCAATGTCCTTAATATATATTCAGAAAAGTCATTAAGAGCTTTTGTAATGTCTTAGTTTTATTGTTTTTTTTTTTTTTGTTTTTTTTTTTATTATTATACATTTCAGACCTAGTGTTTGGGTTGCACAGTTAATTGATTTACAAAAAAAAAATCTATATATTCTTCAAAGTTGGGGGCAGGGTAACTGATGTAAAAAAAAAAAAAAAAAAAAATACTATATGTTAAAAATTTTTTTTTTTACTGGGGAGGGGGAGCACAACAAAAACTAATGCTAAATATTATGCAACCTTTGACCTTAAAAAAAAAAAGAAAAAAAGTAGAATTTAACCAAAGTTTCAAATGTGCTAGAAAAGAATAATAAATTTTAAAAAAAAAAAAATCAAAAATTCTTAATAACAAGCTTTTTCACAATAAAACTGTTTTAATTTTGGGGCTTTTTTTTTCCGTTGTGCTTTTTTTTTTTTTTTTTTTTTTAAGCAAATTATTAAGCATACCTCGACTGTTTCTGACAGAAATTTACATCACCATTAAATAAGCAAGGGAGAGAAGAGGTTAAAGACAGTTAAAAACTGATTGGGGTGAACATGATTGCTACATGTCAAATTTGGGGATGATGCAAAGCACTGGACAGGGAGTATTATTAATATTGGTCTCAAACTACAGGGATATGACTTAATTCTTCATTGGTTGGAAGTGACTCTTCAGATTGACAAGAAAATAAGTTCTTTTGTGGCTTGTATTATAAGATTTATAAGCTTCCATTTTTTTTTTTTTTTTTTTAAATCTTTTAAAACTCATTTCCTTGTTAATTTGCATTAAATTCTATTAATTTTGATATATCAATAAATATTCATCTCCTGCCACGGAATGTAGTTTTTAAGCATGATAACTACAGTTGTGATTTGGGAGATAACATAAAACACTGGTTAGGAAGCGTCAATATTATTTATTGATATTGATGTGCCGTAAACCCCAGTAACACATGACTTGCTAACTTCTCATTGTGTACGTCCTCAGTTAAAAGTAATTACTATTAAGTAGACACCTCCCAAAATTTGCCATGAAAAAAAAAAAAAAAAAAATCTTTGCTATTAAAATGAAAAGATTTTTAATCCTTTTTAAAATCTTAATCATGGTTTTCTGCTGTCTGCATGTCACCATTAATTTAGTTGGGGAATGTGATTGCCATTTTGGTCTTTCTGTGTATTGATAAGCATTTTGATGAAAGCTTGTTTGTTTTTGTTAATTAATCAAAGCCCTACCCCACCCCACCCCCAAGGCAAATCAGCATTAGTGCAGCTACCTAATATATGGGTAACTT
Source organism: Acanthosepion pharaonis (assembly GCA_903632075.3). Classification (NCBI taxonomy): domain Eukaryota; kingdom Metazoa; phylum Mollusca; class Cephalopoda; order Sepiida; family Sepiidae; genus Acanthosepion; species Acanthosepion pharaonis. The sequence goes on from CAHIKZ030004241.1 coordinate 77,363, forward strand.
TCTGGCATTTTTTAAACGGGCATTTTTGTAAGTGCAGCTATAAATCCAAAGTACCTTAATTCAATGAAATCTTGGAATGCTCAAATTTAAAAAAAAAAAAAAAATCATGTGATTTTTCTTATTGTCCCTCTTCAATTACACAAAATTTGGCTCTCGAATCACTCAGCATATGTCGGCAGTCCTTAAAAATAAATGCTTTTCTGTAATATTTTTTAATTAAAAGTAATCTTTCAATTCAGGTTAATTTAAGTCTTAATTTTTTCCCTGTTTTAGAGAAGTATTTTATTTTTGCAAAGAAAAGTTTAATTAAGTGTTGTGCTGTGTTGACATATCTCTCAATATGGCTGAATGTATCCATTTTACTAATCCATAAGTTGGCATTTGGGTCTAAACATGTTAAAGGTATTTTGCTTATTGGGAATATTAAATTTAATCTACTAGCATTGGATGAAAATTAGATGTCAAAGTTTTTTTTTTTTAATGCATTTTTTCACTTTATACCCCACCTTGGCCCCTGTGTTAAAGATTTGCTACTAGACTAGATTGTACATGTTTGATAATATTGTTTGTAGAAAGTTTTATTTATTAATTATTGTTATTATTTACATTTATAGATTGTATTAAGACAGGTTTATATATTTATTAAGTTACAACTTAAAATGATTTCATAATACTTAATTTATATAAACAGTGCAGAACCTTTTCACAATTCTATCTCCAGCCACGGAATGTAGCTTAAAAACAATGCCTACATATCTGCCAGTCATGATTTAGGAGATAACATAAAACCCTGGACAGGAAGCATCAATGTCACTTATTGATATAGGTGTGCCGTAAACCCCAGGAACATGAAAACTTAGTTTTATCTGTGAAGTTTAACACTTACTTCATTTATTTATTTGTGTGTGTGTATATACATGCATGCATAAATAACCTTCCCTGATGATATTAATGTTGAAAATACTTTGAACATCCATCTCCTGCCACGGAATGTAGTTTTTAATCATGATAGTTACATATCTGCCAGTTATATTTAGGAGATGACATAAAGCCCTGGGCAGGAAGCATCATTGTTATTTATTGATATTGGTGTGCCGTAAATCCCAGGAACATTTGCTAAATACTCTTGGTGTAAATTCTTCATGAATTTGGATGAAAAATGAAATTGTCTTTCCTCATAATAATTAACATTTTAGCGATATAACTTTGTTTGGGACACCCCCCCCCTATTTTTATGCTGTCAGTTACCTGCGCCTTGCTGCATGTCACTAATATATACATATAAAATCGTTGTTGTTGTAAGATGTTGATTGATTTTTAAATCCTTGTTATAATTTGTGGAGAAAAATGATGCTATCTCCAAAATGCTAGGAGTTTGATAACAGACAAGCTATGACTGTGTGGCATTCAGTGTATTCATGTAATTTTTCTTTTCATTGTCTCTCGTATTTCATTTTCCCAGAAATAGACTATCAATAAGCCATTCAACATGTAAATGATTCCAAAATCTTAATTTATATAAACATTGTAGAGCCTTTTCACAATTCTATCTCCAGCCACGGAATGTAGCTTAAAACAATGCCTACATATCTGCCAGTCATGATTTAGGAGATAACATAAAACCCTGGACAGGAAGCATCAATGTCACTTATTGATATAGGTGTGCCGTAAACCCCAGGAACATGGTACTTGCTCTATTCTATCTTGGGATTCCTAAATTGTCATGTATTTAGGGTGGGGGGGCAACTTTTCTTTTTAATGGTCTCTATGGTGGATCATAAATAAGTATGGCAAATATGTTTGCATTTTTGATATTAAAAACACATTGATTTTGAAGTTGTTGCAGAAGTCGAATAATTGTCGGATGTTGATAAAACTTTCAAATTCTTTTTGTATTTCTTAATGTTTGTTCCTATATAAGGACAGGTCTTCAGAACTTAATTTTTTTTTTTTTTGTTAAAAAGGACCTCCAGTTAGAGAAAATCCACTCTAAATCTTTAAATAAAAATGCATACGTATGTCCATACATATAAAAAAAATCAGCAATTTTTCTAACTTTTCTTTTTTTCCATAGGAAAAAGAAATGAACATTTTAGGTTTAAGGAGAGAAAAAAAAGGAAATTAGGAATAAGCGAGAGAATGAGAAGATAAAGGCACCTGGTGAGATATGAAAAGACAGATGACATAATGGATGACGTCATTCAGAATTTCCATGGATCCACTTTGTGTACATTTTAAAACTCATTTTCTTAAATTGCATTAGATTCTATTAATCACTTTTTATATAATTTGAATATTCATCTCCTGCCACGGAATGTAGTTTCTGAACATAATAGCTACATATCTGCCAGTTATGATTTAGGAGATGACATAAAAACCTGGACAGGAAGCATCAATGTTACTTATTGATATTGGTGTGCCGTAAACCCCCAGGGACATTTTTTTTAAGAGATTTTCTGTAATTATTTTGATAATTATCTTACTTTTGGAGATGACATAAAGCCCTGGATAGGAAGCATCAATGTTATTCATTTTGCCATAAAGAATATCTGTTTAAAAGTTTTAGGAGGAAGGAATTGTTTTCTTTATTTTGTCATTTATTTAATCATTTTATATCTTTTTGAAGGGAGATTATATAAACAACTGATTAGTAATTTAAAAATGACAAGATCAGAATTTTTTTTTTTTATAGGAGAATCATCTGTAAGCATAAGTTTTATTATTATTATTATTATACTCTCATTTTGTATTCTTTGCTATCTGTTTAGTGTTTTCTTGTGTATAGCACTATACTTTGTTTTTTCTGAAGCTAAAAACTGAATTACACCCTGGTATATAATATGACCCTGTAGTACAACCATCTTTCTCTCTCTCTCTCTCATATATTTTTTCCCTTAAGTTGTACTGAATTATCCATGAAAATCTCCCTGTTCTGCATAAATCTTGCTAAAATAATTCATTTTTATTTTTTAGCTGTTACATGTGTTTTTATAATTTCTGTTTTGAAACTTATTTTTGGTGAAAGGTACTAACCAGATATACCCAAAAATCTATTTTAAGCTGTCAAGTTGTTAATCAATTTCTATATATTAAAGTATAAAAATAAATCTTATTTGCTGAAAATAAAACTTAATTTGGGAAAAGAAAAAAAAAAATTTAGAAAATCAAATGTAAAGAAGTTTTCTTGTGAAACAAAAGATGTTCAATTCCACAGATTTTTCCAAAGAACAAATATTGCCAACATATCATTTACCTTTTGTAAATAATTATCAACACTTGTCTTTGTTTTATCTATTGTGCCAAGTATTTGAAATCTTGCCCATTTCAAATGAAGTTTATAAACCAGTGTAAAAACTTCTGAAAATCTCTACTTGTTTATAACCCCCCCCTCCATGGAACACTGCCCTTTAAATACCAATACCCTGAATTTTTTTTTTTTTTTTTTTTTCCCCCTGACAAAGTAATCATGAAAACTCCTCATTAATCTGTCTAATAACTGAAATAGTCCACATACTTGCTTATACTCTGTGTATTGGCTACAGGCTTCAAAAAAATTTTTTACTGGGGGACGTTAAAATTGGAATAATTGATATTTTTCATGACTTCAACTCTAAAAAAAAAAAAAAAAAAAACTCCAGGTGCCGTTGTCTTATGTTTGTATTCGTCCATGGTATTTAAGATCTACTAAGGATCTTAATTGGTTAATAATCTGTATCTACTCTGAAATTATAGAAGTTAAACTTTATAATTTGGACCTGTTCCAGTTTTTGGGTGCTCTATCTCCATTAGAAGTTTTTTAATGTTTATTAGGATCTAGAGCACAATTTTCAGATGTCTCTTTCTCTGCCAGTAGTAAACATAGCTTAAAAATGAGGATGCTGTAATGTGCACCTAGATTTTTGCAAGTAGTGCATTAGCTGCATCTGTTGCTTATTCTAGCAGTTAATACTATGACCATTTAACCTAAGAGCATTATATTAACTCTGTGCCACTTGTAAATTTTTTAGCGATTGATTCTCACGTTGTTACTTATGAAAATGATTATATCTAATATACCAGCATCAACACTTATCGATGTTCTAAGACGTAATCATATAATGAATAGCATTGTTCAGTGCTCTACCTGTGCAGATTTTTACAAATGGTGATTAAAATTAATCTGGATAATGAAATTAAAACAATGGTTCTATTAAAAGGAGGCTGAACTGGTACAAAAGTGCTGGAACTGAAAGTGTCCAGTTCAAATTTTCCTAAATATTTACCTGGATTGACAGATGCTTGAAGAAGTCTGGCAAAAAAAAAAAAACAAACTTATTCTTTTGCTTTAAAACCTGTAAAATAATGAATGGAATAGGTTTTCCTACATACCTGTAAGTGTATAATCAGCCAGTCCAATGATTTTGCACACAGATGGGTTTAGTCCAGACTGTTGATGAAGATTGGTATAAATGTGGAATGGTAAAACACCTACTACAAATAGCAGGTTCACTGTACTGAGGTTAACTATAAACACATTAGATATAGTCTGTAATTTCTTTGAAGTCTTTACTGCCAAAAACACAAGGAGGTTTCCTACAAGAAAGGGGAAAAAATATATTTAATGTCCATATATGAATGCATTGAATCTAAAAAGTGAAAGAATTGCTGAGAACTGCTTTTGTCTTTAATGTGTCTATATTATAATGCTGAATTTTAGTCTATGCAGCCTTCACATAAATCCAATTCTCTCCTTGCTAGGTGGAGATAAAAAAACTTAAAATTGCTGCTGCACTTTCTTTTTTTTTTTTTTTTCTTTTTAATGTTAGTTTGGGACCTTAACAATCTGTGTCATATACAGAAACTTTAATAAATGTCTTTCATTGTAGACTTATTTCTGAAAGATGGATGGTTAAAAAGAATTTTTGTTTTTCCTATCAAAAAATTAGTTATAAACAAATGCATAATTGTGTATATGAAAATCTTACATGTTTTATATACTCTTCTTTTTCTGGCTTTCTTTAATTTCTAATTAAACTGCTATCAATGTAATTAGGGCATCTTTTAGAAGTTTCTTTTGCTTTCTTGTACTAAATTAAAATGAAGAAATAATTATTTTTAGATGTATTAATTTTTTTTTCTTCTTTGATAGGATAAAAGCATTTGCCCCATGACCCATTAATGAACTTCAACCAAAAATGCTCCCAACTAACCAATACATTTACCTTTGTATTGCTACCTAATTCTTTGACTAGAGGCTAAAAGTTTTCAAAGTGTTACCAATCAACATGTATAGACAGGTTTTAAGGATACACTTAAGTGTTTATTCCTCCTGGAGGATTCATATAACAATGATTTTACTGCTGAGTGAACCTGTCAAAATATTTTGAAAATGATTTCTAATTAAACATGTACACCTCGCAGACATTTAGGTAAATTTGGCATTTGAGTCGGATACCAATTCAGATAGTACCTGTTTCCTTTTTTAATTATATAAGATTTGTTTTTTCTTAGATGAAACCTTATTAGTACAAGGAGAGGATAAAAAGTTCATAGCATAACCGGGAAAGGATTTTAAAAAAAATCCTGATGTTTATTCCATATACTAGATTTTGGGAGGAGTTGATTGGACACCTGTTTCAAGTACCCTCTTGTATTATTAATTTTGATTAGTAATTTTTTTTTTTTAATCTGTTACAGATGTGGTCCAGTTTATAAATTGTTTATCTGTTAATATTTTTTTTATGTCAGCCCTTGTGACATACCATTGACATTTTAAAAAACATTTTTTAAAATAGCTATTTAGAATGCATTGCAGCCTTAGATAGGACAGGCATAAGTTGCAACTGAAAATTTGTACTTTCCAAGGGCCCTGGAATAAATAAAGCCATCCTAAAATTATTTTTAACATCTTTCCATTTTAAAAAAAAAAAAAAAAATAAATACAGTTGGCAACTGAAAGTTTCAACATGCATTGCTTAAATCATTTTTATTTTCACCTACATAAATGCATTGCAGCCTTAGATAGAACTTGAATTATAGCTGGAATAAATTTGTGTAAAGCCATCCTAAAAATTATTTTTAACATCTTTCCATTTTAAAAAAAAAAAAAAAAAAAATAAATACAGTTGGCAACTGAAAAGTTGTCGGTTATATTAAAATGTAAACCATACTTCCCTCAAGCTTAAATCATTTTTATTTTCACCTACAAGTGATTAGGTGACAAAGCTCTCAGCCTGACCAAGAATACATTTAAAATATGAAGAAAAAATTCTGTGGTCAGATTTTGGGGAAGTGTGTTGGGCCAAGAACTTTCCAGCACTTTCATGCAGTTAATACATCAAGCAACAATTAATATATTAATAATAAAAATTACCATTTAAAACATTTTTGAATATTCTAAATGATAGCTATCAATATGTAAAAATAGTTGTCTTACCTGTGACACCAGTGACTATTATCATAGAGATCGCAGTAATTGATAGATAAATGAAGAAAGTTGGGTTATTTGTATCTGCAGTTGTGTTTGTCATACTTCCTTCTTTTATAGGAAGATTTAATGTAGACTGATTGTTGATTGGTACACTCTCTTCACTCCTGCTAGCAGTGACTCCTCTCATTTTGAATAAAGATTCTAGCATGTTTGATTATGGCTTACAAATAATTTTTTCTTATTAAAATCTCCAATAATTTTTAACTGTTGAAATGTAGAATATAATACATTGTTAACTCTTAATCTGTCAAAGTTAAAGAGTCAATCTTTATAGTAGTAAACCTTTAGAATTTCTAATTCTAATAACCAAAGATCTGGTCACAGAGTAAGTCAGCTTGTATGTGTGTTTTTCAGAGATAGTTTTAAAAAAATATATATGTTATAAAGATGTTAAGGAACTTGGATGCCATTTGTCTCTTTGAAATGATTTTTTTTTTCTTTTCCTTGCAATAACACATTGAGATGAATGGAACTAAGCTCCAACTGCTGCCACAAGAAGTGGTTTATTGTTTTATCTTCAAACACAAGTGCCTGTGTATAGCTATCCCTCCCCCTTCCTCCCTAACTATGGAAATACTTTACAGCTGTTCCAAATCTATTTTGAAGGGGTGGTCAGGTTTAAGACCAAACCCTATTTGGGTGTGTAGTAGTGAATGCAAGAGGTGAGAGGGAGATAAGCATCAACTCATTGTATTCAACGTGCTATGGCTTATTAAACACTATGGATTGAAATTGGCTCGTTTTGATTTTGTGGCACGTGAGCTAAGTAAGACTTTTTTTTTTTTTTTTATTTACTTCCAGAAATTTTTTATGAGTATATTTTTTTTATTATTTTTAAGAACTTTTTCTATTTCAAATGTTTTTGTGTGTGTGTAATTTACAATTCTATCATGTGCCTACATTTTATTTAATGACATTTTTTTTTTTTTTTTTTTTTTTTTTTTTTTCCTCCTCGTAGAAAATCTTATTGAATTCTGGCAATTTGTGTCAAATGGAATTTCTATTCCCTCACTGTAAAATTGACTTGATAGTTTAAAGAAGTTATTTCCCCATCCATCCTCAATGTTTATTTAAGTTTCAAGTAACAATTTTGTCATTGTATTTATCAGGTGCATTAATTTTTTTTTTTTTTTTTCCTTAAATCATTTAATGTTTTATAAGGGAGGACAAGTCCTTGGAGAACTTAGATCCTCAAAAATCTTTTAGTCAAACAGGAAAATCTAAGTACTAAAATGAAAAATGTGATAAAATGGAGCTTTTTAGCTTGTCCATACTTTTCTGTGTAAAATATATATTAAGTTTTAGGTACTTTGTTTTTATAGCAATACTTACAAAGGCATAATATGTCAATGAATAATGAATTTTTACAAGCATTATATATATATATATATATATATATATATATATATATATATATATATAAAATTCTGTATTAATTTGTAGTGGCCAAATGATATTAAATTAAAACTCCATTTACTAATCAGAAATGGAAAAGCTAATAATTCAAAGACCACACAGTATTTTAAAAAGAATTTAGAAAAAATTTTTTTTGTATTTTTTCAGTGCAGATATCTATATACAACATTATCAGAAAATATGTACATATAAATTTAAAATTAAACTTAAAATTGTTATTTTTCTAACATTTTCAGCATGTCTCTTTGTAAGTATTGCTATAAAAACAATGTACCCAAAACTTAAGTAAATATTAGATTGCTTAAAATACTTTAAGATTATAGTTGTAGTAGTTACCACAAAAAAACACCTGTATTCAAGAAATCCTTTTCAGTTATGTCCCCACCACCCAAATTTTTCCAGATATCATGCAGCATGTCAGAAAAATAGCCCCTCTCTATGTATGTGCCTATGTGATTTTTTTTTTTTTTTCTAAATGAATTTTAGACTTTGTGTTAACTATTTGCATTTATAAAACTTTGTTGTCTCAGAAGTATTTGATTGTAATAATTTTGAAAATAGATTTCACTAAAAATTCCCTTTTATACTTTTTGTTGTATTTTGCTGCAAAAATGTTATGCTACTTGTATCAACTATGATTTATACTTGTGTATTAGAAAAAACAAATCTGTCTTCCTTTTCGTTCCTTTTATGGGATTTATTTAATTTAAAATAAATTTTCTTGTAGGCTAGAGAGCAAAAGTCAAATCTAGGATGGCAAAGTCAAAGAATCATACCAATCATAACCAGAGTAAGTAAATTTTTCTTTTATATATCAACATTTGAAACCTTCATTTTGTGATTTACTATTATAGATGAATGATATGTGTTGGTTTCAAGGTTACTCAAAGCAATTTTAAATTTTATTATTGCAAAATGTTCCATAATTGAAAATGTATTCATAAAGCACGTCCTGAGATAAGATAAACATTAGTTTATCCTCAGCACCAATAATTTGAATCTCTGGAGGTGCTTATTTATAATTAAGAACTATTCGGTGCCAAAATATTTGCTTTCTCCTATACAAGAACTGATGAAAATTTTGCATTTTATCTTTTGGGTTGTGATAAAAAAAAAAAAATCCCTCTTTAATCAGAAACTTTTTATTTATTTATTCATCCCTTAAAGAAGGAACTTTATTAAATCAACTAGCTCTTTTTTTTTTTTTTTTTTTTCTCTCTCTCTCTCTCTCTCTCTCTCTCTGCTTTGTGATGAGATATTCCTTGAATTTTTGCTGAGAGTAAAAAAAATCTTTTTTCTTTTCTTGTGTGCGTGATATATCCCTCCCACAAAATTGGTGCTGTGACACAAGGTCAGTTTGGATGCCCATGGCAGCAGTATTACCTTTGAGACCCCCACACCCCAGTGCATTGGGGAGGTACTTCTGGGCAGCTGTATTTTCAGTTGTGCTCTCTCTGAAGAGACACACGCACAAGATGGAATGTAGTTTTTTTTTTTTTTTTCCCCCACCCCATTACCATAATCTCGTCGTTTTATGGTACAGTTACCATGGTTCCAAGTTTTGCTATATATATATATATATATATATATATATATATATATATATATATATATATATATATATAATATGAAGGATAGGTTTTCTGTTGCTTTATCCAGGCTTGGAATTCAGTGTGTCTCCTAGGCTGGTTGCCTTCTGATAGGGGAGACCCCAAGGTCTGCCCTACGGCTGTGCAAAGAGATTGTTTTCTGTAGCCCCGCGCCGCAAACATTTGTCTGAAAGTGAATGCAAAGAGGTTAGGCTGGAATTTTAACTTGTTTCTCTTCCCACACTGGTATTTAAATATGGGAACTTGAATTTGATGGATTACTATATTAACCTCTCATGCCCTAGGATTCATTTTTTTTCTCTCTCTCTCTCTCTCTCTCTCTCTCATAATCCCTTTCAAATCTTTTTGGATTCACACTATTTGACTTTGCAAGCTCTAATAGCCTATTTACCATTTATGCTTGTTTTTTTTTTTTTTTTTTTTTTTTTCCAAAATTTGTATTAGGAATACATATACTTGAAATTGACTTTTATTTTACATGTATTTTTGGCTCAAGATTGCCACAAATAGGGGCTAATTTTTATGAATTTGTATTTTAATATATCTCCTGATATGAGATGTACGCTTGAAACATGATAGCTACTTATTTGCCAGTTAAGTTTTAGGTTTACTTGATAGAGAAACTTTATCAGTTAAATATTTTCTCATAATTGTCTTTTATTGGTGAAGCATTTTCTCATCCGCTGTTCTATTTTACAGACCGCAAAGCACATCGCAATGGTATCTACAGACCCAAGAAACATAGGTTTCCCCCTATGACAGGTGTAAGTAAATTGAATTTTTATCTCATTGATGTCATTTTTCTCGTTCTTTGAATAAACTGTAGGTCTTCAAATAATTGCTGTTTTAACTGTGATTACTTCAGTCATATCTCCAGCCACGGAATGTAGCTTACAATAATGGCTACATATCTGCCAGTTATAATTTTGGAGATGACATAAAAACCTGGACAGGAAGCATCAATGTTACTTATTGATATTGGTGTGCCGTAAACCCCAGGGACATGAACCTTGCTTAATTCTCCATTGGATAGATCTAATTTTCATAGCTAAAATTAATATTCTTTGTGTGGATTGTATAAGATTTGTGAATCTTGTTTAAATATATATTTTGATATCTTTCTCTTAATTTAAACTTTCTATCGTTTTTATTAATTGCAACTACTAAACACTTTTTTTTTTTCTTCTTAGAAAGATATTTTGCGTTTATACTTTTTCTTCTCAGCATAATGAGGCTAAAATTTCTTTACAAAAAAGTTTTTTTTTTTTTTTTTTTTTTTAATTATTATTATAAACCTTTGAAACCATGGCAACCTTTCTGCCACACACTGTATAATAGGAAGAATAGTTTTCCATATATATTTTGTGTGTGCGTGTGATTACAGTGCTTTATTATTTTTATTTTTTTATTTTTTTTTTTTATTATTCAGGTTGACCGTAAATATCTGCGTAACTTGCGGTTTGCTAAAAAACACAACAAAGTTGTCCCAAAAGGAATCAAACGTTTGGTGAAGCAGGCTCAGCTGGCTCAACGAGCAGCCGTTCTGGCCAAACAGAAATTGGAGTTTATTACCAAAACCACTGTTGTTCCACCTTTTAAATCTGCCAAACGCAAAGCCAAAGGCAAGGCTCCTGGTAAAACGCCTATCCCCCCTAAGGCAGTCGGTGCCAAAGCTATCAAAAGACCTGCCACTGATGTAAAGAAATCTGCACCCCCAGCAAAGAAAGCTGCCATTTCAAAGACCCCAACTCCAAAGCCTGATACTAAAAAGCCTGATACTAAAAAGCCCGTTATTAAAAAGCCTGATGCTAAAAAATCCGATACTAAAAAATCCGATACTAAAAAGCCTGAAGTAAAGAAACAAATTGTAGGTAAGAAAGGTGAAACAAAGCCTGGAGACATTAAGAAAAAAGTTCAGCGTGGTTCAAAGAAGTCACGATTTACAACTAAGCTGAGTAAAATTGAAATTAAGAAAGCAAGAAGGAAGATTGCAGTTGCAGTAAACAGGGCTGAAATTGCAGCCAAAATTGCTAAAATTGCAACCAAAAAGGCTGAGGCCACGGGTTGGAAGCTTAGCACTAAGGACAAGAAGTCTAAGCCTGCAGGCAAGAAAGGAAAGAAATCTGGCACTACAGGGAAGAAATCTGGCACTACAGGGAAGAAGTCTGGCACTACAGGAAAGAAGTCTGACGTCACTGGAAAGAAGGCTGATGCTGCAGCTAAGAAGCCTAAAGTTGCAGAAAAGAAGGTTGATGCCACAGGTAAGAAGGCTGCTGCCACAGGAAAGAAGCCTGACCCTGCAGCCAAAAAGGCTGATACTACAGCAAAGAAGCCTGATGTCACTGGAAAGAAGACTGCCACTGCAGGGAAGAAAGTAGAAGCTGCTGCTAAGAAGCCAGAAGCTGTAGCCAAGAAGGCTGATTCTGCTGCCAAGAAGGCAGAGCCTGCAACCAAGAAGGCTGCTGCTGCTCCTGCCAAGAAGGCAGAACCTGCAGCCAAGAAGGCAGAACCTGCAGCTAAAAAGGCTGCTGCTCCTGCCAAGGCTGCTGCTCCTGCCAAGGCTGCCGCACCAGCTGCAAAGAAACCAGCTACAAAGTAGACTGGACATCTCATTTTGGGAATGAGTCACTTTCATAGTGGGGAAAATGTAAAATAAAATAAAAACAAAAAAAAAACTTAAAAAAAAAAAATCAAATCAATGATGGTTATTCTTTAAATGTTTTATTTCACTTTTGTAACAATATTAATGTTTCTTGAAAATTTGGCTACTGTTGTTGAAACTTGTCATAAAGGAATTAGAAATTATTTGCAGTAAGTTTATTTTTGTAGATATGAAGATTTATTCCTTATTTATTATTTAATTTCTGGGATGAGGTGTTATTATTTAAACTCTTTGTTGTCTTTACCACATTTTGGCCATTGTGCTTTCATGAACACCAGATGACACGATGGCTGAAACCGGATAACAACAAAGATTTGGACAATAATGTAAATAGTATGAAAATATAGAGATGAAATTTATACAAAACTTTAAATATTTCTGAAATTACAGCCTTGCTTTTGTCAAGGAAAATATGGCCGTTTTCATTACTTTTCCTATTAAAAGTGGGTAAGGCTCTTTTTTTTTTTTTTTTTTTTTTTTTTTTAAATTCTTATTTACCTTTATCATACTGCATTATTAATGTTACTTCGCGTTCTACTGCATTCTTTTGACATACACTGTCAACCAATTCTTCATAATAGTCTTTTTGGAGTTCAACTTTCAGTAACTCTGCTGCTGATGTGTGGTTCAAGAAGCTAAAAAGAAACAAAATAATGCAGCAAATTTATTTTTTTTTTTTTTTTTTAAGCCTGTAGCTTATGACCAGGCTCAGACGAATTGGCAAACTGATTTTATTTTTATTACAACTAAACTCATTTCAAGCATGTAATAATGACCAAAGTTGAGAATTGGAATCGGGTAAAGTTAACTTGATGCTATTGAAATAACTAGTGTATCTAAGTACTTTTCTATTCTTGGAGGTTTTCGGGTGCTTACACTAACCTGGGATGGTAGCACCTGTGAGGGTCTCTACTATAGGCAATATTGACCACCCTCCCCTCCAAAAAATATTATGAAAGCATAAAAATACAAGCAATACATTTTATCTGTAGATGAAGGCATAAAATTGTGTTGAAAATATTTTGATTTCTGCATTAAATAATCCATAAAGGTTGATATGCTGCTAAACAAAATCTACTAGTTACTATTAGAATCTAACAAAAATATGAAGCAACATGTGAAAAAATTAAGCAATGCAAGTACTGGTCAAAATAAGTCATCTTTTAAAATCATGACTGGGTTCAACTTAGGACACCAAATCAAGTGAGCTTATCTGTGTGTTGTTTTATGATGGCCACAAGTAGGAAGAAGGGAAATGAAAACTTTTCAATATTAAGTGCCACTACTGAAAGGTGTGGTGTTCAATTGTGGGTGTATATAAGTCAGCAAACTAGAATTATCACTTCTGTTGGAGAAGCAGACCATTGTGATATAGAGATGGGATGAGAGATGTAGTTGGAGGTAGATTCAATTCTTCATGACTTAATAACCCAATACTCTGGGAACAAGATACAATTCCCTCTCTGAATTTCTGGGGTGAGTTGCTATTTTTTTTTTTTTTTTTTTTTTTTTTTTTAACAGGGATGTATATCATGTGATTCTTGTTTTTTCTCTTGCTAAAATGTAATTTAGTTTCCTAATGAGGCTTTTATTTAAGAATCCAACAAAATGTTTAAATATCTGCAGTGGTCATTTAACCAGGGATGCCCACATTTTCATTTTTACAGTGCATTATTAAAAGGTGAGGAAAAAAGGGTTTTATATGTATAATAATAAAGACAAGATGAGAAACCAGTGCCAACACCAAAATCCAGTGTCTGCAGAAATATAAAAGGTATTATGAGTTGCTGTAGTTTCATTAAGTAAATGAACTTTATTTTTAATATTGTCAAAAAAAAAAAATCTCTATGATGCTGTCTTTTACTGGGAACACAAAAAAAAAAAAAATCTTTTCTCTAATCTTGGTGATAGGATGTCATATTTTGTCTATGGCAGATTGTGTTTACAGAGTCAATATTTCCAACAAGTGATAACCTTGCAGTCTTGTTCCGTGTTCTACCAAAATACGGGAGACTTTCCCAAACATTTGTTTTCAAACCCTTGTATAAATCCTTTTGTGTTGGCAGACTTGTAATTTAGCTTTCCACAAAAAATTTGTTTCAGTTTTCCCAAAGAGGATTGAACATTCTCTGTAATCTCTCTTTTTAGAGGCAGAATTCTTGTCTAAAAAGCTTAGATTGGGAGAGTTATGTCTTTTTCAATAAAAGACAACTGTTTTCATCAAACGTGTCATAGTGTTTTCTAATTGGCAGTCCTTTCAGGTCGTGGCTGAACATGTCTCCCCAAATTTCTGTTGTAACTCTTAGTAAAGTTTGTCTTGCGACATTTTGTAATGCCTCTTCTGCCAGTCATTTATTTACTCAAGCTTGTTAGATTATGTACTGATTCCCTCTTGGGAATATTCTGTCAATTTCCATTTTTAGTTATCTCATTGCTCACATGTTCAGTTCATGGTATTCTCAGCATACTTCTGTAGGACCACATTTCTATTACCTCAAGTCCCTGTGTCAAACCTGTTCAGTACATAGGTGGATGACCACTTTGTAATATCAGATGCTTTAAGCTTGGATGTGGTGCAATGGATAATGGCACAGAATTAATTTAATTAGCTTTCCAAAACTAGGTTAATTCGTAAGACTATCAATATATTTTCTGGTTTTAATTAGCCTTCAGAATGTTAAGCCATAGAAAACCAACCAACCTTCTTCATCTGATGACATTGACCAGTATTCAAGGTCTTTCCACATTTTGATTTCAAAGTTCCAACCTGGTGGCTTAGACCCTAGGAAAATTGAGGGGTTCCAGAGGGTTGTTTACCAAAAATCAGGGAATTAACCAACTTAAATGAAAATTTCAGTACCTATTTAATTATTTACTTATAATAATTATATATAATAAATGAAAAGATCGAGTGGTACAAAATTCTTTCAATAGTGATCAGATAAATTATAATAATAATATATTATTATTATTATTATTAACTCTGAAAAAAATTTTTTTTTTTTTAATAAATATGGCAAACTCTTCACCCAGCACCGGAGTAAAAATTTCCACAAAGATTAATCGCTGACGCATCTGAAGATTCCAACAGAAACGGGATTTAAAGAATATTTCAGTTTTCGGAAAGATTTTCAGGTGTTAAAAATCTTTAAACATTTTTACTTATTTTTTCTTTCTTTTCTTCAAGCGGTCATTTTTTTCAATTTTATATTTCTAGAAATGTTAAAAGGGACAAAATTTATTTACTAGACGAAGGCTTCTGTTTATTATTACTATTAGTAAAAATAAAATAAGTCATTTAAAAAAAAAAAAAAAAAAAAGATTTTATCGAACTCCCCCAGAAAGAAAATAATTTAAAAGTAAAATAAACGCTACTTCGGTAGCACTTCTGCTTCTTCCCAAGTAAGCATAGGGCTCGAAGATGTTTGAGAGGTTCAGGGTACTAAGCACCGGCTTTGTCAATTATAGTTGACGAGTGACAATATAACTTAGGGGACGGGACGCTGTTGGAACTAGCCTTTTTGAGGGGTTCAATCTGGTCGGGGCTTGCGTAGTACTTAACCACACCAGTCATGCAGATACACGATATATATATTACTAGTTGATGACTGACATTGCAACTTTAGTTTAAAAAATAATTTTAAAAAAATGGCAGATGACCATAAAACTGCTGAAAGAGGCCATAACAGGGTTCTCCCCAGGGTCGGTGTGGAGGTAAGATGCGCTGGCCCTACCCTTATTTACTCATATGGGATGACTGATAATACACGCCTGTTTAATCCTCCTCTTTAGTTTCTAACAATTTTTGTTTTCCTTCTGAATACTTATCCTTTGGTCGGAATTTCTTGCCTTTGGATTTTGGTGTCATATTCAAATGTATGGGTTACATGTGGAAGATTTCCAAAACCCCACTGTTCTCGGGCGTGAACAGATTTCAGAATCGTGTTGAGCTTTTCAGAAAGATCTTATCTTTGAGCAACAGATTTTAAAAGCAAGTCATTCTTTTGTGTATTAAGAGTTTTGGAAACGTTTTTTTCCCCCATTACATTCGAAATGGAATGAGACATTACCATGAACAGAGATGAACAAAAATGAAAAGATTGAGTGATACGAAATTCTTTCAACTGTGATAATGAAATTTTACGGCTTCTCGTTTTCCATGTATTTTTCGCGACGACATGGAATCTCTCTACATTGTTCATGGACATTTGAATTTTTGTGCAAGGAAAACGGAAACTACATAAAGGAGAGATGCAAATTGGTGAAGTTTGTTTCATTCTTAATAGAATCTATTTTTAGGAAAGCTTTAGTAGCTGATTGTTTCGTCAAAAGTCAATTAGCAAGGATAATTGTGCGTCTCGTTTTGCTAATAAAGAAATTTAACGTCTTGTTTCTTTCATTAAAATCTGAGGTTTAAATAAATATCAAGAATAAAGACAACTCAGTTTAAGTGGACCAAACCCTTAAAAATATTTCATAGGTCTGTAAGAAGTTGACCTCCAGAGGTCAGTTACCAAATCTGACTTCAAATGCCAACTAACATAATTCCATTCCTCTAATAAAGAACATTAATATACAAAATATAAAGCAAGAAATTGATAAAAGAAAGCAACCGAAAATGTCGAGCTTGTTTTCGCACGAAACCCTTGATTGGCTTTATTTGCATACTCCCCCCACCACCACCATCAGCCGACTGACCTGGCTGATTTTGACAAAAAAGTTCAAATTTCATTGAAGTGATAATTTATCTTCCTTTTTTTTTTTCCCTTAAAAAAAATCAGTTCACCCCAAGCAAATCGATAATGCCACTAAGCATACAAGGAGGGGAGGGGTGAAAGATAACGAAAAAACTTTGAAACGGATCGGAAACCCAATCCTAAACAGAACAACGGATCTTCTACTATCGAGGAGGGAAAAAAATAGTTAAATTTCAGAAGTATAGAGATAAAGTAGACTTTAGAAAGAACTGGAAACCAGGAATAAACATCTACACCTGTTCAAAAAAAATATTAAGAGAAAAATGAATGCGATCAGGCGTGGTCCCTTGTGTATGAAATACTCTTTAGTGGTGATGTACAATTCAAATGAGAAAGCAAATAAGGAAAAAAATTCTTGAAAGGGGGTTTGATCGGTGAAATAAAGAACTAATTAAAAAATTTAATTAGAAGCCATGAGTGAATAGTGAAAACGGAATTAGTGAGAATTAAATGCTGGTTCAATTTAGAGATTAAACCAAACATGAAATACAAGAACGAGAAAATGCAGTAGACTGTATTTGCTAGATCCTGTTGGCTAAAATTCGCCCAGTTGATATGATTAATGATTTCTCAGATAAAATGTATGTCGGTCAATCTAAAAATAAAGATCTTTTCTTTTTATAATATTCAACTAATTCTATGTTCAGTTATAGAAAGTGTCAAATTCTGGGTCTTGGAGGCATTTGCTTTTCTAATAATTAAAGAATTTTGGTAACTTGAAATTAACTTCAAGAAATTAGTCATATTATTTACGGGTGGTTTATTGTCCACGTCTTTGTTAGGGTTATCACAACGTTTCGGCTGTTGTGTTTTCCGGCCTTCATTAAGTGCTTGTTAATCCCGGTAACTTTGAGGGAATTGCAAACTGAACGCTTTAGTTAATCTATTTTGGTTCACGCCCCGATAGGATAATCGATCCCCATAAAGGGTTTATTTCGAAGTTCTCTGAAGGTTATTCGAATCGACAAGCACCTGAGGAAGAACGAAGAACAAAACAGGGGAAGCATTGTGAAAATAACAATAAAGATGGATTCAATAGATATTATTATTATTATAATAATATAATATATTATGATAATTATTATTATTAACTGTGAAAAAAAAAAAAAATTTTGTTGTAACAAACATGGCAAACTCTTCACCTCGTACCTGAGTAAAAATTTACATTTCCACAAAGATTAATCACTGACGCATCTCTGATGAAAAAACAAAACAAAACAAAAAAAAAACGGGATTTTTTTAAACATATTTCAGTTTTCGGAAAGATTTTCAGGTGTTAAAAATCTTTAAACATTTTTATTTATTTTTTTTTCAAGCGGTCATTTTCTCAATTTTATATTTCTAGAATTGTTAAGAAACGGGACAAAATTTATTTACTAGACGAAGGCTTCTGTTTATTATTACTATTAGTAAAAATTTAAAAAAAGTCCTTTTTAAAAAAAATGATTTTATCGATCTATATGATCCTCTCAATTCATTTAAAAGAGCTCCCCAGAAAGAAAATAATTTAAAAGTAAAATAAACGCTACTTCGGTATATATTAAGTCCTCATCCCATAAATCCAAAAAGACGAAATTAATCGTGCATCAATGGTAAGTCAAATTGTCTCAGGAACACGAGTCGGGTGACAGGAAAAGTTCCATCGACCGCCGTGGCCGTATGGTATCGTATGATCAGAAATGAATGCTATAAATGTCAGCGTGCATTTCTTATACGAATATATGCTGGTAATAGATAAAAACGTTGTTGAACGCTAAACGAGTGTTGATTCAAAGATATCCAAAATCTAACGATACACATCGAATTAGATGATCTGTATTGCTTTGCATGACATTTCTACATTTGATTGGTCACTCAGCGATACTTCAGTTAGAGCAGGGCTTCTTAACATGGGATTTATGGATGGGTTTCAGGCGATCCGTGCGAAACAGATAAAAATTAACATTTACATTCGCTGTACAACCAGACTAAGTATCTGCTTGTCAGTCTGTCTGTCTCTGAGGGGGGGTAGTTTTTATAGGGATCCGTGACTTAAAAAAGGTTAATAACAACTGAGAAACTCCAAAGTTGCCTCTACACAATTTTTTTTCAGGTTTCTTTTTAAATGCTTTGTTTTATAATGAAGGGTATAGTAAGATTCGTTTCTTGGAGGAAGCGAGAGCCAAATAGAGGAATAGTTATCAACACATTAAGTAGCTACTCATCCTCTCCTTGCTGAAACTACGACTCGCAAAGGAATCTAGCAGAGGAAAGCTCGAACAATATCAGATCTTTTGACCACTCAATGGCCGCAAGCGAACTGCTCGTTTAAGCGCGTGTTTCGGTCAGAACATCAACATTTAGACAAATATAACCACTAGATTCAAGTCACCCCAACTCAGTTCGGGGTCGTCAAAGTTCTGATCAGTTCGCTTGCGTCTGGAATTACATTCACTACAAATATAATTTCGCCATTTCTGTCTCGCCTACTCATTCTGTAACATCTGCAAATTTGTGAACTGTCGGAATCAGAAAAGCTACCAACTATTGATTACACGTTTGAAAATCAATATCTGGGTTAAAGGTCATATAAAGATTGTGTCAGAGATAAATATAATTCGGTAAACATGGACAAACGTTCCCGCAATAAGAGGTAGTGCCCAAAGTTCGTTTTTTCCCTTGACAATGAAAGCCAACACCAAACAAATCAAGCACCTCCAAACCAGGGCCCACGTCGCAGTACGAGAACATCATGACCACTTTGAACTCTATCCCCACAGACACGGGGTACGACGCACGTGTACTCAAGGACGTCCTTGCAATCGACCAAAACCCAAACGCCTTGTGGTCCCATGAGTGTGGGGGAAGCATGCAGAGTAGGACAGGAGGCCGTATCATGCGGAGGGAAGTCCGTAAGAAAAAACACCGGTAACCCATTCATGTAATGTACTAACCCGGCCACATGCAAGACGTGGCACGCGTGTGAACAAATATGAACACGGCTAGTGGGAAGCCTGAAACGTGGACAGATTGCCACCGTCACTTAAGCACTCTGCACACACACACCTACGAACAAATGAAAATATCACGACACAAAATATTTAAAGGGTATATATTTAAATATTATGAAATAAAACCATAGATTATTTAATAATACACGTAAAAATATGAACTTATTTTGAATATTAAATGGATATTAGAATAAAGTATTTAAAATGACATAATCGAAGAATAGTGAAAAGAATTATTTGAAAAAAGTTTAATACTTATTCATTTATTCAAATACAAACACTATACCATTACTACACACACACACACACACACACACACATATATATATATATGTATGCTGTGACAATACTTCGCGGCACACTTAAGAGGATCGCGCGGCACACAAGTGTGCTGCAGCACGGCGGTTCAGAATCAGTCGGTTATGTACCATGCGTGATACACGCTTAGACGATCATGTCTCCTTCGATACATTACTGACGAGGCAGATATTTTTCCCGCAGTAGGTTGCCATTTCTTTAGACCGCAGAAAGAAATGACAACCTACAAGCAACATCCAAGGCTATAGGACTCTGTTTGTTCTCTTATTTACGCATAGCTGCGGGGAGAAGAGGATTCGTACCTTTTCCAAGGGTATTAGCATGTAAGTGAATATAATGGATTCGACTGGAATTCGAATTCGGCTCTCCAATTCCTCAATCCGAGCCGCTAAGAATCAGTAGCTTATATAATAGTCTTCCAGATAAGCTTTCTATTTATTATTCTACTGTTACGTTTTCTTTCTTTTTGCTTTCCTCTGTTCCTTTGTTTTTCTTCTTTTTTTTTTTCAATCTCCTTTCCTTCTTCTAATTTCCCCCCTTTAATCTTTACTTTAAACATTTTCTTTAACTACCGAATCTAAGTGACTTAACGTTTTTTGTAAGACATGTAATCACCTGCTGAGCTTGGGAAATTCTTTGATAAAATTCTGGATTCTAAATCTTAAGGAAGAAATTCTTTATTTTACGCCCAGTGCAATTCTGATGGGTTTTAATCTGTATTTTTCTGTCTGACTGTCTGTCTGTCTGTCTGACTCTCTCTCTCTCTCTCTCTCTCTCTCTCTCTCTCGATATATATATATATATATATATATATACACACACACATCATTTTCTACTACTCTTATATATTATATATATATATATATATATATATATATATATATATATATATATATATATATATACACACACATCATTTTCTACTACTCTTATATATTGGATATATATATATATATATTATATATATATATATATATATATATATATATATATATATATATATATAATTTTCTACTACTCTTTTTGTCTCTCTAGTTACCAGTGTATTCATATCTTTCTTTTTTTCTTTCTACCACAATTATTTCACTCTTTAGCTATAAATCCCTATCTATCTATCTATCTATCTATCTATCTATCTATCTATCTATCTATCTTTAAATGGTTATATTAACGACAGTTAAAACTACCATAAACTCTCTCTCTCTCTAGAAAAATAATCAAATAAAACGACACAGAGGAATTTGGTTAATGAAACGAAAGATACCCAGCGAACAAACTCCATCTTTAAATTCGAAACAAAGAGACCAATTGGGATTTGCGCCGAAAAGAGCCAAACTATTGAGGCTGGGGCGGGTGGCCGATGCCTGCAATTCCAAGATATGTTCAATTTTGGGCTCTGCCACATATCAGAATGTGAAGTATGTAATGCTGTTTGTGTGTGGTGGGGGGCGCATGATTACCGACTGAAGATGAAATGAATACGTTTCTGTCGCCATCAACAAGCGTATGTCTTCGCTTCCGTTATTATGTATACGATGCATATATTTCAGAGTAATTACTTGGCTGAGACAAATCTGGTTGTCATTTGAAGGTCTGTGTGGTGCCTTGGGTAACAGTTGCAGCTGCGAATTGTTCTGAGAGTTAGAAATAACACTTCCGGTTCCATATTCCAATGAAAGTCAGGCAGAATACCTTTGTTTTGTTTTTGTCTTTTAATGCAAGTCTCATTCAGAAGATTAAATGAGATAATCAGGGAATAAATATATTTAAGTGTGTAAGCATTTAGAGGCATAACACACACACATACACAGGTATATAGATAAACATAGAGCTAGATAAGGCCTGGTATAAATCCTCATAGTAAGCAGATAGATTTTGCTGCGCCAATTTCCTAAGTAAGGAGAAATTGTCTGACGTGAAAATCAACATTCCAAATTTTGATTTTACTTGGACTAAGTAGATGATCCAAAGGGGACGATTTATTCAAATACTTTGTCTTTTCAGGACATAAACAGTCATGTCTCTGTACGGATTCTTTTGTCTTTAATCTGTGAATTGCCATGACTTTACCTGAACGGTTGAAAATAAAATGGAAAGAATATGTCTATATTTCTGAGATGAAGTATTATGTACACTATTTACATAATTCGGGCTATTGTCCTCATCTTTGTCGCCATATTTATTACAACGTTTCGGCCTTTCAGTATCTGTCTATATTTCTAAGATGAGGTATTATGTACAATATTTACATTATTCCGACTATTGTCCTCATCTTTGTCGCCATATTTATTACAACGTTTCGGCTGTTGTACGCTCCGGCCTTCTTCTAAACTATTATTTCACTGTTAAACGGGTGACATAATAGGGACTGGTATGGATAATAAAGCGACAAACATTGCTTAGATCTATAAAGGATAAGAAGTTGTGGAGAGCCATGATCGTCTATGAATAGATAAGGCATATAAAATAAGGACAAAAAGGAAGGTAATATGTAATATGATTTAATTTCAATAAGTATCAATTGCACACTCCACGTTTTTTTTAGAATAAGTACAATAAGTTTACTTTGAAATAAAACTCATTTCTTTCCGGATTTCATTGGTGGGAAGTAAGTTCCACTCAAGCAGATTCTTTCTGCAAACCACTACTCTGTAGAACCGACTCCCAAGGGGGTGTTCTCCCGATCACTACAATCCTAACCTGTTCATGTCTAAGGTTAACTGTTATCTTCCCAAACTATTCGGATAAACTGTTCTCCTTACTCTGTAACCGTCTACCTTGAGTAGTTTCCGGGCCTTAATACAGCGTTGAACCTCTTCCAGCAAAAAAAAAAAAACAAAAAAAAAACACGAAATTTCTACGAAAATGGTATCAGCATTCTTGGAGAATCATAGGAGACAGTTGTTAAAAAATAATTGAGTCTATGTGCTTAACATAAATAAATTTATTTTTGGTATGTAAAATTTTGTTTTTAATTTTCTAATCGGGCATCTCATTCTTCTGATAAGATTTTCCGTTTGTAGAGTTAAATGAACGAAATAATCGCATTTGTTTGTGGTGGGAATGTTCTTTAAAGATAATCCGAAATTGATTCTATCAATGATATAAGAATAGAATAGACAATGCTCAACAATAATAAAATCTAATATCCAAATATAGGATTGGTGAAGACGGAATAAATTCCAATAACCAACAAATACTATTTTTAAAAGAGTGCTTAGATTGGATTTAAACATGTATCAATATGGTGATTTCCTTTCGTCTTTCAATGATAATTTTAAGCTTATCAGACAATATAAAAGGAACTTACTTAAAATACATTGACAAAATATGATTATATTATTTAATGAAACATCCATTAATATATATATATATATATATATATATATATATTGAAGCAAAATTGCCTTACGATTGCTGGAAAACTCATGAAACTGGCAATTGTGGCTGATCACTGCCGACCTAGATTTTGCTTTAATATTCTAAAAGCGTTTGCACGATTTCATTTCAATAGGTTTGGGTTCAAGAAAAAACGGCAGGTTTTTTCAACTCGAAAAGGTGTCATTTTCCACCACGACGACGCAAGACCGGAAGTGGCACTGAAACAGACCTTGCAGAAGATTAAAGAGTTGAAATAGAAAACCCTCTATCACCACCCATATTCTCCTTCTTCCAGCAAAAACACGACGTTTCTCCGAAAATAGTATCAACATTCTTGGAGAATGATAGGAATCAGCTGAAAAAAAAAAAAAAAAAAAGAAAACATCTACATGATTTTATGTTCTTTGTCTGTGTTTTCTACGTATGTTATGGATAGTAAAGCGACAAACATTGCTTAGCTCTACAAAGGAAAAGACGTTATGGAGAGCCTTGATCGTCGATGGACAAAAAAGAAGGCGTCAGTCTAAACTAACGTCAGGAGGATACAGCTTCATAAATCCTACCAGTGATATTCCGGGTTAAATAAATAAGCTTGTAATAATAATATTAATATGCCTTTGAGTTATTTCTCAGTTCGCTTTGTAACCTCTTCCCTGACTATTCGATAAATTGACCTCATTCATCTCCCATGTCATAAAGGAATTTCAAAAAAGAAATATATAGATAATAGCAAAGAAAACAAGTTCTACAAAATGAAGAAAACGCTTGCTTCTAAAAGCAACAACAGCCACTTATGTTAAAGAATCCATTTTAAAAAAAAGGCGCGCTCATCTTCGCTAATTTTTTTTCAATCCGCAGATAAGCAATGTTAAAGAGTTGCAGTATTCAGCTATGACGTCATCAGGTTAGCAGGGCCAGCAACGAAACACGAATCTCTCCCACTCGATCTTTACCCATCCGGCCACCAACGAAATGTTTAACATATCATTATTTAGTACACCCATCAACACCTCCTTATCGAAATATCAAGTTCTAAATAGCACACTTTTAATTTTAAGAAAAATTGGCCGTCTTCTTCTTCTTCTTCTTCTTCTTCTTCTTCTTCTTCTTCTTCTTCTTCTTCCATTAGGAAGTAAATCATTATTATCTCCAAAAATTCTTACAATCCACCCAAATATTTTCTAGCTTTAAAAAAGCCTGAAAAAGGTTGATAAACCATAAAAAACAAATCAATCTATTTGTGATTTAAAATGATACATTTTTTTGTTATTTGGTAAAGCTCTTTGTAATTCTGTAGAGTCAACGTCTTCTAATGGGTTTATTCACTTGAAGCCATTTTTTAATCTTTTGTTCTTAGAAAACATGTGTACAGCTGACAGTTTCGATATTTCTGAATAAAGTGGATGCCATGCATGACATCCGCATGAGAGCCGAGATCTGACATGGCTGTTTACGAATATGGCTCAACATTTCTGGTTAATATTTTGGTATTGTAGCATATTAGGGTGTTGGTGTAAAGTGTCCTAGCGCAACCTATCCTGTACTCAGTTTCATTACCACCCTGCACTTCTTTTATGTACTTTGTTCCTTCAGGACTTTGACGATCACGGCTCTTCACAATTTTCTATCCTTTGTAGCTCTTAATAAATTTAGTCTTTTTGTTATCTCTTCTAAACCTTGTTCCACCATCCATTTCCTCGTGCTCTTTTAGGTAGGTCATGCGTTGTTTTCCCCTGTCCCTCTTGCCTTCAATATACCCCGAGGGTATCAAAGTTTTTCAAACTCTTTTTCCTCTTTATCTGCCATAGAAATTTCAACTGTCTTTTCCTGGTGTTACTTATACGTTTCCTTTTTGTTTCCATTTTCTCTAAAACGTCCTCTTTGCTCACATGCTCGGTCCATGGTCTTCTCAGCATCCTTCTGTAGAGCCATATTTCTGTTGCTTCATCTTTCAGGAGATTTGTCCATCATTCACTGCCATATAGGAGGACAAATATTATCTAACAGTTCAACAGTCTTTTCATTGGTTCCAACGAAATTTTTTACCTTTCTTAATATTTTGCTTCTCTTTTGGAAAGCATCTTTGTCTCTCTCAATGTACCTTCGGATTTCAGTGTCACATTTTCCGTCCTCTGTTAAAATAATTCCCAGATATCTAAATTGTTAAATTATTGTTGTTTTGGGATTCCTAATTTGTAGGTCGTTGGTTGAATCCAGTGACTTCACCCAAAGAGTTGTGAGTTCAATACCTGGCTACAGCTGAAGTGAACAAAAAACTTGGAGAGTTGAATTAAAGGGAGATAACTGATACTCAGACATCTGGAAGAGGGGTGACACGTGGAACTAAATTTAACCCGGTGGACGAAATAAAAGGTTCAATTTGAAATTCCAATCACTTGAAGAGGGCCGGAGTATACAACGGCCGAAACGTCGTGAATAAGGCAACAAACAGTCCGAATAATGTAAATAACAGTAATCTTGGTCAGTATTCATTACATCTCCCTCCCCCTCCCTCTCTCTTTTCTTTCTCTCCCCCCCCATATATTTACACATATATTCGGAGATAATGAGTGAAAGTGTAAAAAGGCGTAAACAGTGCGTTTCGCTGACGTTTGTTGGTTTCAGTTTTGATTCAGGACAGAATGAAAGACAATGTCGTGTGTAAAGAAAATGCGTCAGGAGGTTTTAGCATAAAATTGTCCGTCAATTACATTATCACATCCGACATGACCCCTCTTATCTTCAAAAATCCAAGCACATTTTCCTTACAGACAGTTTTGTCTTTCATTCTGACCTTAGGAAGCTGAAACTGTTTCATTTAGTCCCATCATCACTATTGTTTCAGACTATTATACAGCCTACAAACGCACACACACAATATACATTTATATAATTAACTTTACTAATCTACTTTTTGTATGAATGATTCATGTAATATAAATTGAACTGCAGCACATATTTGATTTAAAAAGAACTGATCCTAAGTGCAAATTTTCGGGATAACAGCTGCGACATTACTCTGTTTATTGAACAATTTAGTTCATGCCACATTCACCGCAAAAACTCCTACAAAAAAAAAGTTCTCAAATTACCATATTAGTAAAAAACGCACTCTCTTAAATTTTCAAAAAAATTCAACCTTAGCGTTGAGACTGTACGCTCTATAAGTTCTTATCCATTAACAATAACACATTTCTAAAGAAGCATTTCGATTCTCATTTAATTTTTCGTGTCCGCTGTTAAATGGATCTACTAAAAACAAAATAATTTCTATGCCTGAGGATTGCTGTATGTACAGCCGAAAGTACTAGCAGATTAAAAAAATACCTTATACAACTTGAAGTTATATATATATATATATATATATATATATATATATAGAGAGAGAGAGAGAGAGAGAGAGATTGGACATTTAATCTCTATTTATAAAACAGAGGATGTCTTTGTGTCTGTCTGTATGTCTGTCTGTCTGTGCGATACCTTTTCACTTGAAATTCCTCCGACCGATTTTGAACAAACTTGGAACATACATTGTACAATGTAAGAGATAGGTTCTTAGCGTAAATAATCGATCTTTTTTAAAATCAATAATCGATAAATTTAACTTTTTTCCTTCGATTTCGTTCAAATTCGGTACGTAGGTTACTTATTATTATTTATTTCTAGGCCACAGCGTTTAGCGAAAACCGCGACAAACGAAAAATCAATTTCAACACAAATTTTAAACTAAAAACTCCCTTAATTTTCAAGCAATCTAATACAAACTTCACTCATTTCGCCGATTCGGTCTTTTTTACTGAATTGATTCGTTGAATCGGTGCAGTTTTTAAGCCAAGAATTCCGCATTCAATATTTGATTGCGCTCAAGCAGGTCGTAATGAATTATGCCTTCGCAGTCCCTTCATATACACAACATGGTCTTTAGAGGATAAAGGTCTTGCTTTGCTCGTGGAATCGCTTGATTTTGGGGGCTAAGCCATTAATTTCACGGCTTCATGAAGCCACCATTTTTCATCGCCAGTGACAATGCGGTAAAGAAAATGGTGTTTGGATTAGGGTTAAGGCAGAAATACGTTGTTTCCTGCTATATTTACCCCTCAACATTTATTGCGGACTTGAATAGGTAACAACAAAACTATATATATAAACAAACGTTAATGTCCACTATTTACCTCATTCGAAATATTGTCTTCATCTTTGTTGCCATATTTATCACAACGTTTTGTCCGTTGTACGCTCCAGCCTTCTTCAGGTGGTTGGAATGTAGAACTAGGCTACAACAATCTCCGGAGCCGAACAAGCATAGAAATGAATACAATATAGGAACCAGTAATAAGGATAATAAAGCAATAATAACAACGAAAATTGCAATATGAGCTCTGGTAAAAAATGATTGCTGATGACATTAAGTTTTTAATTTCCAGAAATTCTTAAGGACATTGGATAAAGGCGTTGGTTGAAGTTCTAGAGAAAAGTAATGGAAAGTGAAGCGAAATGTGCATGGCTTTCCCCACTTACGAAAAGAGAGAGTGAAAGAGAATGTCCCTATCTATTCATAGGCTTAAGGAGCATCCCCTAGCGACGTTTTTTAGTGAAGTGAGTGGGTGTAACCCCGCATATATTTCATTGTTTAAGAAAATTAAAAAATAAAACAAAACAGTGATAGCATTTGAAGCATGTGTATTCATTAAAATAAGCTTCATAGTAATAAGAAATAATACCCGACTTTATATATATATATATATATATATATATATATATATATATATATATGATGCAATGTTACATTAGAACATGCAAATACCCACTACAAAACCGTTCATCATGTTTCAACGTAAATTTTTTTTCTAACGTTTCATCAGGTGGGAAATCACGATGCTACTAAAATATTTTATTCGAAATGCTTAATAAATAAATATTTATTGCTCTCCTTTTGTATTGAGCCCTGTTTTAAAAAATTAATGTTTTGAACGCTGAAATCTTACTCTTTGTTCTTTTACATTTGGATATATATATATATATATATATATATATATATATATATATATATATATATATATGTAAATTCCCAAGAGAATAGAATCCAGATTTATATATATATATATATATATATATATATATATATATATAGAATCACTTTAAACGTTATTTGATGGGTACTGAATTTGAATTGACGTTCCATTTATTTATTAAACAGTATATTTATTTATTTTCATCTACCCGCTTGATTATTTGAGAAATCTGATTTAAAAATAGGTACTTCCAAAAATTCGTATACCTAAGGTTTAAAGGTATTTTTCAAAAAGGAAAAATCCTTTTCGAAAAGGAAAAATCCTTTTAAACTCTACACAAATCCGGTTCCCCCCAGCTTCAATTGGAAGCTAAAGGATTAAGTTTTCTAATTCCAGAAAAAAAAAATCCTGTGGAGTATTTCAAATAGAAATTTGAATGATTTTTATCGATTCTTCCGAAAAACCAATCGAAACGGCCATTTTTAACTTTTTTTAGAGAAATTTTGACAAAACTTATTTTTTCGGTTTTGAAAATCCCGCTAAAATAAGATGTACATTTCTGAAATATTACTTTCGTAAAAGTTAAATTAATCTGTTCTGAAACAAATATCACTTACTTATATCATAAAATTTTCTAGACAAACATTTCTTGGTGTATTGTTATTTTCACGTTTCCATCGATAGTTTGGTGGCTGAATGTGTTGACAGGTTTAGTACGGTGCACCAAAATTGACATAACGGTTTTTTTTTTGTTTCTTATAATAATTTAAAATACTATAAAAATTTCTTACATTATTGAGTTACCTCTATAATGGTATTTCATTATTTAATAGCTAAGATAATGATAAATAATTTTCTTAATTATTAATATTACATTAAGTTATTACATTTTTAATTTAATAACTGAGATAATTAATAAAATATTATTATATTAATAATTAAAATATCTCACTCAGTTATTAATTGTTGAAATTGATAAATGAGATAATAAAATTATCTCAATTTAATTTTTAATTTAATAACTGAGAGCGAGATAAGCCGAAGACCTTTATATGTCAAAGGGCTTTCCCTAAGGAGGAGACAAGCCTTGAAACACTTGACCTTTTAACCATAATGTCACTTACGAGATATCATACTAAAAAAATATTAACATTTTCACGCATAAAAAATATCTTTAATTATGGTTAAATGTTTTGGTAGCATGATTTGTATTAAGCTTTTAATTTTCGCTTAGTAAATATAGTCTTCACTTAAAAAGTTAATAACCTATCTCTTTCTCTGTTTGGATGAATTTTAAAATATTTTTTTTAAATTAAAGAAAAATGAAAAAACTAAAAGAAAAATGCAAACAATTCTTGTAAAAATTCCCTATTCATTGAAATTTTTTCTTCACATAATAATGTCCTTAATGTATATTATTTATAAAAGCCTATCTAATTCGATAATTAGATAGCTTTATTGCGGTTTTTATTTTACGATTTGGAGCAGATTTTTAAAAAGTTGCCAGTAGTTGTGAAAAAAATTGATGATTTAATTTTTCCAAGGAGTCCTGGTTATTAGTAATATAAAACAATTTGCGAACTCTTTGAAATTCTAGAAAATTTCACATAGGGGTGGGGGAATAACAGATGTAAGAAAAAATATTTTTACCAAGTTTTTCTAAAAATAAAAATTTCAAAAATAAATTCATTCATTTTTTAATAAGTTCTGAAAGTTTCATTAAAATCAGACGATTATTTGATTTTTGCAAGAATTTCTAAATTAATTGGTTTTCCCCTGAAACTGCTACACTAAAATAGCCATTACCACAAGTAATACAAAGTTAACAAAAACAAAACAAAACAAAAAAAAAAACGAGGTTTTTGACCCAAATTTAGAACGTGTTAGAAAGAAGGAATTGTTTTTTTTTAAATAACAAATACTTTGTTCTTTCCTCTTAATAATAACATAAACATTTTGACGATAAAACTTTGTTTTTATTAAGTTTGGAGCCTTTTATCATTATGCTATACTGATTTTTAGCGAATTGTTTGAGGTACCTATTTAACAATATACTTCTCCAGCAGGATTCGAACCTGCGTCCCCCTGGTTAGAAGGAACTGTTATGACATACGACTAAGTTATAGCGAACTTAGGTAAAGTTGACTAGTGCCCTTAAGCGAAATTCCTCTCGTTATAAACTTCTTTTTCATATCTGCTCATCCAAACGTAAACAAAGCAATTTTCAAAAGAAGTAGTGGATTTTTATTTATTAATTCGACAGATTGTATCATTTGAAACGTTATTTTTAGTCGATACTCGCATTTGAGTAGACGCTTCGTTAGAAACTGAGCAGGTATGAAGCGGCAACGAGTGTCCACAAAAAATAACATTTCAAATGATAAAAAACTGTCGGATTAATATATAAAATTCATTCTTTTTTGAAATATTATATAATATATATATATATATATATATATATATATATATATATATATATATATATATATATATAGATAATTAGATAGATAGATAGATAAAGAAAGACCGAATTTCATATTCAAAAATTAACGTTTTCCTGTAACATATTTTAAATTAAATTTGATAACTAATAATTAATTTAAATGCTTTATTTTGATCCTGAAGAGCGAATTTATTTTCTGCGAAACTTGAAGTCGAGAGATTAGGTTTTTATATATATATATATATATATATATATATATATATATATATATATATATATATATATATAGATAATTAGATAGATAGATAGATAAAGAAAGACCGAATTTCATATTCAAAAATTAACGTTTTCCTGTAACATATTTTAAATTAAATTTGATAACTAATAATTAATTTAAATGCTTTATTTTGATCCTGAAGAGCGAATTTATTTCTGCGAAACTTGAAGTCGAGAGATTAGGCTTTGAATATATATATATATATATATATATATATATATATATATATATATATATATATATATATATATATATATATATATATAAACCGAAGTAGATTTTCTAGATGTTACCTTCAGCCTAAGAAAACAATACAGAAAACCCAATGATAAACAACTCTATATACACACATCTTCCAACTACCCGCCTTCTATAACCAAACAGATAACAAAATCGATTAACCGCAGGCTTTCCGACAATTCCTCCAATGAATCCATATTTAACAAAGCTAAGAAAGACTACGAAACAGCCCTAAAAGATAGCGGATTCCAAGCAACACCCACATACTCACCACAAAACACAAAAAAGGCCAACAAGAAAAGAAATATCATATGGTTAAACCCACCGTACAGCAAAATGCCCATGAACCAAACCCCAGCTATGGGTTAAATAGCTCCACTGCCTTGTGGAAATCTTCGGGAGAAGGAAAGGCTAAAGAGTAAACTCTACACAAATCCGGAGTGGAGCCCCTAAGGTGGATGGACGGCACTCTGTGTTACCTTCCGGCAACTCCTTCAGCCGGTACCAAATTGTATTGGTTCATCCACTCCTTTGAACTCTGCTAGCAAGGCCGGAAAGGGGGAACTAGACGCCCGGGCAGCCCTAGTTCTCCATACATCCCTCCCAGGCTCGTAGCGCACCGAGTGCTACTCGATCATCTCCCGAGACGGACGCATGCCGAACGAACGAACGAATATATAAAATATGTGTTTGTGTATGTGTTCATTTATATACATATATACGTATATGTGTGTATATGTTTATTTATTTATATATCTATATATGTGTGTGTGAGAGAGAGTGTGTATGTGGGTTCATTTATATACATGTATGAGTACATGTGCACGTCTGTGTGTGTATGTGTTTGCAAGAAATATCCAATGCGCAAATATGAATTTCATTGAAACAGTTCATTTGCCAAAGCATGCACCATGTGTAAAGAAACGTTCCTTTGTTTCATTTTAAATTTTTGCATCGCAAATGTTTGCCATGAGTGTGTCGCAATAATTATATGAGCCACGAGGCTCCCTCGCCCAGATAGAAGATCGGCAGTAGAAAATGCGAAAATACAGCAACACATTATGCTGTGGGGACACTCTAAAAGACAGACAGGCGCGGCGAAAAATAACGCAAGTTTTGTCCATCACGCCAAGGCCGAATCTCGACACCTACACAGAATCACAGTAGCTCACCGCACCCATACAGTGACAACAGACACAAATATTCAAACAGCGTCTCCCGCTGATGCCCCGCAGACCAGGTTTGCCATCAGCGTTAGAAGATAGTTTTCTTTTTCAGCTTTTATGCACCAAGTCCTCTCAGGATGTAGACGAAACTGCTCTCCATAATTTCCGGTCTTTCATTGTTCAACCTAATTTTTGACCATCTGCCATTCCTTTTTGTCTCTCTCCTGACTTCAATTCGCACAAATTCGTTAAGTTACGTGCAGTTTTCCCCCGGAATCTTTTACTTTCTGTATGTCTTGTGAGTAATAATTTCTCCAAATCCTCTTTCCTCAATATATATTGATAACTGTACATTGCTGGTGTTGACCCTTTCCCCAATTCGTAATAGTACACGGTTATCAATGATGTAATCACAGTTTCAAATTTAGTATTTGGCTTTATCCAATCAATTTTCTAGAAGGGGATTGGGTGCTTATCGTGCCTCTTAAATTTTTCTGCACAAACTAGATGTTGACCGCTCGACAACCCAAAGCAGACTGCGTAAATATGTTTTCTGAGCATAGGCTCCACGCATACCTTGCCTTAATCAAAATAAAACGAACAATTTATTGATCAGTAAGAGGCACTCTCGCTGCAAAAACTAAAACTTTAATCCGGAACCAAACAATGGCTATATATTTTCTAATTAAAACAAACTCAACACAGACAAACCTGGATGTCAATAATAGCAAACCGAGAGACATGACACATACCAGCCTTCATGTTAACACCAACGCGCTGAGATAGGAAAAAAAAAAAAGAAAAAAGGACAGTGATCAGCAATGTCTAATTTCATCATTTTCTCTCTTTGTCTTAGCAACAGCAATAGATAAAAGTTGCTCGTTTGTATTTATGTAAATAAATTATACATTTATTTGCCCATACTCAAATATATTCTTTCTTTTTTTTTACTTGAATATAGGATTACCGAGGCGGAGAAAGAATTAACCTCTACAACAACAACAACAACAACAACAACAAGGTTCTGTCTTCCAGGTTACCCATTTCCAACCCCGCAACAGTTCTTGAAATTACATTGGTTCTTCTTAAAATTGTAAAAGTCCGTAGAATGAATCGAACAAAATGTTGTAGTAACAACAAAATAATACAAAGAAAGAATTCAGTTTTCTGAAGATAAACACTTGGAATGATGATGATGATGATGATGATGATTCTCAATATTATGAACCGTAGTATCAATAAACCTTTTTGCATTTCAGATTCTGGCGAAAGACACGAAAAAATCAATTATTAGGAAATTCAGAAAATGTGCGAAAATACTTTAAAATAATCAGTTCCAGGAAAACTTGTAAGTCGAACTGACGCGGAAACATAAGAAAAATCCATGACTTGTGGTAAATTTAAGTCTTAAACGAAAGTGACGTTATATATATATTATTCCGAGCAAATTAAAAACTAAAACAAATTGAAAATACAAGCGAAGGGAATTGTTGAACGTCAGTAACCATATCTATAGGCTAACTATAGCCTTACTATAGGCTTACTATAGTCTTACTATAGGCTTACTATAGGATTACGATAGGCTTACTATTACAATGTTCATTTTTTAAAGTGAAATAAGTTTTAAAAGATTTTCAAACATTTCTCTTTCGTTTAATTCATTTAAACAGTAAGTCTGCCGAGACTTAAGCGAATGCGTGTATATATATATATATATATATATATATATATATATATATATACATATATATATAATTATAATATATATATATATTTAATAATTATATTGAAGTTTTTGTTTCCTGTTTTTGACACATGAGAACTCTTATGTAGCGAAGAATCATATTTTTGAAACGTAATTATAATTTAAGCTCTACTTTTGTATTGAGCACTGTTTTTTAAAAATAAAAACTAAAATATTAAAGACCTTCGAATTATTAACCTAACGTGTTCTTTCCTATTTTTCTATATATTTGCATATATATATATATATATATATATATATATATATATATATATATATATATATATATATATATATATACAAAAACAAATAAAATTTCAAAAATTAATAATGAAAGTGAAGCCTGACTTCAAATTTAGACAAAAAATAGTTCAGGTCGTTGTAAAAAGTAAGATCTACCATTAAATTTCGGCTAAAAACAACACCACAAGAAAAAAATAATAACATATTATTATTTAAAAACTGGCCGTTTGATAAGAGATAAAGCATATGGAAATATCATTGTCTTCAAATACCATACGTTCTCTTCAACTATTTATATTTTACTTATTGTATGTTTCATAAACGAATGTTTACTTGCTACAAATAGATAACTTTATCAAAAGCCCGTTGTCCTCTGCTTTCTAAAACTCTTTGTATTCACTATAGTTCTTTGTTTATA
Source organism: Acanthosepion pharaonis (assembly GCA_903632075.3). Lineage (NCBI taxonomy): Eukaryota > Metazoa > Mollusca > Cephalopoda > Sepiida > Sepiidae > Acanthosepion > Acanthosepion pharaonis. The sequence goes on from CAHIKZ030004241.1 coordinate 112,509, forward strand.
GAAAAAATAATATATATTGTGTTTGCTTGATACCAGGCCTACTTAGGAAATGCGTATATTCTTAATAAAAACGCAGATAATGTAACTGGATATCATTTTAAATAACTGGCCGAGTGATCCATCTCAAAAGTGGGTAGAAACTCCCAGGATGTAATAATGAGTTTCTGAATGTTGTTCTTCCATTCTTCCGCCATTCTGATGTTAAATATACGTGTCCTTTTTGTTTCTATTTTCTCTAAAACTTCATCATTGCTCACATATTCAGTACACAGTATTCTCAGCATCCTTCTGTAGAACCACATCTCTGTTGCCTCAAATCTCTTCTTCATCTGTGAGGAGACTGTCCAGCATCCATTGTCATATAGGAAGACTGATATCAAATAACAGTGCAGTACTCTTTTCCTTGTTTCTAACGACCCTCTGTTAAAACACTTAGATATTTAAATTGTTGTACTTGTTTGCTTTTAGTATTCTCAACTTGTAATTTGCATCTAGAGCTGTTCCTTTAGCTCACAACTATGCATTCCGTCTTCTTGCAATTGTTGTTTAGTTCTTTCTTCTCGCTTTCCTTCACTACTTCTGTACGATTGTAGTCTCCTTTTTTTAATTTTCTATCAATATTTCTAAGATTGTGGTTGCCAATAACGGATCCTGGTAGATCTAATAGTTTTAGGATTATCTCGCTGTACAAATTGAATAAGTCAGGTAAGAAGACTTGTCTTAACCCACTCTCTATATTTACTGAGCTAATTTTCTATCCATATACAGGCAGTTTGCTGCCAGTATAGGTTGTGGATTATTCTAATGTTCTTCCTAAATACGTCAAAGTTAAAGTTCCAACAAATCTTTGTAACGTATTTTATCAAACGCGTTTGAATAGTTGATAAAACACAAGTACACGTCCTTCTGCATTTTTATTGGTTTTCCTGATATCATCAATGGACATAAATATTGCCTTCCTTGTTCCAGTGTCTTTAACGAATCCTCCTTGTTCCTGTTTTATTTCAGTTCTGACTCTGCTGCGTGCTTTATTCAAGAGTATTTGAATAAGTTTCGTTAGGATGATTGTTCGATGGAGTTCACATTCGTTTGCACCTGGCTTCATAGGCAGTGCTATGGAAATAAGACCTACTTAGGCCTTCCGGTATATCACCACTGTTATATATTTCATTTACAGAGAGAAAAGGGTAAACTATCGAATATATATGGAAAAATATGCAAAATAAGAAAATATACAAAGTAAATATACAAAGTGGGTTAAGACAAGTCTTCTTACCTGACTTTTTCAATTTGTACAGCGAGGTAATCCTGAAAGTATTAGATCTACCAGGATCCATTATTGGCGATCACAATCTTAGCAACATTAATAGAAAATAAAGAAATGAAACTATAAGAAATCGTACAGAAGTAGTGAAGGAAAGCGAGAAGAAAGGACTAAACAACAGTTGCAAGAATACAGAATACATAGTTGCGAGCTGAAGGAACAGTTCTAGACGCAAATTACAAGTTGAGAATACTAAAGCAATATGCTCCGTGAGTAAAATGGTTGCATATTTTTCACTGTTGCTTGAGGTCGTTGTTCGAGGCGCCGAGATATCCCTCCACAAAAAAATCCCGGGATTGCTGGATTTCACGAGGACTTTTACAGTTGAAAGACTGACCTATCACATTATTTACCTTCTATTCCTGACATCTACCAAGTTTGTTTTTAAATACATAACAAAAAGGAGTGAAGGAGCATGCATCTTTGCTTTTTTATATATAGATATACATAAATCATCACAAGAACAGAGATAGAGTCGAACGAGAGGGGGACAGAGTGTGAGAGAGAGTGAGTAAAAGAGAAGCAAGGAATGCAGGCAAACAACTCTGTTCTCTCTTTCAATTTTCTTTTTCTTTTTTTTCTTTTAAAAAATAAATAGACTGGTATGTCTCTTATCACTGGAGGGCGAGATATTTGGGAGTAACGTAGTAACTTCAATGAATAAATGATTAAATAAATTAAATTATAAATCAAAATAAACAAAACGTTTCTAATGAATCATCACTATTTTTCCGAATGCACGGAAAAAAAACATTGTTGTTCAAGCGCTATTTAAAAAAAAAAAACAATTTGAAGTTTATTAGTCAAAATATGGAGAAGTCCAGAATTTGAATGATATATTTTAGGATGGGAAAATGATATATAAATGTTTATATATACGAAGAACAATTTTAGAAAAATCTATGTCAAAGTGGGAAAAATCTTTTCGTGTGACGCGTTTCGCCTTTTAGAAATTCATCGGACTATAGTGATGTTTAAGCTGATGTAATTACACATGTGTATGAAGAAGAGGAGACACTGAAATTTTAAATTTAATATTTTTTAAATATATGCTTGAGTATAAAATATAGCCTACCGATTTCATTTGGTTTATTTTTATTTTTGTTATTGTTTTTATCACTTCTGTTATTAAATATCCCACATTATCTGTCTATGTTTCTGAGATGAGGAATTGTAATTATTTGCACTATTTACATTGTTCGAGCCGTTGTCTTCATCTTTGTTGCCATATTCACGACGTTTCGCCTGTTGTACTCTCTGGCCTTCTTCAGAAGATTGGAATTTCGAACTGAACCCTTTATTTCGTCCACCGGAGTAGATTGTTCTAATTCCACGTGCCATGCCTCTTCCGGATGTCTCCCTTTAACTCAGTTTATTTTTTGTTCACCATTGCAGAAGCCACAGAAGTCACAGCTCTTTGATTCAAGTCAATGGATCCAACCAACGTTTTAATCCATTGGGCCACGTGACCTTGAAGGTGATAACGGACACGTCCGGAAGAGGCATGTTTCGTGGAACAAGACCAATCAACCCCTTGGATATGGTAACAAAGATGAGGACAACAGTTCGAACAATGTAAATAGAATAAATAAACACACAACGTGTTATGTGAGGATCTTCCAATATAGAGGAAATATTGTAAGAACTGGATGTAAGTTTACTGTGGATGATCTAACGATAAAAATGCTTCGTTAATTAAAAGGGAATGTCGAAAATATATAGAAAGTGTTTTAATCGCTAGATTATCCAGCGTAAATTTGCACCCAGGTTCCAGTGATTATCAACACATTAAAAATATATAAACAATTTTGAAAAAAGCCGAATATAGGGTTCTAGGACAATTACCCGACGGACAAGATCCCGACGGCCAAATTTCCAGATAAGAATAACTGCCCGACGGACAATTGACCGACTGAGAAGAACCCGATGGCCAAAGTGTCCGATAAGGATAACTGCCCGATGGACAATTGACCGACTGCGAAGGTCCCGACAGACAAGATTCTGACGGCCAAAGTGCCCGACGGACAACTACCCGACGGCTCTTGTCAGTCGACCATTTGTCCGTCGGGCTCTTCTCAGTCGGACAGTTATCCGTCGGGCAGTTGTTTGTCGGGCACTTGGCCGTCAGAAAATTGTCCAGATACCAGAAGGTAGACCTTTTGGACTGTTTGATTATAATTATATGTGGCGCAATTATAATTATACGTGTGAGTAGAAGCAAAAATTGCTCAGTCAGGGAGGGCAGTGGCGTCACAAAGAGAGTATGAGGTTCTCTTTTAGCGTAATGGACAGTTTTCGATTGGTATTAAAAAGAAAAATATGTCCAGACAGCAAAATGCCAAATACTTAAGTTGGATTCAAGGACACGGGGTGGCATACACAGTGAAGATCGGTCTTGCTGCACTTGTAATACTCTGTTCCCCCCCCCCAAAATAGCTAATCAATCTCTCAGTTGTTGCAGACATTTATCAGTTTTACAAGACGAACATAATATTCGAGAGAACCATGAAGAATCAGAATCGATAACCAGTCAGCTTTTTGTTTCTTTTTCCTTCCCTTCTTTCGATTTACCTATTTATTATTATATATATATATATATATATATGGGCGATGGATAAATTGTCGTCTAAATGACGCAAAAATGAAAATAACACTGACACCTCATTTTAACAGATGTATTTACCACAATAAAACAAAAATATTTTGAAATACTAGAGTAAATTCAATAAAATAGTCATTGGATTTAACCACAGCCTCCAGATGACTTCGGAATCTCCTGCAACTCTTCTGGACGGTCTCCTTGTGTAATGTAAATGCTGCCATAATTTTTGCCTTCAGTTCATCTTTGGTGTTATTGCACCCCACGCATAATAATCAAGGGTATTGCTGTCTGGGTAGTTGGATGTCCAGTTATAAGGGGTGATGTGGTCGCAGAAACTGTTTGATAGCCATGGGTTCTCCTGCATCTGTGTCGTGGTGCAGTGTACTGTTGCCGGATATAAGGTCTTCCAGCAGCCACCCTCTTGAATCAAGGCAGCACTACCTCCTCAAGGCACTTGATGGTAGACCTCCGTGTTTAGCCTGAGGCCCCGTGGAAGATAAATGCAGGTATAACGTCGCTATCACTAGTGATCAATACAAACACTATGATGTTGAATGGATATATCATCCATCTCTTACTGAATCTTGTGCGCTGTTATGGTGCTCTTTTTCTCATAGATAGTGCCCAGTGGGTAAAAATCATAAACAAACAACACGCACGTGCGAAATTAAAGATATAAAATGGCGACAATTTACCTATCGCACCCTCTGTGTGTGTGTGAGATTCCATACAAAGAGAAAGAATATTGTGTATATATGTTTCTCCATTGTTCTTTGCATATTTATTGAACTTCCTTTTCTTTCTTTCTTGCCATTACTTCAAGCTGTCTGAGTTGACAGACCTGCCTACAAACAATGAAATTAACGTCTACTGGTCTAGGTAATCAATGAAAGGCAGGAACCAAACCTTCTTTCTCTTTGTATGGAATCTCACTAAAATAACGTTTATAGTTATTAGTAATAGTGTTCATTTAAAAAAAACGTCTAGTTACTACACACAGACATACAAATTTCTGAGGTGAACAGAATTTTATTATAGCAATAAAAAGATTAGATTATTTTACTTT